>CAMTDV010000026.1:68489445-68721945 GCA_947069175.1 Scalesia atractyloides
TGCGTTTTGCGATAAACAAACTTCTAATTATCTAAGCCATATGTTTTGACATTATAACAATTTATATAACTCCTTAAGATACACATTAAAAACTCACATAAAAAGTTAACCATCATAGCTATAACTAAAGAATGATTAACTAATAATCTTTTCTAATATAAGTTTAGATCCAATGAATAGATCGAAGAAGTGTAAGAATATGTTTTATATTAAATATATTAAGTGGTCATTATTATCATTATCTAATATTGATCATTGACCTAATTATCCCTATATCATTAATTGGTAAATATTTGATGGACGTATTTACCCTTAGTAGATAAACATAGGGTTTCCCCTTGAGTGTATCTATATAGAGATTATTAGAGAGAGTTTATGTTAGACAATTATAATAATAACATCATCACTATCAATTCGTCTCCTCTCTCTCCTCTCTCATAATCGTGTTAATCAAGAACACTTAAACCCATCAGAATTGTATACCCTAAAGGGGAACTCAACCAATCTGACGAACATGACGTCTACTTCCCTCTTTGGTGTGGTTGCTGGCTTACCAGGTACACACATCTTATTTACGTAATTAGGGTTTGTATTTACCTATGTTCTAATGATATAATCAACATGTAGTATCAGAGCGATCGATCTTGATTATATTAGTTCAATTATGAATATATGTCAAACAACCACAAAATATTATGTATATAATGGATTTCATGAAGTAATGAAGCAACGATTTGATCGGTTTAAGTGGATAGCACGTGGAATTTATAAACTGATTTAAATAATAAAAGAGTTATTATAATGGATAATTGCTTTCGAAACATGAACTAATTCTTTCGAAACTCACTGAAATCATTAGTGTTTTTTTTTGTTTTAAATGGTATTAACAAATTTATTGGAATTCATAATAATTGTGGGTGTTCTGCCTTTCGAGAATTTCAATTTTTTTTGTTCATGACCAACGAATAATTTGTTTTAGTTCGTAATGATGTCAACAATATTTAATTTTTATTAGAAATCCTTTAATTTTGGGATAACACTAAGAATTGATTATGTTTCCTAAAATTTTGTATCTTAATCTCTAAGTTCCGAATAAAATATAATTTTAATTATAATCGAATAATTAACTTGGATAAATATACATGAGATGTTTCGAAATTATAATCGATATTACTTAAAATTAGCTGAATCAGCCTTATCGGATCAACTTCAGTTTACGAATTAAATTTACGGGTTTAAAGTTTACGTTTTATTTTATGATTTCGAACTAAAATTTATGAGTTCAATAATTTTTTGAGAACTAACAATCATTCTCTAGAACTCACATTATTGAGAACTAATAATTATTCTAGTGAACTTATTACATAGAGAACTTGAAATCTTATGAGAACTCGAAATCTCAAAAGAATTGGAGATTTCAGTAACTCGAGATCTTATAAGAGAACTCTAAGTCTCATAAAACTTGAGATCTCATAAGAAAACTCGAGAACTAAGTTTCACGTAAACCCTCATTTTCCCGAAAACCACTTTTCTCGAAAACACCTTATTTACTCGAGAGCCCTATTTTGCCTTACAAACGTGAATGTTTCATTTCTAGCTAAAGCTGATAATTCGTTCATGTATAGCATACTTAAGAAGTGCATAACTAAGGTAATTGTCTCATTTCTAGCCAAAGCTGATTTATCACAATTAGTTTAACATAGCTTAGATGATTACACTTCTGTCCAAAGGTGATTTGTCTTCGTTTGAGTAGATTTTTTTTTCAAATTAGTCTATTATTTTGATGTTAGTAATAGACACAACCTCTTCAAATAGTGATCCTCACATTAATGATCCTTCATTAATCCTAAGATCATTTTTATGTCTGCCTTACTTTAATACCTCATAACATTACTCACTATAACTTTCTCTATAAATTAGTATCTCATCTACTAGAATTTATAAACCTAATATGTTTTGCTTTACTTAAAGTTTTTATAAGATTAGCTCTTAAACCAAATCCTTGATTATCTAATAAGACACGATAATCCTACTACTCTGTTCTGGTAAAACTACTATAGAAGAAAAGTAGAGCATGAAGAATAGGACAAGTCGAACATGATGTCTCTTATGATAATCAAGAACTCATATAACATAAATGCTATCATTAAAGTTATTCCAGATTAAGTTTTTTCTAACACTAATATAATTTTATGGAATAATCAAAATGACTCCTAAGATGCATGCCTTCATTTCAAATTCTAAACTATAAGGTTAAATGGCATCAATGAATACATCATAATGTATAATACCATGACGCATAAAATAAAAGGGCTTACACATGGAAATAAGTACATTTTTCCAGTACGTACAAATAAATTTTCACTTGTACAATTTGATGCCTTAAAAATCAACTATAACACTCAAAGTATCAAAGGAAATGGAGTGTGTTGATAAGCAACATATGTACAAAGAAAGAAATGTTTAAAACTGGAAAATAAGATGTTATTCACCTTATAACCACTAAAACCTTAAAAAGAGGATAGTTCTAAGGTCGATAGTCAAAATACAAGTACAAAATTCCAACTCTAAGGTTCTTAAAGGGAGAATCTCATTGCATAATTATGCCATTAGACTAGGTATAAGCAACGAGACTATCCATAATTCAAAAGAACAGTTGACTAAAATAGGTAGTCACCTATTAATGATCTTTAAGTCTGATAATCTATAATATTCCAATTTACGCATGATATGTTGAATCTAATTCTATACGTTTCCTTACTAGAAGTCAACAAGTAACTAACATGAGAGTTAGTGACAAAATTAAATGTTAAGGCTATAGAAACATAATAGGATGTCTTCTAACAATGCTTTTCGATACCTTACATTTATAAAGATTAATCAGAATATATTATCAATACTTACGCTATGTTATGAAGGTTGTGAGGTTTGAATAGCCAACACAAAGTCAACTTACCTTAAACTCTCATATTATTTGTTCTAAATATCTGGATAGAGTATATGATACTATACATTTCACAACTTTTGTTATCATGCAAATGAGAATTTAACAAGAGGACAAATGAGACTTATAAAATTCATCCATTGTAACCAAATCTTATGAGAAATCATAACAAGGTTGACGAGGATGAATTTTTATCTAATATCATTCTCAATGATTTTAAATCATGTGTTTGAAGGCCCTAAATCATTACTTGGCATAAGGAATAAGTATGGGTCCACCATAAGTTATATTTCAATGACATTCGTGGAACTTATTTCAAATGGAATATTCATACTGTAAGTCCCGATAAAGGATAAAAAATGTATCACTAACCTAATCAGTAGCGGAAATAATGATTAGGAAGAAGAACAACTTTGAATTAAAACCAACTTGCATACACTAGCAAAGTGTCTGATACAAGTTTTGTGAATACAACTCTCTAACCCTTTCTCCTTGACCTAATACATCTATTTATAATGATCCCAAGCCCACCATTTGCAACCCTAGGCCCATACGGCACTAGGAAGCCCACAAAACATACTAAAACCCAAAATAGCCCTAATGTGTAAACCTTTAGCACTATAGGCCCAACAATCTCCCCCTAGGTTTACAACATTAGTCCTTTAGTTGTGCGTCCACTCCAAGCCTTCCAGCGATAATACCTGCAACAGCTACAGTCCAGTCCTTCGCACACACTTCATATAGCTCTGAAGTTCTGATTTGATGAGAAGCAAGAACCTGCAGGTCTTCGTCATGAAAGCTCACTAAGTCGACCACATCATTCACTCTGAACACATTTTCTTTTGTCATTGTCGCAACGCTGCTGACCTTGGGATCGTATAACCAAAAGTTAAAGTTCTTGAGAATCCCTCTTGGAAATGTAGGAGCAACCAGTATAACCAATTCCTTGTTAGTTAGTGGCCACATCACTGATTTAAACTTTTTCCTTGTATGCGCATCACGAACACCCTTTGCAGCTCTCAAATAGGGTTCGGCAGTCTTCATTGTCTTAAAACCACTTTTGACCTCACGCTCCAGCTTCTTGAAAAACCTCCAGCCAGGGCCACGCTCAGTAGTATCATCATCTGTATACGGAGCACACAGTAAATCAGTAAGCCGCAATCTTCGTCCACGTCTCGAACTGTGATTCTTTCGAATAATACTCTCGAGTTCCATCTTGACACACAATAATCCACATATTCTTTACGTGATCATACATCCAGCTTAGCACCTTGGATTTATTCCCTACTTTGTTGTAATAGCTGGAACCGAGCTCCATCACATAGCATTCTGATTGGTTCGTTGGATCTTTGAGCTGGAAGTGCTCGTCAAGAGGATTAACGTTCACATTCTTCATCAGTACCATTTGTTTCTTCTTCTAACTCGCTGGCTTTAGGCTTGCTGTAAATTTCTTACGTGGATCGCCCAGATAATCGTCTAAACCAGCTTGGCGTTCAGCAGCCAATTGTTCAGCCGCCAGCCTTTTAGCTTTAGTCTCCTCAGCCGCCCGTTGTTGTGCAGCACGATGCCTGTGCTCAATATTCATTGGGTCGTCCATTGGATCAGAAAATTCCCTTCCAAACTTATTCTCTAACTTGGCTTTCAAATCGAATACCAGGGTCATAAGCATTGTAACATCTTCCTGCAACTGATCTATAGTTGAACTCTGATACCCAATCGAGTTTGCAATGAGGCAATTTGAGCATCTTTCAATATAACTTCCTGCTCTAAGACGACCATTCTTTTCTTCAGATCCACAACGTCGACTTCTACATCATCATCATCACTATCCATCCCGCCAAATTCAAACGCCCGCTTTTCTGATCGTCGTACATATTCCTCAGTATCATAATCACTACGACCTGCACCAGTCCCACTGGCCTCAGAACCCCCTACACCAGTTGAACTTCCCCCAAACTCCATCATCTGTAATACTGTATCTACTGGAATTGAGACAACTGTAGAATGTGTAGCAATTGGAGTTGTTGTCGGTTCAGATAAGACAGGAGCATCAACTAACGAGTATCGATAACAGATGCAACGACTGTAGATACAACAACAGTAGATGTCATTAACACAGATTCTTCAGTAGTACCAGCAACATGAACTTCAGATTGGCTTGATGGAACACTCGGCTCTGTTCTCCTCCTCTTAATCAGTGGAACCTCGTTCTCTTCATCTTCGTCATCTTCCTCAATCAAAGCAGTCGGAGCAACAACAGGTGGAATATCTAGTGGAGGATCACCCTGCTTTTCCTGAATTTCCTTTAGATGAGAAATCAAAGCTTCCAAATTCTCTGAAGACAACTCTGCTAAAACTGGAGTCAAATTAGCGTTGAACTCTGTAAGATCATCGAGAAAAGCTTGTTTGGCATCGGTTTCGTCATCCGTAACTAGATCTTCTATCTCTATCTCTTTCTCTTTCACTGGTACATCATGTTCTTCGGCCACGATTGCATTGACGAGAGGAGGAGCTGGGACGTCCAAGCCAACAATCTCTGCAAACTTTCCAAATTTCTTTAGCGTAAATCGACCAACAAACACAGTTTTGGATGTCGAACGGTTCTTCTTCATGGTACTGAAAATGGTTGGTCCCATCGGCTTCATGTTCAACAAGTTCGCATCTGAGGCGTCCTTTGCCAGGTCTGGGTAGCGAGCATCAAGAATCAACTGAACAAAGCGCGGATACAAAAGAAACATTCTCTTCTTGGACTGTTCCAAAATTTTCTTCATATTGTCGAAGATATAACCAGAGTAGTTATACTTCCAGTCCATAACCAGAGACACGATAGCAAATGTCTGAGCTTGGTTTGATTGATCAAGACCTCCTTTGTTTTCCGAGACGCACTACATAAACATATGAACCAGTAACCACCAGTACACCGGAAACATCTTCTTAAGCAGCGGTGGATACGATCCTTCATACCCCATCTCCATCAACACCGGTATCACTTTCTCTTTCGCATATACGGTTGGATCGCTAACAGTATCAACAATCTGGAGCACCTCTTTGACACAAGCTTCATTCACCAGTATCTCCTTTCCCTGTATTTGTGAACGAATGTACAGTCTCCCATCCGCGCCTGTTTGATGAAAACGAGCTCTCTTCCAGAAAGAATGCACTAAGTCTCTGTAGATGACTGGATTGGCTCGGAGAGCACAGGCAATCTTGCAAGCGTTTAATCCCACAATCATAGACTGGAACTCCTGATAGAACTCGGCTGGAGGGTCCGAAAGATATTCTGCTTGGTTGTGGAATTGCTCCTCAACCAATATAACAGCATCGAAAGCTTCTTCTACCATATATGTCAAGATAATAACCAAGTTAAATTCCAACTAACAGAAGTTAACGGAGTTTAGAATGAAAGTTAAAACTAACTGGATAGTTCAAGAAGATTTTAAGGTTCAAATATTTAAGGGTTCAAGTTAGTTTTATGGCTTCAACAGTTGAAAAGGTTTAAAACAGGTCAGAGGTTCAAAAACCTTAAATCCGGATTACTGACATGTCAACCTTTCATCAATCCGGATTAGCAGGAGGTCACTTGTATTTCGGATAAGTTTGCGATCCGGATTACCCAACAGTAACTCGGATAAATCATCAATCCGGATGAAGGTTATCCGAGATGAAATCCGAGTTCATCAATTCAGATGAATAATCATCCGGAATGAAATCCGAAATGCATGTAACCTTGAAGATTTATCCGATATGCTATCCGGAATGCCTTAAACATCAAAATTATCATCTGGATTACATGATTTTAAGCAATTTTACCTAATCTGGATGATTTTCCGAGATAAACAGTGCAATATAAAGAGAAAATCAAAGAAGAAATCAGATTTCGAAAATTTGTGAATAATCCGAATGAAGTATCAGAGACACAGATATACTTTCCGAAATGGGCTTGGGCCTCAAATTTCACGAGTCCAGATTGGGCTTGTGTCAAGCCCAATCCGGAACAGTAATGTCCAGGTGAGCCTGTCCGGAAAAGCCCAATCCGGAATAGTAATGTCCAGGTGAGCCTGTCCGGAAAAGCCCAATCCGGAACAGTAATCCAATTAGACCTTTCCGGAAAAGCCCATTCCGGAACAGTTACAATTGGGCCTATCCGAAGAGCCCAATCCGGAATAGTATTCTGGTTTTCCAATTTTCTAAGACTTTTAACAAATTCTATTAGATTGGCTCAAATTTCAAAGCACACTAGGCCATCCAATATCCCTTGACACAAACCATCTAAACAAAAATCATCAAGTTGACTAACCAAGCATCCAACCACCTTTTACCAATCTACAAAGAAAAACTGTTTAGCACACA
This sequence comes from Scalesia atractyloides, assembly GCA_947069175.1. Classification (NCBI taxonomy): domain Eukaryota; kingdom Viridiplantae; phylum Streptophyta; class Magnoliopsida; order Asterales; family Asteraceae; genus Scalesia; species Scalesia atractyloides. The sequence goes on from CAMTDV010000026.1 coordinate 68,496,740, forward strand.
CATAAATATTAACACAACCTTGCTAAGGGATCAAATTGTTTCAAAGGTCAACTAAGGAACATTTTTCAGTATGAGCAGGGTCAATTGATCTAAGCGATTGTCAATATACTTGTCCATTTAAATCTAAAATTCAACCCTTCCAGTTCAAGCATTATGATATGCTTAAGGTATACTATGATACTCGTGTGTCCCATACCATGACATACCCCGCGATCAAGGTAAGCACAACAATTCATCATAGTAGGTGAGTATATTGTGGTCATCCTTTTTATTTTACAACATCAGGCTATTGGTGAACAGGTCAGTACTTCCGTACAGCAGATAGACCAATAGTGACTGACGAGGGTTGGGCAAATACCTTGTGCGGTACGTAAGAACTTATGGAATATTCTCATGAAGAAACTTCCGTTCTCTTAGGTTTTGGCCTTTCTATTTTGGCTCTTTTACAAAGATATCCTGACTGTGCCTAGGTCTGCATATAATCTGGATGCAACAGAAGGGCAGCCAAGATATCCCCGGATGACTCAACAGCATAAAGACCCGAAACCTCAGACATTGGCTATCTATCAACACAAGATTTAAGACCATGAAATCATACGCCTATAGTAAGTGACCCACTTAGACATAGTTTGTTATGTTTATATCATTTGGCTTACCCTATCCGGTTGAGCTTAGACCTACCGACACATCACCTTCAATCCAAACCTTTTCCTGCTACCACACCTTACATGTGTTAGTCAACCATTTTATCAGGAAAAAGTATTTCATTCCCCTATCCTTGCAAAAGCTGGGTTTTTTTTAGAGATTTCTCCCCCTAAATTTGTGTATACACATGAACAAATTTACGAAACAATGAAAATAAGAGAAAAACAGTAAACGAAACATAAAGACAGATGATGCCTAGGTAGAAAACCAATCATTTTGAGAAGATCCACAAGCACTTGAAAACGCACGTTGCTAACGGGTTTTGTGAATAAATCCGCCACATTTGCATCAGTGTGGATTTAATCACGGATAAAATGAACTTTAATATTTATGTGCTTGGTTTTGGAGTGGAAAACAGGGTTTTTAACGATTTGGATAGTGGCATCATTATCACAGTAAATTGTTGTGTTTAGATAAGTCAAACCGTAATCCGCAAGCTGGTGTTGCATCCATAAAACCTGGGAGCAGCAAGTAGAGGCTGCGACATATTCTGCTTCGCAGTAGAAAGCGAGACCGTCTGTTGCTTTTTTCATTGCCACGATATTAAGCGATCTCCAAGATATTGACAACCAGCTGAAGTTAAGCGCATATCCCTATCTGTACCTCCAAGATTACTGTCAGAGAAAGCAAACAGTTCAAATTCAGAATTTTTAGGATACCAGAGGCCTAGTGATGGTGCCCCTTTGAGGTACCTAAAAATTCGTTTAACAACATGTAAATAACAGAGTTTAGGAGTAGCCTGATAACGAGCACACTGGTAGACGGCAAACATGATATCTGGCCGACTTGCAGTGAGATACATGAGTGATCCAATCATTGAGCGATACATAGTCAAATTAACAGGTGTTCCTTCAGCGTCTTCATTTAGCAAAGGCCGTTCTGCTATAGGTGAAGCCATAGGCTTTGAATCTGTAAGCTTGAATTTTGCAAGAACGTCATCGACATAGTTTCCTTGATGAATTAAGATACCCTGTGGGCTCTGACGAACTTGAAGTCCCAAAAACATGGTCATCTCCCCCAATGAGATAACCTCAAAATTCTTCTTCATAATTTCTTCAAATTCGCGGCACAAACCATCATTGGTAGAACCAAAAATGATATCATCAACGTAGATTTGAACAAGAATAATGTACTTATCAACGCGTTTGATGAACAGGGTTTGATCAATGGTTCCCCGAGTGTATCCATGAGCAAGTATATGCTCTGTAAAAGTAACGTACCATGCGGGAGGCGCTTGATGCAACCCGTACAAAGCTTTGTCTAATTTGTTAGCATAGTCCGGCTTGTCAGGATCAGTAAAACCCGGTGGTTGTGCCACGTAGATTTCCTCTTTCACCGTGCCATAGAGAAACGCAGTCTTGACATCCATTTGATAGACAGTGAAATCCATGTAAGATGCATATGCCAAGAAAATGCGTATAGCCTCCAAACGCGCGACATGTGCATAGACCTCATCATAATCTAATCCTTCAATTTTTCGAAAACCGTGAACCACCAGGCGAGCTTTATTTCATACAATAACTCCAGTGTCATCCCGCTTGTTACGGAAAACCCAACGAGTTCCAAGAGCATGTTTTCCTTGAGGCCGCTTCTACAATTGCCAGACACCAAGCTTCTCAAATTGATTGAGTTCTTCATGCATGGCATCCACCCAGCCTGGTTCCTGCAAGACAACATCAATACTTTTAGGTTCAATTTGTGAAACGAAACAAGAGTAGAGACAGGTATTGATATCCCCGGATTGGCTGCGGGGTCGAACAACAGCGTTAACAAGACCAATAATATTTTCAATGGGGTGATCATGCTGTAAACGATGTGGTATTGGTGTAGCGGGAGTAAAAACATCTGTTTGCAAGTTGGTAACACTTGCTGAAGCTACTCCAGATGACTCCCCCTCAACAGATGCACTAGTAGTAGTAGTTGCTGAGGAATTATCCGAACAATCAAGCGGAGTAGGCTCAGTTAACAAAGATGAACCCAAGACATCGGGAGGAGACCCTTCATTTTTCGTAGGAGGTGCGGTGTCAGAAGCCTCAACTTCAGGAGTATCATTCTGAGAAGGCGGATTAATTGTTGGCTCTTGAGACTGTGAAATGGAGGAAGGAGACGAGACAGCATCATTAAATCCAGGAGGATCCACACTCAGCTGCTTTAAAGTCTCATGTAGCTGTGCAGCGTCAGCATCATCTTCGGGTCAAAGGGGCACCGTTGGAAGGTCATAAATTGAACTTTTACCTGCAGACATATTGGAAGAAACATCAACATGGTTAAATAATGTGGAATAATCATACAGCCAGTCAGGACCAATACGTGTGTCCTTGGGATTTTCCTCCAGTCAACCCACATTGTAGGTTTCAACTACCATTTTCTTGATCTTGTTATAAACACGGTATGATGTATTTTTAGAATATCCAACGAAGATGCAAGGTTCCCCGCGTGATTCAAACTTTCCTTTAGCGTCCATGATCAGAAGAACACAAGGGCATCCGAACTTGCGAAAATGCTTGACCGAAGGTTTGCGACCTTCAACCACTTTGTATGGAGTTTTCATGTGTCGTTTATTGATCAGGGCATGATTCTGAATATAACATGCAGTATTAATTGCTTCTGCCCAGAAAATAAGAGGTAGATCGGATTCAACCAGCATAGTGCGTGCAGCTTCAATTAGTGTTCGATTTCTGCGTTCTGCAACCCCATTTTGTTGTGGGGTTCTGGCTGCACTAAACTGTCGGTCAATTCCCTTGGAGGAACAGAAAGAATTTAAGGTAACATTCTTAAATTTTGTCCCGTTATCACACCGAATAGCCTTCACAGTAGCGACCGTCTGGTTTTCCATAAGCGTGACGAACTGTTTGACTAACTCAGCGGTTTCACTTTTATGTGTAAGAAAGAAAACCCAGGTGAATCGCGAGTAGTCATCAATAACAACCAGACAGTAAGCCTTCCACCAATGTCAGTATGTCTGTCGGACCAAAAAGATCCATATGAAGCAGTTCTAAGACTTGAGACGTGGAAGGAGCGGCTTTAGATTTGTGTGGCTATCGATGTTGTTTCCCACGTGCACATGATTCACATTTTTCAATCTGCGTGAAGTCGCACTGGTAGATCTCTGAGTAAACAACCTTTTGCAAGATGATTTAAGTTCTTCATGTTGGTGTGTCCCAGTCTGCAATGCCATAGCATTGCATCATGTTCGGTTGTAGATGAGAAGAGGCAAGTGAGCTTGTCAGAAGGAGCCTTGTTCATATCAATAACATATGCATTTCCTTTTCATGCAGCTTTAAGAAGAATCCAATCATCCGGAATTATTACACCTGGTTTCAGCACATAACACCCTTTCTTGGTGAAAAGAACATCCAATTGATTGTCGCAGAGTTGAGACACACTCAAAAGACTATGCTTCAATTCTGGTACGTAATTAACATTCTTAAAACTGAGGGCTCCATTAAAACAGTTCCTCTCATGGTAATATTTCCTGTCTCTCCACCTGCGAAGGAAACAAACCCGCCATCGAAAAACTGAATGTCATTCAACTGCGAGATGTCTCCGGTCATGTGCCTGGAACAGCCACTATCAATATACCATAGTCTGACAAGATTTCACCAGAGCTGTTCCTGCACATTTCAACATGTTTTAGTTAGAGGCTGCAACCCAGGCCATTGAAGATCTGCGCATGCCATTAGCATCAACGTAAGTAATGGGGGCAGAAGACTGAGTCTTGGTCAATGTCTGAGTCTTCCTTCAACCCAGGCCATTAAATTAGTTGAGGATGAGGTTGATGATGCTTTTGATTGATTTGTAATGGGGGCAGAAGACTGAGTCTTGGTCAATGTCTTAGGCCTCCAGGTTACCGAATCAGACTTCTGCACATTCCTTAGAGTGCTAGAAGGATTGTAGGAACCTGAAGGTTTTAAGGGTTTGAAAGATTGTTTCTTGGCCAAGTTCCAGTCGTGATCAGAAGACTTAGCCACAAATCGAGCCTGAGGTGGGCGATTAGGCATAGTCTTCTGATGTGGTGAATACAAAGTTTTAAACGAGGTAAAGGTCTTTTGACAATTTCGAGCAATGTGCCCGGGAAATCCACAATTGAAACAGTTTTGTCTCTTCTGGAAGAAAACAGTCCGTTCAGCTTGGGAAATTCTGGGCAAGTTGTCTGTCAGTTTCTTGCTTGCGGGTACTGATGACTGATGCACAGTGTTGTTCTTGACTGTGTCCTGCACACAACCATCTGCACACTTGTTAGTTTTGTGATTTGAATTGGACAATTTTGAACATGGAGATTTTGGTGAAATTTTAACTGATATCTGTTCAGCTGGTTGATGAAAAGATTCAGTTTGCAACTGCTGAGTCAATTTCTCAGAGTGATGAGGGGACTCATCAGTTGCCTTTCCATTTGTCGGAGACGCCTGTTTTGTTTTCTTCCTTTTAGATCGGTGTGTTCTTCGTTTCTTAATCTTACTCTTCAAATCACATTTCGTGACAGATTCTGTAGAGGACACAGGTGGCTCTACAGGGACATCCTTTTCTGAAATTTCAGAAGATGAGCTTGAAACGTTACATGAAGGTGGAATCTCGCGATTTTGAAGAATTTGAGAATCCAATTCAGAATCTGTTTTAAGATTTTCATTTGAATCATTAGAAAAAGAGTGCTCATCATCTGTCGTTTCAGAATCAGTCCCTGATGCTTGGTTAGAATAAGTTAAGTCACCCGAATCTTCTAGAATTATGTCAACATCAACGTTCACAGGGGCGGTTGGTTGGTCGACTTTTGCACTGTCAACCCTGGGATTCGCATCAACAGACGAAACCTCTAGAGAAGAACTTCCGGTCTCTTTAGTTGGAACTGATGAAACCGAATCATCTGTCGATGCTGGAGCTGCAGCTAAATTCATGTCTTCATCACATTACAGTTATTAGTATCATTCAAAACATCAGCATTCGATGAAAAACCAGAAATTAAACTGTCTAAGTTCTCAAACAACCAACACTGTTTGAGCATGTAAATTGTTCAGCAAGAAACTGATTTAAAATGTCAAAAGCGGGCTTATAAAATGCATAATCAGCAGCCGAATTGTCTGAATTTGTATTCAGACATTCCTCTTGATCACCCTCTGTGATATCCTCAACTAAAATTTCTTCTGCACATGAGTTAGACACGTTAGTATCATTCACGAATTCAGTTTGAGCATCAAAAGCTTCTTCTCCTTTAGATTCTGTGTAGGATGTGGATTTCTCTACCTCAGGCACTACTTTCTCCAAACCATCTGTACTACCAGAAGAATGATTACCAGTTTCATGTGAAAGTGGTGTAGAAGTAACAAAAACATCATCCCTCTTGAATTCAGTTGGTTTAGAGAACTTTGGGTAATAGGGCGTCCAAGGTTTAGATAGATAATCTGAAGGTTTACCATAAATCAATTTTTCTGCATTTTCTAAATCAGCCTCAGATTCAGGCATTCTAGTATAATTATGATTATATGGTGGAGGTGCCCTATTATACCCAAGACCTTTGGTAAAATTTTTCTGGTAACTTAGCTAGAGGTCACATAAGTCCTTGACTAGTTTACTGGAAGATTCAAATTTTTTAATGTTTATTTCATTTTCGTGAAGCTTCCCTGTCAAGGAATTTAGCTTGGCTAAGGCTGCTTGAAGTTCTACGTCCTTTTCAGCTAGTTTTAGCTTATAATCATAGACCCAACATTGCTGTTGGTTCAAGTCTAGCTTTAGCTGAGCTACATCTTGTTTCTGAGCTTCGACCTTTACCATAAGAAGCTTGTTCTTATGTTTAAGGGCGATGTTCTGTGACGCAGCTTGTTGGTATTCAGCTACAAGAGTTGAATTATGGGCGCACATTTGTGCTAATTTAAAACGACAACTATCAGAATAGAGAATTCGATTTACCGTTTCTGAAAGATCGGGCGTCTCAGTTGTCTGCGCCATCATGCAGTGGTTGCTGTTCTTGGAGAGATTTAATGTTTCCATTTGAGCTGCAGCATCTGCCTAGTTAAAACCTTCATGCTGTTGGGCCACCAATGCTGTTGACTTCCCGCCGAGCTACTCGAGGGACTCGTAGTGGACTTTGAGGGAGAGACAGGGACCAGCTGTCTGTCGCTGCTTTGTATGTCTGCTACCGTGGATGACACGTACCCGGATGGCGGCTTCTTGCTTTCCCTGGCAAAGTGTGCTGGTTCGTGACATCTGTAGCATCTGAGTTTGTCCTTTGTGAGACCAGTCTTCAGATTTGACAAAGGTTGCCGTCCATACTTCTTCTGAAACTTGTTAACCCGAAAGGCAGCCATTGCTAGATTCCAGGACACATCGATCTCGTCCAGGTCCTCTTCCATTATTTGATCAACTTCGGTTGGAAGAAGGGAAGGAGGAGTCAGATCACCTGCCAGGAAAGCGTTTGAGCTCTTGATCATCAAACCTCCAATAGCCAATTTCTCTTCGTTTTCTTTAGTGAGAAAAGCATAGTTGGACGCAGGTTGAGCAGGTGCAGGTGCTGGTGCAGCAGTTTGAGGAATGTTTCCTTGTTGCACTGCTTGAGGAATTGTAGGACTGAACACCATGTTGGGATACTGAGCATGGTACTGAGTTTGAACTTGAGCAGCCGAAACCATAGTGGGATTCTGAAATTGAAGACCATACACGTATTGGGTGTTCTGTGGCGTGGCAATAGGACTATAAACCACGTTGAGCCACCCGGTGTTTGTGAATTTCCTTGTAGAGGGCTATAAATCAAATTTTGTGACATCAGTGCCCATTTTGCCCTGTCATCCTAGCGGCCATCAAACTGCTCTGATGATTTATTTCTCTCTAATCTTGTTATCAATCTCACATGATTTGATAGTAGCTATCATTTCTGTGAGAGTGACATCATTCAAGTTCTTTGTCCTTTTGATCAGTCCCACATCCGCATCCAAACTCTTGGGCAGTGAGTTTAATAACTGTCTGTTCATGGCACTGTTAGTGAGAGTAATATCAGCTGAAATCATCTGGGAAACAAGCTTGACATAGCGACGAATCTGGTTTTCAGTAGTTTCCCCATAGATGTGATTGAATGAGTTGAATTGTTGATTCAGCTGATTTACCCTGCTTGCCTTCATGTCTGCATTTCCCTCATAGAGATTTTGCAGTTCACTCCAAACTTTCTTTGCGGTCTTACAGTTTCTAACCGCAATAGAAATATCAGGTCCAAGCGCCATGGTCAGTGTAGCCGAGGCCTTTTCATCTTCCTCTATTATCTTAATATCTTCTTGAGTCCATAAGTGCATGGGCTTAGGAAATTTTGTGTCCGGATCTTGCTCTGTACTGAGACTATAGTTCTCGGACCATTCATGATGCATCTCCACACACCAGGCTCTTTTGCCTTGCAATACTATTCGAAACGAAACTTTCATTCCTAATATTCATCTCCATACAACAAACGTGGCACTTTAGTGGAAGTGCCAATGACTTGATCCAGCTCTTGATGGAGGGCCGGAGTTTGTGATTACAGGGCAGCCAGAGTGGCATTGGTCAAGTCTTGTGCAGTCCTGTATTCGTTCATCATTATTAAATTGATTAGAATTACCAAACAGATTTAAAATCAATTTATTTTAAGTTTTCTATGATGAACAGTACTTAATCCAAAATCGATCCGGAATGGTCAACTCTGAAGACAGATATGGTCAAATCCGGATGCTGAATCCGAAACTAAAATTGAATCCGAATTGAATCTGACTTGATAAGTCCGAATTGAAAATCCGAGATGATAAATCCTAAATGATGAGTCCGAAATGATGAATCCGGAAGCTGGTGAATCCGAAATGAGAAATCCGAATTGTCAAATCCGAATTGACAAATCCGGAATAAAAATCCGAGTTGAGAGAATCCGGAATCCTGATCCTTATCTGATAGCAACAGTAATCCGACTTTTCTGCAACAGAAATCCGATTTCCAAGGAATTGATTAACACCACAGTATCTTGGATCCGAAAAGTAGTAATCCGGATTGAACAATAGTCCGGGATCAATCCGAGATGGATGATCTCCTTCGTGTTCTTCGGAATCCGGAACAGTAGCAGATCCGAAATACGATTACCTTCTTCGAGTTCTTCTGAATCTGTAACAGTAACAAATCCGAAACCTTCAAATCTTCTTCGAGTTCTTCGGAACAGTAGCACTTCCGAAAACGAAAACAGCGATTCTTCTGATCTTGAACAGTGATCCGGAACAGTGACGATTCCGAGCAGCAGCAACACACTTCGAAACAGCTTCTTCAATCAGCAATACCCGGAGCCTGTATTTGAACAGCAGGCTCTGATACCAATTGTAAGTCTCGATAACGGATCAAACAGGTATCACTAACCTAATCAGTGGCGGAAATAATGATTAGGAAGAAGAACAACTTTGAATTAAAACCAACTTGCATACACTAGCAAAATGTCTAATACAGGTTTTGTGAACACAACTCTCTAACCCTTTCTCCTTGACCTAATACATCTATTTGTAATGATCACCAAGCCCACCATTTACAACCCTAGGCCTATAAGGCACTAGGAAGCCCACAAAACATACTAAAACCCAAAATAGCCCTAATGTATAAACCTTTAGCAATATAGACCCAACACATACATAATTCATTTATCAACTATAGACTATCTACTTGTATCTAAATTTGTCTTCTATGGTCCACATTCTAAAAGAAATCTATTCATATATACTTAATATGATATCTATTAAATATGTCCATAAGCTTCTTATGACATCTGGACATTAAGGAAATCAAATAAAGTCTAACATATGTATGATAGGTTCCACGTCTACCTCATTGAAACTTTTCTTGTAGCATTTATAGAGATATCAAAGATCAGTGGGAGCATTAAGTGTCTTAATAATAACCTGCAATAGTTGCAAGAGGTGGGGATTGAAAACTTCATATTACTTCAATTTACACCTCTTGTACAAGACACTGCTCCAACTCGACACTGTACCATCAAAACATGTCTCCTTAAAATCTAATGCTACTCTTACAAAAGTATAATTGTTGCTTAATTGTGGGCACACTCAGATTTCTTACCTAAACTAACTTAATCCTTAATAAGAGAAACTACAACGACTAACGTCATTAATTTTTTCTCTATTAGAATCTGTTGGTCGTTTATTGACCCTAAGCATGCTGGTTTCCTAAAGACTTCTAAGGTCAGTGGGAGCAGTAAAAGTATTTCTCATGACTTGCAGGAATACAAGAGGCGGGGGAAGAGAGTCATTAAATTTGACTCCAAATTTAACTCCAGTTACACCTCTTGTACACCATACTGCACCAATTCTTACGTACTTAGAATCTAACATATCTGAAAGTGATAGCAGCCTAACTAAGAGCTAATCCATAAAACTAAAACTTCTAATAAACTCAATAATCAACTCAGGAGGTCATCTAGGTTTAAAACCTAACCTTGATGATTATGTAACCTTCCTAACTATAGTTGAAATGGATTTTGGAAAAGTTTACTAATCCTACCTCTTCTAATTAAGCCATCAGCGTCAATCAATCTTCTAAATGGAATAAAACCGTTTCCTAGTAAAACTGATTTTATGTGTTTGCATAACGTTTGGGATTTGATTGAACTACCTAAGTGTGTTCATAACCAAACCAAATCCTATTTAGACGTTAAGACACAAAGAAGCATAATTGATTGTCAAAGGTTATACTCAGGAATAGATAAATTATCAAAGAATCTTTATTACCTATCTTACAAAAGATTTCTTTGAGGATCATCAATGTTCTAGTAGCTTATGAAATTTTAGAGCTACATTAGATGAACATTAAATAAATTTTACCTAACAACAGACTTACAAATTTATATGTTCATAAAACAACCTGAAAGTTCTAAAATAAAGGTCAAGAACACTTAATCTGTAAGCCAATAAAATCCATGTGTGGGTTAATGCAAACATAAAATGTGATGAAATCTTAATGCAAGTATTTTCATCAAGAATCAAGTGGATTGATGTACCTACCTCAAGATGAGCGAGAGCAACTAAACCAAACTTGCCCTTATATAAATGATATTCTTTTGACAAGTATATGTTACATAAGTCAAAGCATTGTTCATACATACTTTGATATAATAGAACTCAGAGATATCTCTTAAATGATACATATCATAACATACTGAGATAGACCCAATGAGACTTACTTTCGTTTCATAAGTTTGACCTTAAATGGGACCTTACATATATAACAAACAATATAGCTCTCCTTTAAAGGATATTAGGATCAATGAAATCATTTCCTTATTCTTCATTAATTAGAAGCCTTATATAAGCTCAAGTCTATACTCGTTTAGATATTACTCACTTTGCAACACACTAGATATGTCTAGATAATTGTGATGCATCTAACAGAGTACAAACATATCTTTAAAAGAAAACGAGAGACTATAATTTAAAGAAGAAGTGAGAACTTAAACCGGTTGATTATTTTAACTTTGTTATATTCAAAGATAACTAAATGTAATTTCGGGGTATATCCTTATGTCAGCAGACAAAACCGTTCTAATGGAGGAGTCATAATGAACTGATAACAACAACCTAAGTTATAATGACATAATATGTTGCTAATCACAAAGCAGTAGTCACTAAATGTTGTTGAAAATTTATCAGTGGACTCATAAGTTTATTTACTCTATATGAATAATATATTGAAGAATTATTGTGATAAAGTCAGCTACCATGTCTCCGTGAATTGTAACAGTTCGAGAGGTGCTGCATTAAATTTTGATACGTACTTAATTATTCGTGTGACAAATTGGCAAAATTACGGTAATTCTGTATAACTTAAACAACTATTACATTGTCTATTTACCGCACAACTTGACTTAAATTATAGTTATTAAGTCTTAAAAATCTAGGAATTTAACCAAATCATAGCTTGGTATGATAATGGATACGTCACAATCATGAACATATAAAACCATATCCTAAACGGATGACAAGGACGCGAACACGTAATAAATATCAGAATTAAGACATAAGATATGCCTGCACTGTTATACCATAAAAATTTATTTAAAATACCAATTGCCCAAGTCCGCAGCAAAATACAGCATTCTACAGCAAAAAACAGCAAATGTTCGAAAACCCAAAAATAAATATTTTTAACTAAAAATAATAAGGGGTGTTAGAAATAGCATAAAACCCGTATATAAATCCTGCTGTTTAAAGCTATACAACTTGTTCAGTAGAAACCTGACGACATAGCCGGTACCGGAACTGAACTCAAATGACAAATTTATTAGTCTGAAGAGCTAGATTAATTAACGGGACAATAAGAATTGTACTAGAACTATTGTGTAAATAAAATTTATAAGTAACACAATATGTCAGTATTTTACCCGGGTACAAGATCCGAACAAAATTTACCAACCAAACAACGAAACAATAACACTAGTAATTTATTTTGGCATATTATAACTTCAATTTAAAGTGTGGGGCATTAGTTTTTTTATAAAAACTTATATATAAAAATGTTAAAGTTTATAAAAGTTTATAAAAAGTACACATTATTTAAAAAAAAATAATAATAAAACCAACCCCCCCTTCACACCTCACCGCTACATGGGGGTAGTTCTCCATGCCACTAAGTCTTAATGTTGTGTTGGCAAAGTATAAGCATGGTTTAGTGTATCTTGATGTGTAAGAACCTAAACACAAAACTAAGATCTTAACCATCTTCATACATTCATTTCTCACAACGCCAAAAAAAACTCAAGAACACTTCCATTTATCACCTTCAACTTTTAAAATCCAAACACAAGAAATTCAAGCTTGCATGAAGATCCAAGGATGATCTAAAGTATTTGAAAAGATTAGGAGGCTCACTTTGAAGTTTGGAACTCTTGTCAACATTTTTTCTTCATCTTTTTACCATCATTTTGATCATTCGTAGCATAGTGCTAGTAGTAAGATCCTTAACCTAATCTTATACTTTATATTTTATAAAAATGCACAAGATCATCTTAAAACATATTTAAAAACCCACTTGAAAAACACTAATAAAACTATAATCACTAATATAGTTATGTGGTTTTCTTGATGATTATAGATGATCTTGAATTTGTCATAAACTAGTAAACTTGAATCTTGCAATTTTATGAATAAAAAGATGATCTAAACACATGCACGTTTATATTAGCAAGATTCATTAACAAAAATAGTCAAGAACATGATTTTATATTTTAAAGATTATCATACAAGTTATAGATTATTAAATAAAAGTTATGATTTAGAAATTTTGTTAAAAAGTAATAATAAAGCTTCTATTTTAAGAAAGTTTAAAACTATAACAAGTTCATGATATTTTTGTTAATACATTTGTATAATATATGTGATTGATGATGATTTGAGTTAGAAAAATTATTTAAAACATGCTTATATAAACATGGGAAAGCTTATATTTTAAAGGAAACTATGGCAAAATTTTATAAAAATTAATCTTTATTAAGATGTAGTTAAACTAAAGATTTTGCAATTAAAAGTGATTAGGAACTTTAATCTTGTTTAAACAAAAGTTTGGATGAAAAAGTTTAATATATAATTACTTAAATTTTCTTAAACTAAAAAGGAGATAAAAATATATATGTTGAAATCACCAAATATGTATACACATACATTGTATAAAAAATATGTATAAGTGTTCAACTTTTGACAAAATAATATATCGGACAATTCGGACAACTTGAACAATTCGGACAAAATAAAGTATATGGTATAAACAAAACATACGACAAAGACGAAATCAATAAAATGGTCGACGCGCCCACATAACGGTCAAAACGAACAAATCAACCGTTACATCTAATATTTACTAGAATTTATAAAAATTTAACTTGTAATTAATAGTTTTTACAAATAAATTTTTATAAGTTACAACATTTCCAAGTAAGTATTTTAAAAACTTGGATTAAGCCCAACTAAACAATTATTAGACTAAGCCCATTTTTATAAAAATTATATTGTGCTAAACGTATTTTATAAAATATATGGACTGACCCATTTATATAAATTAGTTTGGGCAAGTCCCACTTGTCTAAAAAAATTAAACTTTGGGCTAAGCCCACTTTTAGAAAAATTTAAATTGGCTTAGTCCACTTATATAAAAGTTAACTTTGGGACAAGACCACTTTTATAAAGAAATAAATTGGGCTAATCCATTTCTATAAAAACTAACTTTGGGCTAAGCCCACTTTTATACAACTAAACTTGGACTGATCCAATTTCTGTAAACTATTTTGGGCTAGGTCGAATCTTTCATTTTTCTTAACTTGGGCTAGACCCACGTTTACAAACCAATTGGGCTTAACCCACTTTAAAACAAATTTAGGTTGGGCTAGGCCCACATACATGAAACGAATGTGCTAGGCCCACACATAATAAGCAAATTTGGGCTAGGCCCATACTTACAAAATAACTATTGGGCTAGGCACATATGTAATGAATTTGTAGATTGAATTTTTACAATTAAATTATGGGCTAGGTCTGTTTACATGTAATCAATCTAGAATATATATATATATATATATATATATATATATATATATATATGAAAGAAATATATATATGTATACCAACGAAGAAAAACCAACAAATACAAGTATGAAATTCAAGATAAAATACTTGTACGAAAAAACGACGAAAGGCTAAGTGTCTAATAGATTAGAACACTTATAGGTCGAGAAACGAACGAAGTATCAGGAATCGAATAGAGATTTGCACGGAAAGGAAATCTATGAGTTCATATTTCCCCTTTTATTTTAACGTTTTTATGGTTTTTAAACGTGCGGTGATGTATACATATTACATTTAATATAGATGGGAAATGAAAATATTTAGATCACATGTGAATAAGGCTCAAGCATGGGGGCCATTAATGAATAACAAGTACCAAGGAAGAAGGGGATAGATTATGGGTTTGGGTGAGCCCCACTCTATTACGGCAATAATAACAGATCGTATTAGAGTGCTTTTTGTCTAAAACAAGTGTCTCAGACACAATAAATCGACAAAGGTTGGTTGCCACCTTATTCGGCATACATATTAGTGTCCTTGCAACACACTAATGATCTTACAAGTTTCATTAAGCTATATTGAACGAATTTATTATTTCAAACGTTTTTGAAGATTCATTTGATACGAAAATTTATAACATGAATTCACCAGCTTTGTTGACGTCGTTTGCAAAACTAACATGTATTATAGGAAACTAGTGGACGGCCTTCGGGGAAAAAACATGTTCGTATGTTGTGAAGTCAAGACGTTATGTTTCATCCAGACTTTTATTGTTATGTTTTATAAACTTATGTTTGAATTTTGAGTAATGTGGTTAAACTTATGGTATGTTTTAAAAACAAAAGTTTGTATTAAATAAAAAGTTTGGATGAACATTTTGTAACGTATTAAAATTGTCGTTTACTTGGTTGAATGCAACGATTGCCGCTCTGGCCACACCTCGTACACACTTCCGCTACATCGAAAATCAGGGTGTGACAGACCTAGCATCAGAGCTTCAATTGTAGTGAACTAAGATTCTTTCGAGTCTAGTCTACAATTTCAAAATGGTCTTTTTATGAAAGTCATAAATTGTTTGCGAAATTGTAACAAGAGTTTTCCCCACGGCATGTGTACGAAGGTCCACTAGTACTAAACGATGAATCAAAACAATAATGCAAGGACATTATACGAGATAGTCTTTGCGGATTAGACACGATAGGAGTAAGATGAATCAGAACGATACATGACATAACTTACAATGAAACTGAAATATAATTGCCCAAAAATTTATTATAAGTTGTTCACATATATGAATTATACGGATTATTTTTACAGGACCATGTCTTCCGACTCCAACACCGATTCTACGGGATATGCCTCGAAAACTGATTACATACCACTAGATGATCCTGCCCCACCTATTATCATCATCATCTCCGATGACAAGCTTTTGGACGATGAATGGATGAATATCGACTTCCAGCCTTTTGCCTTACCTGAGCCTGATCATGCTGACATTCCTTTAGAGGATGATGTACTGGTTGTACCCCATTTTCATGAGATGGTCATATTCAGTCACCCTGAGGGTGAACATGTTGTTGCTTATGTCGCCATACCACTTAATGTGGTAGATCCATTTGATGATATTATCGATGAGGACGGACACCCCGTACCTCCTATTGTTGATGTTGAGGACGATGTTATTCCAGTCATACAAGTCGAGCATGTTGATGACGACCTTGGCATTGGTGAGGACTTTGACATCGTTATGTTAGAGGTATCCCAGCCAGAGGCCACAGTAGTTGACATTACATCGTCTGCACCTTCCACACCTCTAACCCTATCACTTATGCCTTTATCCGATACCGTTTTACCACCATCTTCAGATACTCTACCTATACATGCTTATCCTGTTTTACCAGGCACACTGTTGCCTCACCATTCATTTGAGTTTCCACCACCACTGCATTCTTTGGGAGATATCCCACACCACACTGATCATCCATACATCACCCTTTTGTTGGACCGTCTCATTATACTCTTGGTAGTACTTCTCAGCCTGCTGATCATGTACCCTCTTATCCTTTTGCTGGATCTTTTTCTACTACTGTTACACCGACTTTCAGTTCTTATCAGGACCCGCTTGCTGCAGGGCCATCACATGTTCCATATAGTCATTCTATGACTGAGTATCCTCCTTTTATTCTGGTCCCCACTGCTGGAGATCTGTCTCATCCCCCACCCCATATGCATAGTACTGTTACATACCCCTACTATACTGTTTCACTTGACCAGCCACCTCTAGGCATGAGCCCATCCGATCTGTACCACCCGAACCATTTGCCACTCACCACCACTGAGTACAGACTCACATCCACCGAGATACAGCTCGGTATTTTGTTTCGACAATTTCATGAGCTTAATGCTCAACTTTCTGCTATTCGAGCATCTCAAAGTGCTCCATCATCATCATCCCAGCGACCACTACCCACATCATCACCTCCACCACCATCATCCCCATTAGTACCATCACTTACATCATCCGATGCCACCTCTTCATCACTTGAGAGGTGCATTAGTGCCATCGAGGAGGAGATGGCGTACTTCCACGGTGTAATCCGCGCATCTGCACCCCCACCCCCACCGCCTATCTAGTATGGTATGTATTAGGTTTTGGAGGTAGTACATGTATTAGGTTAGTTGAAGATTGAAGGATTTGAAGATATATATAAGTCAACTTGAAGACTCTGAAGAAACGCTGCGAAGAAAATATCTACTTTTGCTTATGTATTGTATATAACTTGTATGTCGGAGCAATGAAACTCTGAATTATATTTTTGTACTTCCAAAAATGATGTAACAAGTTGACAATATATATATTTGAAAGTTGATTATCTTTCTTTTATCATGCATTGTTGATTATTCATTATGTTTGTGTCATGACGATATTTGTATGGATATCTCACGTGAGAGATGATTCAATTTATTTGACCTTTATATATATATATATATATATATATGATGTTCTAAAAGTAGTTAATTAAAAACAACTCAAATTACCCTAATTCTAGACTCAAATTAAACTCTAGACTCCTAAACTATACTAAACTACTAACCGGCAAGTGGACCGATCAATTGTAGAATAGCATTAAGCAAGTCCGGATTATCGAACCCACAGGACTCTCTAATTACTATGACTATTCAACTTAGACTCAATTAAACACTTTTTATATTTTAAGGGGGGTTTGCTACTAATTCAAAATTATCAATTCAACTAAAACTACTAAATTAGGTCAAATCAAACTATGCAATTTTTGGAAATTGGGAATTAAATTAGGAAATAATGAACTAGTCACCTAGGTTGGATTTTTTAGACTACTGCTCATTTAATTTAATAATAACTTATTAGGTTGAACGTTTTACCGAGATCTTGAAATATTAAATACTAGTTACCGAACAGGACCCCCGACCCTTCTTAGGAAGACACCTATGATAACCTACAATTATTATTTGTTTACCGGTTCTAAAGATTTCTTTTCAGTTATCTTTTAATTTAATAAAGTGCCTAATTAGTTAACTACTTCTCAATAATTAACCTAGACCAACTACAACTTCTAGTTTAGCTTAACTGACCTAATTATGACAAGTAAATTAGATTTGGGAATTTCTCAAAACCTAAACCTAACAATTTATCTAATTAGTTCAGCCAACTAATTGTTATTTCTTAATAACCAATTTAGGTATAGTGACAAAACTGATTTTATATTTCATTCAATTGTTTTCCCGGTTTTATTGGCTAATTTACCGACAGCTTCCCGAATCCCTAAAGACACGAAAAAGTAACACAAACCTATTCTGTGGAAGACATCCACCTAGATTCATGTAAAATAATCCAATAATCATAAATCAATCAAGATCATGAAAATACACTAAACTAGATAATTAAAGTTGTGAACTTTACCCATTAAACATTCAAACCAAAATTAAACTAAAATAAATCAAACTTTCATAAAATCCATCATCCAAACCTAGGTAACTGAATCAAATCTAGCCAAGTAACATGTTTGAAAAACTAGTTAAACAAGGTTTAGAACAAGAAAGCATAATCAAGTAAACAAAGGAGTGCAAAGATCAAGAATGGTATGATAAAACCGTTAAAAGCTCCTGCCTTGAAACTCCTTGATCACCCGAACACTTCTTGCAGCCTAGATCTCCTTCTTCTTGCTCAGAATCTCCAGAAAAATTGCTCCAATAGCCTCTAGTTCGTCCAAGTTGGTCCCAAGATGTGTTTTACTTCAATTATGATTCAATAAATAACAAACAAGTCCCAACCCAACTCTGTTTCAAAACATTCTAGATAAAACACCCTCTCGCCGGCCGCGAGAGGGTTACAAACTTTCGGTCGTGCCTCGCGACCGAGTGAAGATACCGGAGATAATTATCACCCTCTCGCGCCCCGCGAGAGAGATATGGCATGCCGGTCGCGCCCCGCGACCGGGTAGGCGTGAAGTATCTACAATCGGTGATGGCCTTACCTCTACCGGTTTTCTCTCTCCCTTACTCTCAATTGAAGGTCCACTAGTGAGTGCGGTAATTGCTGGGTCTAACCTAGTGTGCACCCTAGGTGGAGCCTCCATCTCTATTTCCTCATCCACCTCTACTTCTACTTCTTGCATATTCGGGATTAGACGGCGCTGTGGCTGCACTACTGGTTTAAAGACGTCCTCCATGAGGATCCTATGTGTACAGAAGGTAGGGCTAATTCCCTTGATATCAGACAGTTTCCACGCGATGGCCTCCTTATTAGACTTTAGGGCCTCATTAAACGCTCCTTCTCCTCCGTTGACAATTTCGACGAAATGATCACGGGTAAGCTCGAATTGTCACCTAGGAACGCGTATTCTAAGTGGGACGGGAGGACAGCTCTACGGCTACTAGGGTCTTTAGTGGTGTACTCTCGCTAGCTGCACTCACCTCACAGAACTCTAAGGTCTCGGGAACCTCTAGGGACTTGTCACCTATATCCTCGCTGTCACTCTCCTCGGCTACTAAACTCTCATTCACTAAGTCGGCTCCGCTAATATACTCTAAACAGTGATCAACGCACGACATGAATGAATTCAGAAAGTATACGTAGTGACAAGGGCCACTATCGTTGTCGCCACCGCTCGGATGTTGCATCGACCTTACGATTTCGAACGTGACGTTCTCGTCCCCGACGCGAAGCGTGATTTTCCCATCATGAACATCAATGAGCGCTTTCGCGGTGCGCAGAAATGGGCGACCTAAGATGATGGGTACCTTCTCGTCGGCCTCCATATCGAGGATGACGAAATCTCCGGGAAAGACAAATCTACCGACCTTAACCAGTAAGTTCTCTACAATTCCCCCCGGATACTTAATAGACCTATCGGCTAATGACAGTGACATACGAGTAGGGGTGTGCTCCCCTAAACCTAATCTCTCGTAGAGTGAGAAAGGCATCAGATTTATGCTCGCCCCGAGATCGGCTAAAGCATGCGCTGGAGCAATGGAGTCGCCGAATAGGCATGGAATCGTAAAGATACCCGGATCAGTCAGTTTTTCGGGTAACTTTTTTAAAACCACGACGGAACATCCTCCAATCAACGAGACATTCGAGAGCTCCCCCAGCCTATCTTTGTGTTTTAGAAGATCCTTCAAAAACTTAGCATATTTAGGCATATGCTGGAGGGCCTCGATGAACGGGAGATTGATTTTTAGTTGAGTAAACATGTCAAGGAAATTCCCGTATTCCTTGGCATATTTTTGCTGTTTCAGACGTGCTGGGTAGGGTAGGCATGAAGTATCTACGATCGGTGATGGCCTAACCTCTACCGGTTTTCTCTCTCCCTTACTCTCAACTGAAGGTCCACTAGTGGGTGCGGTAATTGCTGGGTCTAACCTGGTGTACACCCTAGGTGGAGCCTCCATCTCTATTTCCTCATCCACCTGATCATCCTGCTCCTCTACCTCTACCTCTACCTCTACCCCCTCTCTACCCACTTCTTTCAGAGTCCTACCACTACGTGTAGTAATCGCATTCGCGTGTTGGTTCGCGGGGTTAGGTTGGGTATTACCTGTGAACTGGCCGTGTGGCTGCTCTTGCAGCTGCTTAGCGATACTGCCGACCGACCTCTGCAAATCTAAGAGTGCGAACTGTTGATTTTTCAAGAGAAAATCATGTTCCGCGAGAGCTTTCTGAGTAGCCTGATCCTTAACAACTAATTGAGATAACAACTCTTTCATCCTATCTAGACTATCTCCTGAACCCCCACTCCTAGTCTGACCCTCCTAATTCGAACCCCCTCCACTAAACTGACTCGAATGACCTGACCCTCCACTATTGTAGTGACCATGCCCCCTGTTCTGATAAGAACCTGATTAGAAACCAGGGGGTACCGGAAGATCGATAGTTATTATTATTATTATTATTATTATTATTATTATTATTATTACGCCAGTTTGGGTTATAATTGGTAGTATTATTATTAAAGGGATTCGTCGGACCTCGACTCTGACCGGTGATAAACTCTACCTGCTCGACAGTGAGCGTGGGACACTTTAACGTGTCATGACCCCCTCTACACACCTCACACATGTCAACCTTCTTCTTCAGCTCCTGTATCTCCTTCGTGACCTCCCTCTTGAAACTATCTAAGGCAACCGCTACCGTAGTTTCCAAGCTAACTTGGTGTAGACCTCGGTTAACCGGAGGTGTACGAGAAATAGGAATTGAATTCCTGTCGGCAGTGCTGTAATCTACATCGGAATGGGCAAAGCTTTCGAAAAGGTCGTTACACTCGGCTACTGTTTTCTTTCCCATAAAGTGTCCACCAGAAAAGTGTCGAATCGAGCGCGGGTCTCAGGGGTGAGACCATTGAAGAATTTCTCTACAAGCGCCTAGTCCGACAGACCATGTTGAGAGCAGCGGGACACTAAAGTTTGGAAACGCTCCCAAGCTAGATGGTAGGGCTCGTCAGGTTCCATTCGGAACGAATGGATCTGATCATGAATGGGCTGCTTTAGTGGGTGGGAAGTATTTTTTTAGGAAAGCATCCCGTAGAGGAGCCAAAGTGGAAAAAGTACCGGGTGGCTGAGAGTCAAGCCAGATGGCGGCTCGACCCCCGAGAGAAAAAGGAAAGACTTGGAGGAAACAGGCATCGTTGCCCGCACCCTCCATATTGAACGTATGACATAGACGGGTAAGGCGGTTTATGTGTGCGGGCGCATCCTCATCATCACGACCGTGGAATTGGCAAGAGTTAGTGATAGCGGTCATGATGTAGGAAGGGATTTGCCAAGCTCGATCGTTGTTCATTGGGGGTAAGGTGATGGGTGAGTTTGCACCGGTGAAGCCGGTGGTGGCCTGTTGGTAAACGGTCTGATTGTTATTAGCCATGTGAAAGTTAAGTGGTGGTAGTGGGCTTACGTTTCTATGAACTACGCGGGGTGATGGGGAACCGGGTGGTGAAGGCTTATGTGTAAAATCGAAATCGGGCGGTGCAAAGGAACATGATGAACTTGAAAAAGTGGAGGAAGAAGCACTTACCTTTGGTGCGGGAGAGAATGGCGTATCCGTCGGCGGCTTAGGTGGAGGTCCTTGCGAACGCGTATGGGGCATCCACTAAACCGAAAACATGACAAACACAATAATTTAGCAAAGACAATTAATATATATATATATATATATATATATATATATATATATACAAAATAAATATTAAACCTAGTTAAATATTTAGACTCCTACGACACAAACGAAAAAATAAAAATTAAACACAAGTGTAATAACAAAGGCTAAATCGAGTAATCAACGCAATTGGCAATGAGAAAGTCCCCGGCAACGGCGCCAAAAACTTGATGTTCTAAAAGTAGTTAATTAAAAACAACTCAAATTACCCTAATTCTAGACTCAAATTAAACTCCAGACTCCTAAACTATACTAAACTACTAACCGACAAGTGGACCGATCAATTTTAGAATAGCATTAAGCAAGTCCGGATTATCGAACCCACAGGACTCTCTAATTATTATGACTACTTAACTTAGACTTAATTAAACACTTTGTATATTTTAAGAGGGGGTTTGCTACTAATTCTAAATTTTTAATTAACTAAAACTACTAAATTAGGACAAATCAAACTATGCACTTTTTGGAAATTGGGAATTAAATCAGGAAATAATGAACTAGTCACATAGGTTTGATTTTTTAGACTACTACTCATTTGATTTAATAATAACTTATTAGGTTGAATGTTATACTAGGTTTACCGAACATGACCCCCGGCCCTTTTCAGGAAGACACCTATGATAACCTACAATTATTATTTGTTTACCGGTTCTAAAGATTTCTTTTCAGTTATCTTTTAATTTAGTAAAGTGCCTAATTAGTTAACTATTTCTCAATAATTAACCTAGACTAACTACAACTTCTAGTTTAGCTTAACTGACCTTATTATGACAAGTAAATTAGATTTGGGAATTTCTCAAAACCTAAACCTAACAATTTATCTAATAAATTCAGCCAACTAATTGTTATTTCTCAATAACCAATTTAGGTATAATGACAAAACTGATTTTATATTTCATTCAATTATTTTCCGGGTTTTATTGGCCAATTTACCGACAACTTCCCGAATCCCTAAAGACACAAAAAAGTAACATTAACCTATTCTATGGAAGACATAAACCTAGATTCATGTAAAACAATCCAACAATCATAAATCAATTAAAATCATGCAAATACACTAAACTAGATAATTAAAGTTGTGAACTTTAACAATTAAACATTCAAACCAAAATTAAACTAAAATAAATCAAACTTTCATAAAATCCATCATCCAAACCTAGGTAACTGAATCAAATCTAGCCAAATAACATGTTTGAAAAACTAGTTAAACAAGGTTTAGAACAAGAAAGCATAATCAAGTAAACAAAGGAGTGCAAAGATCAAGAATGGTATTATAAAACCGTTAAAAGCTCCTGCCTCGAAACTCCTTGATCACCCGAACACTTCTTGCAGCCTAGATCTCCTTCTTCTTGCTCAGAATCTCCAGAAAAATTGCTCCAATAGCCTCTAGTTCGTCCAAGTTGGTCCCAAGATGTGTTTTACTTCAATTATGATTCAATAAATAACAAACAAGTCCCAACCCAACTATATTTTGAAACATTCTAGATAAAACACCCTCTCTCCGGCCGCGAGAGGGTTACAAACTTTCGGTCACGCACCGCGACCGAGTGAAGATACCGGAGATAATTATCACCCTCTTTTGCCCCGCGAGAGGGATATGGCATGCCGGTCGCGCCCCGCGACCGGGTTGAAAACCCCTAATTATGTTTCCTTTCCTCTTATTCGATCCAATCACGTCCCGGTTCGGTTCTATTTACCATTTTAGCTTGTTTTCCCCATCCTTCCAACCGTTTTCACGAACCAAGACCTGAAAAACACATTTGGATTAAAAGTAGATAAAACCTTTACAAACCGAAACGAAAACATGCTAAAACTATACAAACTCTACATGATAAATGGATGTATTATTCAATACATCAATATATATATATATATATATATATATATATATATTACGATATATCTTTTTCTATTTGGTCCATGAATGATAATATTTATCTGACATATTTGTCTAATTTCTTCTATATGATTTTACATATGAAGATCATGCCACCAAGAAGAAGGAGCACACATCAACTCTAAACTCCCCTACCCACTTCTCAAGCTGAGCTTGATGCTTTGTTGAATCAACGCATTGCGGATGCGATTGCTCAACATGAAGCAAATCGCACCAATTTGAGGAATGAAGATAGGGCTCGATCCCCATCAACAACAACAAATCCTACGAATGGTTGGTTACTCATAACCTTACAAGAAATTTTCATTAATATTTTATTTGCAAAATAAATATTTCTGACAATTTCGAGAACCTTCGGGATGCACATATAAACAATTTTTAGATTGCAAACCATTGAACTTTGATGGCACAGGCGGAGCGGTAGCATTTGTTCGATGGACCAAAAAGACGGATTATGTAATCCGCATGAGTAACTGTTCCCCTAACCAGAATGTATTGTATGTTTCAGGATTGTTCGTTGACGAAGCTTTGTCATGGTGGAATCTACAAGTACAAACGTTAAGAGATGCAGCGGCATACGCTATCACTTGGGAAAGACTGAAGGAAATGATGCATGAGAAGTCTTGCTCAAGGGCCGAACTACAAAAGTTGGAAATAGCAATGGTTGGATCCGACATCTATGGCTATACTCAGCGATTTCACGATCTCTCACGAGTCGTTCCGTATATGGTAACCCCCAAATTCAAACGTATCGAATGATACATTTGGGGATTAGCTCCGGAAATCCAAAGTATGGTTACTTCATCACATCCAACAACCATCATCGAGGCAATCATGATTGCAGTAAGCCTTACCGAAGAAGCGGTAAGAATGAATAAGTTTTCGAGAAAGAGTGCGAAGATGCCCAAGGAGACACATATAGAATCAACCTCACACGGGAATAAGAGAAAGTTTACACACTTCAAGAAAGGTTCCCAACCGAGTAACAAGAAGAAGGAAACCCCCACAGCAAAAAGGAACAAAGCATTTGTGGCGACAGCAGAGACAGAACCGAGAGGCTATACAGGAAATGCACCTAAGTGCAATAGGTGCAATTATCATCATTATGGTGGATATCGAACCACCAAATGTGATAAGTGCTGGAAGTTGGGACACCGCACCGAATATTGTTGGAGTAACAACAAGGGAAATAGGAATGAAGGCAATAAAGAAGGAGGCTATGGAAATGAAAATGAGCGAGGAAGGAACCAAAGTTGCTATGGTTGCGGTGAGCTGGGCCACTTTAGAAAGAATTGCCCAAAGGAGAACAAAGGCCACGGACGAGTCTTTGTAATAGGAGCTCATGAAGCACGTCAGGATCAAAATGTGATTACTGGTACGTTCCCTGTCAATAATCATTTTGCATCTATTTTCTTTGATACTGGTGCAGATTTTAGTTTCATATCTTTAGAGTTTAAAGATATACTTGAACTAAATTCAAATAAATTAGATTTTCCATTCACTATCGAACTAGCGAATGGAAAGATAACTGAATATGATGAAATTATTAAAGGATGTTCTTTAGAGTTCGGTGGACAAAAATTCAACATCGATTTATTACCCATCCAGTTAGGTAGTTTTGATGTTGTAATCGGTATGGATTGGTTATCCAATAACCAAGCCGAAGTCGTGTGTTGCGACAAATTTATTCGCACTCCACTTTCTAATAATGACACACTTCTTATACATGGCGAGAAGAGCTAAACGCCATTGCGAACTATTTCTTGTATGAAAGCCCAAAGTGCTTGCGAAAAGGATGTATAGCATTCTTAGCACATGTTGTTGACAAGAAATCCAAGGAGCTAAAACTTGAGGAGATGCCTATTGTGAAGGAATTCCTTGAAGTCTTCCCAGAGGACTTGCCAGGAATACCACCACAACGACAAGTCAAATTCCACAAATACTTGATTCCAGGAGCTGCACCTGTAGCGAAATCCCCTCACCGATTAGCTCCTTCGGGAATGCAAGAGTTGTTAACACAACTTTAAGAGTTGTTATAAAAAGGTTTTATTAGGCCAAGCTTCTTACCTTGGGGAGCTCCAGTTCTATTCGTAAAGAAGAAATATGGAAGCTTTAGAATGTGCATAGATTATCGAGAATTGAACAAACTCACGATCAAGAATCAGTATCCGTTACCGAGGATCGATGATCTGTTCGATCAACTTCAAGGATCCAGTTTTTGCTCGAATATTGACTTAAGGTCATGATACCATCAGCTTAGAGTGAAAGAAGAAAGTATTCCAAATACAGCATTCTAAACCCGTTATGATCACTACGAGTTCCTTGTTATGCCTTTTGGTCTAACAAATGCACCAGCGGTGTTCATGGACTTAATGAACCGTGTGTGCAAACCGTACCTTGATAAATTCGTGATAGTATTCATTGATGACATATTGATATATTCACGAAATAATAAAGATCACGAACATCATCTTAGGACCATTCTTGAGTTGTTAAAGAAGGAGAAATTGTATGCAAAATTCTCTAAGTGCGAATTCTGGCTTCGTAAAGTCCAATTTCTCGGACATGTAGTCAACGAGAAAGGCATACATGTCAATCCATCAAAAATAGAAACCATTAAGAATTGGAACGCACCTAAGACACCCACCGAAGTACGGCAATTTTTAGGATTGGCCGGTTATTATTAGAGATTCATTGAGAACTTTTCAAAGATCGCTCAACCACTAACCTCCCTAACTTAGAAAGATAAGAAGTTTGATTGGGTAGAGAAACAAGAAGCAGCTTTCCAACTACTTAAGGATAAACTTTGTGATGCGCTGATTTTATCACTTCCGGATGGCATAGATGACTTTGTAGTTTATTGTGACGCTCACATCAAGGTTTAGGATGCGTATTAATGCAACGAGAGAAATTAATTGCCTACGCATCACGCCAATTAAAAGTTCACGAAAAGAACTATACCACTCATGACCTAGAGCTAGGTGCAGTGGTATTTGCGTTAAAAATTTGGCAGCATTATCTTTACGACACCAAGTGCACAATCTTTACCGATCACAAAAGTCTTCAACATGTATCTAATCAGAAAGAGTTAAATATGCGTCAAAGACCTTGGCTTGAATTGTTGAATGACTATGATTGGAAATTAAATATAATCCGGGCAAGGTGAACGTCGTTGCGGACGCCCTAAGTCGAAAGGAACGAGTGAAGCCCCTTCGTGTATGACCATTAAGACTTACCATTCACAATAACCTTACCTCTTGAATTCATGACGCTCAACAGGAAGCCCTGAAAAGCGGAAGTTTTAAGGTAGAAATGCTTAGAGGTATGGAAAAACATTTAGAACCAAATGAGAACGAAGCTTTGTACTTTGCAAACAAAATTTAGGTTCCTCTTTTTGGTAATCTGTGAAACCTAATCTAGATGAAGCCCATAAGTCCAAATATTCGATACATCCCGGAGCGGATAAAATGTATCACGATCTTAAAGAATTCGATTGGTGGCCTAATCTCAAAATAGATATTGCAACTTATGTTGGTAAATGTCTAACATGTGCAAAAATTAAGGCCGAATACCAAAAACCTTCCGGATTGTTACAACAACCTGAAATTCCCACTTGGAAATGGGAACAAATTTCTATGGATTTCATAACAAAATTACCCAGGACCTCACGCGATCACGACATGATTTGGGTAATTGTCGACCGACTAAACTTTAACCCTTTTATGTGCTTTCTCTCTTTTGTCATGTTATTTTTGAATTTCAACTAAAAGTAAAAAACAGTTGATCTTTTTTAGGGAAGGGAGGCGTACCGTCGACTGCAGTCGATACTCATGATTGAAATGAGGGCGACATGATTTGGGTAATTGTCGACCGACTAACTAAATCAGCTCACTTCTTTCCGGTACGTGAGAAAGATAAAATCGAGAAGCTAGCTGAACTTTATCTTAAAGAGATTGTGGCAAGACATGGAGTGCCTTTTTCCATAATCTCTTATCGAGATGGTCATTTCATATCAAGATATTGCCAATCACTTCAAAAGGCTTTTGGGTCTCGCTTAGATCTAAGTACGGCCTTTCATCCCCAAACAGATGGCCAAAGTGAACGCACCATTCAAACCTTAGAAGATATACTTCGTGCTTGTGTAATTTACTTAGGAGGAAATTGGGATACTCACTTACCTTTAGTGGAGTTCTCATATAGCAACAGTTATCACACGAGTATTTAAGCTGCTCCATTTGAAGCATTATACGGACGTAAGTGTCAATCTCCGCTATTTTGGGCAGAAATAGGCAACAAACAAATGATAGGTCCAGAATTAATCCAAGAAACTACAGATAAAATATTAAAATCCGAGACCGTATTAAAGAAGCTCAGGATAGACAGAAAAGTTATGGGGATAAACGCCGCAAACCATTATCCTTTGAGATTGGAGACAAAGTGCTATTAAAGGTCTCGCCTTGGAGAGGCGTAGTTAGATTCGGGAAGCAAGGAAAACTTAGCCCAAGATACATAGGACCATATGAAATCTTGGAGAAAATTGGAACGGTCGCATATTAGTTGAAATTGCCTGAAACACTTAGTAATGTTCATGACACTTTTCATGTGTCAAATCTTAAAAAGTGTCTTTCAGACTCTGAATTTTATTCCCACATACGAAATTCATATAGACGACAAATTCCATCTCATCGAAGAACCTGTCGAAGTTTTAGATTCAAAAGTTCAGAAAACAAGGAGGAGTCGTATCTAATAAATCAAAGTCCATTGGAACTCAAAGCGCGGACCTGAGTTCAATTGGGAACGAGAAGAAGAAATCAAAAGAAAATACCCCCACCTGTTCGAGAAATCCTATGAAAAGGATGACATGACTTAAATTTCGGGACGAAATCTTCTTAAACAAGGGGAGAATGTGACAATTGGCAAAATGCCGGTAATTTTGTACAACTTGAACAACTATTACATTATCTATTTACTGCACAACTTAACTTAAATTATAGTTTTTAAGTTTTAAAAGTCTAGGAATTTAACCAAATCATAGCTTGGTAGATAATGGATACTTCACAATCATGAACATATAAAACCATATCCTAAACGGATAACAAAGACGCGAACACGTAATACATATCAGTACTGATTACAGTACAGTCTGATATTTCAGAATTAAGACATAAGATATTTCTGAACTGTTATACCATAAAAATTTTATTTAAAATACCAATTGTCGAAGTCTGCAGCAAAATACAACATTTTGCAGCAAAATACAGCATTCTGCAGCACAAAACAACAAATGTTCGAAAACCCAAAAATAAATATTTTTAGCTAAAGAATAATAACAGGTGTTAGAAATAGCATAAAACCTGTATATAAATCCTGTTGTTTAAAGCTATACAGCTTGTTCAGTAAAAACCTGGCGACACAGCCGATACCAAAACTGAACTCAAAATGACAAATCTATTAGTCTGAAGAGCTAGATTAATTAATGGGACAATAAGAATTTAACTAGAAATATTGTGTAAATAAAATTTATAAGAAACATAATATGTCAGTATTTTACCCGGTATAAGACCCGAACCAAATTTACCAACCGAACAACGAAACAATAAGACTAGTAATTTATTTTGGCATATTATAACATCAATTTAAAGTGTGGGGCATTAGTTTTTTTTATAAAAACTTATATATAAAAATGTAAAAGTTTATAAAAATTACACATTATTTATAAAAAATAATAATAATAAAACCAACCCCCCCCCCCCCCCCCCACACACCTCACGGCTACATGGGAGTAATTCCCCATGCCACTAAGTCTTAATGTTGTGTTGGCAAAGTATAAGCATGGTTTAGTGTATCTTGATATGTAAGAACCTAAACACAAAACTAAGATCTTAACCATCTTCATACATTCATTTCTCACAACACAAAAAAAAAACTCAAGAACACTTCCATTTCTCCTACCAAAAATCAGCCAAAACACCACCATTATCACCTTCAACTTTTAAAATCCAAACACAAGAAATTCAAGCTTGCATGAAGATCTAAGGATGATTTAAAGTATTTGTAAAGTTTAGGAGGCTCACTTTGAAGTTTGTAACTCATGATCAACATTTTTTCTTCATCCTTTTACCATCATTTTGATCATTCCTAGCCTATTGCTAGTAGTAAGATCCTTAACTTAATCTTATACATTATATTTTATAAAAATGCGCAAGATCATCTTAAAACATATTTAAAACCCACTTGAAAAACACTAATAAAACTATAATCACTAATATAATTATGTGGTTTTCTTGATGATTATGGATGATCTTGAATTTGTCATAAACTAGTAAAGTTGAATCTTGCAATTTTATGAATCAAAAGATGATCTAAACACATGCGTGTTTAGATTAGCAAGATCCATTATCAAAAATAGTCATGAACATGATTTTATATTTTAAGATGATCATACAAGTTATAGATTATTAAATAAAAGTTATAATTTAGAAATTTTGTTAAAATAATAAAGTTTCTATTTTAAAAAAGTTTAAAACTATAACAAGTTCATGACATTTTTATTAATACATTTGTATAATATATGTGATTGATGATGATTTGAGTTAGAAAAATTATTTAAAACATGTTTATATAAACATGGGAAAGCTCATAGTTTAAAGGAAATTATGGCAAAATTTTTATAAAAATTAATCTTGATTAAGATTTAGTTAAACTAAAGATTTTGTGATTAAATGTGAATAGAAATTTTAATCTTGTTTAAACAAAAGTTTGGATGAAAAAGTTTAATATATAATTACTTAGATTTTCTTAAACTAAAAAGGAGATAAAAATATATTTTTGATAAAAATGTATATGTTGAAATCACCAAATATGTGTATATATATTTTTTATAAAAGAACATGTATAAGTGTTCAACTTTTGACAAAATAATATATCGGGCTATTTGGACAACTTGAACAATTCGGACAAAATAAAGTATATGGTATAAACGAAACATACGACAAAGACGAAACGAATAAAATGGTCGACGCGAACATAACGGTCAAAACG
Source organism: Scalesia atractyloides (assembly GCA_947069175.1). Lineage (NCBI taxonomy): Eukaryota > Viridiplantae > Streptophyta > Magnoliopsida > Asterales > Asteraceae > Scalesia > Scalesia atractyloides. The sequence continues at coordinate 68,527,626 of CAMTDV010000026.1, forward strand.
AACAAATTAACCGTTACACCTAATAATTACTAGGATTTATAAAAATTTAACTTGTAATTAATAGTTTTTACTAATAATTTTTTATAAATTATAACATTTACTAGTAAGTATTTTAAAAACTTGGATTAAGCCCAGCTAAACAATTATTAGACTAAGCCCATTTTTATAAAAATTATATTGTGCTAAACCTATTTTATAAAATATATGGATTAGCCCATTTATATAAATTAGTTTGGGCTAGGCCCACTTGTATAAAAAAATTAAACTTTAGGCTAAGCCCACTTTTAGAAAAATTTAAATTGGTTACGTCCACTTATATAAAAGTTAACTTTGGGACAAGTCCACTTTTATAAAGAAATAAATTTGGCTAATCCATTTCTATAAAAACTAACTTTGGGCTAGGCCCAATCTTTCATTTTTCTTAACTTGGACTAGACCCATGTTTACAAACCAATTGGGCTTAACCCACTTTAAAACAAATTTAGGTTGCGCAAGGCCCACATACATGAAATGAATTGGGCTAAGCCCACATACATGAAACGAATTGGGCTAGGCCCACACATAATAAGCAAATTGGGCTAGGCCCATACTTAAAAAAAGCTATTGGGCTAGGCACATATGTAATGAATTTATAGATTGAATTTTTACAATTAAATTATGGGCTAGGTACATTTACATGTAATCAATCTAGAATATATATATATATATATGTGTGTGTGTGTGTGTGTGTGTGTGTACCAACAAATACAAGTATGAAATTCAAGATAAAATACTTGTACGAAAAACGAACGAAATGCTAAGTGTCTAATAGATTAGAATACTTGTAGGTCGAGAAACAAACGAAGTATCAAAAAGCGAATAGAGATTTGCACGGAAAGGAAATCTATGAGTTCATGTTTCCCCTTTTATTTTAACGTTTTTATGGTTTTTAAACGTGCGGGGATGTATACATATTACATTTAATATAGCTGGGAAATGAAAATATTTAGATCACATGTGAATAAGGCTCAAGCATGGGGGGCATTAATGAATAACAAGTACCGAGGAAGAAGGGGATAGATCTATTGGGTTTGGGCGAGTCTCACTCTATTACGGCAATAATAACAGATCGTATTAGAGTGCTTTTGTGTCTAAAACAAGTATCTCAGACACAATAAATCGTCAAAGGTTGGTTGCCACCTTATTTGGAATACAGATTAGTGTCCTTGCAACACACTATTGATCTTACAAGTTTCATTAAGCTATATTAAACGAATTTATTATTTCAATGTTTTGAAGGTTCATTTGATACATGAATTCACCAGCTTTTGTTGACGTTGTTTTCAAAACTAACATGTATTATAGGAAACTAGTGGACGGCCTTCGGGGAAAAACATGTTCGTATGTTGTGAAGTCAAGACGTTATGTTTCATCTAGACTTTTGTTGTTATGTTTTATAAACTTATGTTTGAAGTTTAAGTAATATGGTTAAACTTGTGGTATGTTTTAAAAACAAAAGTTTGTATGTAAATTACGTGTTAAATAAAAAGTTTGGATGAACATTTTGTAACGTATTAAAATTGGTGTTTACTTGGTTGAATGCAACGATTGCCGCTCTGGACACACCTCGCACACGCTTCTGCTACATCGAAAATCGGGGTGTGACAATTCATTAATGAATGAATTGAGGAAACTAAATCTTTGTATCAAATATATTCTTGATATGCTTACGGATCTAATAACGTAAGGTCAATCACCCATAAATATTATGTAAGCGCTTATAATAATAACGGGTTTTATTAATGATCATGTACAACAGCATATCGTACTATGAATGACATTATTAATTTTCCTCATCCATTTAGATTTGTCTGTCTCTAAATATATGTTCATGCTAGCCTAAATGACATATAGACAATATTATACAAATTAATGTTAAGGGCTTATTTGTCAATTGATCCTAATTGCTTAGGTTTTAAATTGGGACTCTAGTATGATTAATGGGGGTCCTGAGTTGAATATTGACTCAACTACTGTATTTCTCTGCTATGGTTTTAGTTTAAAACTAAAATGAGTATTAACTTCTGATCAGGCTTATCTGGTACTCATAATAAATGATAACTCGGCCAAGTGGGAGAATGTAAGAATATGTTTTATGTTAAATATATTAAGTGGTCATTATTACCATTTATCTAATATTGATCATTAACCTAATTACCCCTATATCATTAATTGGTAAATATTTGATGGACGTATTTACCATTAGTATATAAACTTAGGGTTTCCCCTTGGGTGTATATATAGAGAGTTTATTAGAGAGAGTTTATGTTAGACAATTGTAATAATAACATCATCACTATCAATTCGTCTCCTCTCTCTCTCTCTCTCATAATCGTGTTAATCAAGAACACTTAAATTCATCAGAACTGTACACCCTAAAGGGGAACTCAACCAATCAGACGAACATGACGTCTACTTTCCTCTTTGGTGTGGTTGCTGGCTTACCAGGTACACACGTCTTATTTACATAATTAGGATTTGCATTTACCCATGTTCTAATGATATAATCAACAAAAAGCGCTTCAAGCAAAATTAGCAAAATCGAAAAATCCAGTACTAAATGAATGAGATAAACGTGTAGTGTGTGGGTACTTGAACTTGGTACCAAAAACAAAATTGGAGTTTTTTTTCTAGAAAAAAAAAAGTTATCTTAGTATTTTCTTCATTCATAAGAAGCCTTTGGTGAAGGGTATGAGTTGTGGTTACCAAAGAGTGCTTCACTACATAATATTTGGTTTTACAAAGTCAAATTTGGTTCAAACTTATTAATCTGAAAATAAACCTAGTTACAAATAATGGTTATGTTAGTTTGTTATTTAACCCAATGCAATTACAATTTCAGCCTAACCCAATAACAAATAATGTTAAAAGAAACTTACAAAAAAAGTTATTCAGTTTATTCGATTGAAACCGAAAACCAAACCATTAAACACCCTTGTTACCTAACACAAAAAAAACAAAAAAAAACAGAATGCTTAACCAACTAATACCCAACAAGTATAATATATTATCCTTGATTTGATTTATACAATTTGTTGATCATGGAAATTGGAACCATTTCAATTGTTTATTTTCCGTATGATCCCACTTTAATCACCTTAAAACCATTTCAATTTTAATTGCTAAATCTTAAGACCATTTCAATTTTTAATTGCTAAAAAATCTTTTGATAAGATAGCAAATCAAGACAATTGTTATCCTCCACTTTAGTTGGCTTATGAAGAATTAACTACAAAAAGTTGTTGTCATCCACTTCATTTGACCAGTTGACTTATTAAGAATCAATGAAGCAACTTTAACTTGTTGCCCTTTGCTTCACTATATTCTTGGAGCTTTGTGATAAGAGTGAAAAATATAAGAAGCTAGAGAAGGAAGGATTCAACTTATTCATGTCTTCAATTAGAGAATATATGAGAGTTTTCCCCCCAAATTGTTCCAACTGCTATAAGTGTGTTAGTTATTGTAGTTATTTATCTACAGTTAACCTGTAACAATGAAAAAAAATACAAAAGTAGTCCCTGATATTACAAACTACTATAAAAAAATCCTCCTTCAAGGAATATTGTTGACCTCAATAATCTACCTAATCTTTGTTTCCACTGGAGTTATGTTAGACTTGTCATTGAACCAAGTATTGATGATCCTTTGTATATGAGTATTCCTTTTTGACTATTTTTAAATGTCTTTCAACAAGAGGGGATCCACTGAGGAAATAGCTAAGGTAAATAGTTCACTAAAAGGGTATTTTCCATGGAAGTCAAGTAAGGGAAAAGTGTTTAATGGAAGAATTTAAACCTCGGAGGAGATAGTGGAGACAATACATACAAACAAACTCTTTATCATATGGATAAAACAAAGAGCAAACATGGATTTGTTACATTGGTTTTAATTTCTAATTAGTATTTGGGCTGTAATATGTTGCCTCTAGCATCTTCCTAAAAAAAGTGTGTTGAAAATAGTAGGTGATATTTCTCAAGCAATATGTGTTTTGCTAACCACATGCCTCTCTTAGCTTTGATATCGTACTTACCCTAGCTATTTTGGTCATTTAATTTTTTGAATGAATCGGCGATATAAACTCGCGTTAGACCTACTTAGCATTTAAAGCTTTAAAAAGAAAAATCTGTTTTTGCCTTCTTTGCAAACTAGTTTAAAACTACAATATCTTCCCAAGAAGTCTGGACCTCGGGTTTTTTTACATGGTTTTGGATTAGCCTCTTAAGGTTCTAATTATTTGTATATTTTCCATTTTTACATGATTTTTTCGGCTTCTCACATCCCTAGAATCTATATATGATACATTGATCTGGATATTATATCAACCCATAAAGTTGATATTTAATTTCAAAACTTGTAAAATATATTGGCAGATTAGTTAAAATGGTTGGATTCAAACAAATAACCTTTGAATATGTGTTTTGATCAGATTCATAAACGTTAAAGCACCAGAAGGCATAAAAGATGCATATATAAGATCCCACCTGCATGATTCCAAACCAGTTGGCTCAACCATGTTTTTATATCAACGTTTTTAACACAAAGCAATATAATACTAAGACACTGATAGAAAGAGCTTGGATGTTTGGACGGACGTAACAAGACCTCTAATCGATCCAGCAGCCGCAAGACCGGATACAAGCAAGCACACCAAGCACAGTGCCCTCAACCAAATCCACCGAAATGAACTCTTTTGAATCTTTGCCTGCACAATGTATATTTCTATGGGGAAGTATACTGTCAATGGCCAGAATGTTGTCGAGCCAATTAAAGCAAGAAACGCATTAAAAAATGGAAACATCATCGCTACTAGCGTTACTAGCATAACGTATGTCGACCTCCAGGTTAACCTGAAAAGATTGATTCTATAGTAGCCAAAGGCGTATTCTTTGTTGACGAATCTGCTTTCGGGCCACTTTTTGCGACTCCAATTCTCCACAAACGCAAAAATCGGTTGGACTACTACCTATAAAATGTCACCAAGTTTGAAATCTGAAAAATGGTTAATATCTTAAAAAATCAACCTACTTTCTTAAATTTAAAGAAAAAGTCTTTCAATATAATTTTATCATATAAAAGTCCCTAAACAAGTAAAAAACATGAGAAGTCCTTCAACCCAATTTTGATATATTAAAGTCCCTACACTTGTCCAGAATACATACATGTACCTGTGAAAATATATATATAACAATGACTTGTTACCTCTTTGAATTAAGCTTAGATAAACCTTTTGTGCAAAAAAATATTTGAATGTCATTTAATTAAATTTTAACAAAGAGGTAAATGGTCATTACTATAAATATTTGTTTCACTAGTATATGCGCATTTTAGGCAAGTAGGGGATTTTAATATATAATATTTTGCGTTGGAGGACTTTTTCGTACTCATTTGACATTTAGGTTGAGTGATTTTTTCATTAAAAAGAGAAAGTAGGTTGATTCTTATGATACTAAAACCGTAAATCACATGACCTTGGAACTTTCAATGACTAATGAAGTGTAGTAGATCGATTAATTACCTGGTAAGCACCAAGGAGGTGTATAACAATGCACAAATTCGCAATGTCCACAAGCCAAAACGGGTCGTAGAAACCAAATCCGGTCAAGTAATTTCCTGGTGCGTCGTTACCGAATGCTGCGTATCCAAGTAGTCCACACAACATGTAGAATGAAGTAGAAGCTGAAATACCAATAGTTGTAGCAGTTTTCATGACTTTGTTCTCCGGAGGACTTGATTTTAATGTATCCTGCAATTGAAAAAAAAACCTTTTACTTAGATTATATGTGCCTATATTATATGTGCTTGCATATATCATCTATTATTCTGCTTAATTTACATTTTGAATATATTAATTATAAATCAAAGATAATAGTTACAAGTTTCAATATAAGATCAATATATACTATATATAGGATCTCCATGAATTAAAATCATGATAACAAAGATGTAAATTTTATAAATTAATGTGTTCTCATAGACTCATACTTCTTATTTTAGAAAAACATTTTCCATTTCATCCAAACTATAACATATCGACATCAACACAAACATAAAGGCACGCCGGCACAAGCACAACTACATATAGTAATATAGTAGAAGAGGAATTATGTATACATATGTTGGGCACATTTTTTTCCATATCCCCCCTAAGAAATTCGCATTTGTGTGTGTATATATATACACATATAGGGGAGCGTTATCTTGAGAACGTTAAATACTGCGAGAAAGGTGAGAACAAATGAAAAAACCAATCAAAACCATTTTTAATACAAATCTCGTTGTAATTAAAATACAACATCAAAAAAAGAATTTACTACATCAAATAGTTCATATATTCTCTCAAAATCACTCTTATTAGTTTTTTTACACGTGTAAATACAACAAATTTACACATGTGTAAATGACAAACTTACACATGTGTAAATTTGATTTATATATGAACTCACGTAAATTTAAATGTGTAAATTCAATTTCTAATATTGTATTCGAATAATAATAACAACTGTTAAAAGAAATTTTGAATTTGAATTGTTTTTTACCAAGTTTTCGTGGTATTTTATTCGTTCTTACGGTTCTTACAATATTTAAACCTTCCTATATATATATATATATATATATATATATATGAAAGAGAGAGGGGAGAGAGAAAAGATGCCTGTATCTCAAAGAGAATTGAAGTGAAACCATAGGCAAAAGCAATGTCTCCAACGGCACAAAAAATGTTCCACATGTTATCCTTGCTTGACACATCTTCTCTATGTGGCATTCCAACACTTGTTTGAGGATGGGCACCTCCTTTATCATCCAGACAATCAAAAGATTAAATAAATAAATAATAATCATAATAAAGAACGATCGATTCAACATATTTAATCCGAGGTTATTTTTACAAGCTAATTCAGTTATCATAACGTAATAGTTATTTTTTCAGAAGAATGTATTTGACTTTGTTTCCCTTTGTATGTCCAGTTTTTAGCTATAAAAAAGCGTCTTGACCAAAATTATATTCCAAAGAATGATAATGTTGTTGCTTATTAAAATATAAGCTATGATTTTGATTTATGAATAAATAAAACTGAATATCTAATTTAACGTTATTAAACTTAGATGTTGAGGCTTTGAGCTAGTTGCGAAGGGGTATATGTGATTGTGATAAAAAAAAAAAAGAATCAATCTACTTGTAAATCAAAACTAAGGTAGCTTGTACACATGGTGGACCCATGGACCCATAATTTAGTTAATATTATCGGGTCGGTTTTTTTCCTCTACTGTCACTTAATTTTCAAGTCAGACCCGGTCAGGAAAATTTATCTTTATAACCGGTAAACTAAAAGCTCATATGATGTTTTTAGATAATCATGACTACTACAAAAGGGTTATGTACCATTTAATAACCATTGAAAAAGAATAAGTGAAATACTTAATTAAATTCATACTCTTTTTTTTCACTTTGTTTTTCAACTGAAACATCTATAAATTAATCTTTTGTAAGCAAGTTAAAAAAAATCTTTGGGGTTAACAATCAAAATCTTGAGCTTCGCATTAGATAAGTGTGATATATTTAACATAATAAAAACTATGGAGTCGGTTGACCACGCAGAGGGGGCGGACCTACTGTGGTGTGTGGGGTGATGGACGCTCACCTTGAAAAAAAAAAGATTTAGCGTATTATATATGCAAAAATACCGATCGCATCCCTTAAAAATAAGGTAGAACCCTCCGATAGTGTTCTCGGAAAATAAATTGTTGTACTTGTTAATTAATATAACCACAAAGCAAACATTTCAAGCATTGTATTATGATAAGTTTGAATGATGATTAACCTGCAATTTTGGCAATGGAGAGCCCCATGCCAATGGTTGAATAGACAAAAGACATGATTGTCGCGATGATGGAAAGAAACGATAGCTTGTGGAAGTTTGGTATTTGGCTCAGAACAAGTTCTATAAACCCAAAGATTAATAGATAATAACTGTTCAAAGTGTGACACTCCTTGTCATGACCATATTTTCTGAAACAGTTTGACCTTTTAATCGCCCTATTCAAACGAATTAACCAAGTCATTAAGATACATAGACAATTAATGGTCAGATGATATATGCTATGTTTTTTTTAATTCTTACCCCATGCTGATTGATGAAGTGATGGTGTACCCGATGCTTACACCTATGAGGGTTTCGTATTGAGCTATTGCACACAATATGTATTGGCGCCCACCTAGAATTACAACATGATTAAAGATTTATTAAACATTACATTTTAGTAAAGTTTTGGTATAAGTTGTATAAAAGCCCAGAATATATTCATAATACCTTGTATCATTCATTTGTGTATAGTTTGTTAACCATACGAAAATGAAAGATCTGTAGTTATTCCATGAAAAAATTAGACACATTATTACAAAGTTAGACATGTCGTTGTAATTAATTTAAAGGTACCATTGTAACCAATTGTCATTGTAAATTAGCTAATTGTAACTGATCGTTGTAATTTAACATACATCAATTTTTAATGACATCAAGGTAATGCACATACATAAGTGTATATAATACTATACTCAAATTGAAAACAATAAAACTGTCACTATCAATTTTATGATGTAAGTTTTGATAAGCTATTGATTAAGAGATTAAGTATATAAATTATGAAAGTTTTATTCAATTTATGTTTGAAATTTTGGTATAAGAAAAATGATGTTTATTTAATTTCCTCTTTTCCTTTCGGATATATTTAACTTTTTATTAATTACATTCTTATAACTTTTTATTAATTTGATCTGATGTTCATTAAGTTTATCCCCTTTTTGTTTGACTGTTTAAGAAAGCACAAAAATCCAGAGAAGGAAAAACTTATATAGATTAAAATTTATAAGTTAACCATAATATTTGAATATATATACATGTCCACAACTCCACGTCTACATTGATTAATTCACATATTTAACCTACCCAACACAAAGGAAACACCTGATCCGTCTCCGAGAATCATAAAAAAAAGTTTGGGTCTCGGATGAAACAAAAAATTGGACCCACTAAACCCTTTGGGCCTTGGCATCTACCCGGGCTGCCAGCCCTAAAACCGGGCCTGGGAAACACAATACTATTATGTATATTTAAAGAAAAGTGAAATGGGAATAATTAAAGTAGTTTACCAAGATTAGTCTTGACAGCTTGCATGTAGTTGTAGTTTCGAGCTCCTGTAACAGGATGAGGAGATCTATAGTAGTCGGTGAGCAAGATGCATGTCCACCAAGAGATCACTGCAAACACTACAAGCAAACATGTCCCAAAAACCCAACCCAATTGGGCTAAACACCATGTGAGTGACAACACTCCTGATCCTACCACTGCTGTTATTATGTGTGCACTTGCACTCATCCATGTCCCTTCAAAATTTATAAAACCAAATAAACCCTAATTAAGTTCATCATTAATATCATGAAAATTGGTATACAAATAAGAAAAATTAAGCTAGTTGTTTACAGAATTTAATTTGATTTTCACAGAAATTTTTTTCTTTTCTTTGTATGAATATTAGTGCCAAAGCATTTATTTCACCTTAAAGCCATCATCAATATAGAATCAGAAATAACATAAATATGCATGTGTGTATTGTATACAGGGAGATCTATCACAAAATTTAAAACACTATGAGAACACATAGAGATTGTAAAATAATTCATTCAATTTTCAGTCTGAAAAAAAATTTAAAAAATGATAATGCATGTTGTTACTTATTCATGATCTCTCCTGGAAAAAAATAGTTTGATTGTACATTTATTTATATGACATGCACAATATTTGTAGGTCATGTTGTAGATTATATACCTACATATGTATAGGAAAACAACATAAAACTAAAAAGTATATAAACAATTTAGTTTGATGGTTTTTTTTACTTACATAATCAATACATGTACATGTAACCACAAAATTTAAAAAATATGCCTCAATGACAAAACAAAAAAAGAGATAAATTGTTTATAAAGTTTCTTTCTCTTCTCGCAATAATTTGATGTTTTGTAACAATATAACAATTTTGTATGTATGTTTCTTGATAAAATAACCAAAACTAACATGCAGTTTAACCTGTTCTTCTAGTCTGTCCGTCATCATCAAACTCTTGAGAGTCGTCTCCTTTCTCTAAAGAAAAACTTTCTTGTTTCTTCATATATATCCGTCGCTCTTAGTTTACTTGAATACACAAAGAGAGGGGGGGGGGGGCGGGGGGGGGGGTTGGATAGATAGAAAGATATTATACAATTATATAGGAGGTGGAGGTGATTGATGAAGGCGATAACTTAAAATTTAATAGTACTGGAATTTAAGTACTCTACACTTGTTTGATTATGAGTGAATTTTTATTTGCCCCAACATTTACTGGGATGTGTGCAATAATTATTTGTCATTATTTTATGAATTGTTAAAATACATATAACTTGAAAAACTAATAACTAAAGTATTATATAATAACAGAATTTAATTCATATCCTTTGAAATGGACATGATTTTAGAAAAGTTGAGTTAATGCAATTTAATGATCATAGATAATCTGAACGTGGACATTTTGTGCAAATTCAGAAAAAAAGTTGATTTGTTATGTTGGTCAAGAGGGTAGCATTGATTACCATTTATGTAATATACATTACTTTTACACATAAATAAATTTTAATGTTTATGTTAATGTCACTTTAATTTATCATTTTACATTCACTTTTGCCAATACAAAATCATCACCCTAGCTTTTTTTATGTGTGATTTGAGTTGAATTAAGCTTTAGAATAGCTCTCCAAATAAAGATGTTAACTTTTTTGGAACCCATCTAGACGATTTGAAGACATATCTATCGCTAAACCAACACCAAGGCTTAGAAATTCCTTAACAACCTTCACCGAGAACTCTGAATGATCGTCGTCCAGCCACATCTAGCCATCCTCCCTATCCAGCAACTCGATAAGATCGTTCCACTTAGAAATTTCCTCCCCAGTTCTTAGTTGTCTTGAGCAAACCCAAACTCCCATAAAACTGTTCTCGACCTCATTGAATCATTCCTTAACACAACATCATTTCACCAACTCGAGTTTAAAGAGGTGAGGAAACCAATCTTTAAGAGGCTCGTTAACAAGCCATAGGTCAAGCTAGAATCAGATACTATGTCCATTGTCTATTTTACCCTTAAAATTTTGATTCAAGCCCATGTCATCGACCTTAATCTTTTCTAAAAAAATCACCAGAGACTTTCACACTCTAATTCGAGAATCATTGACTGGAAGATACTTCCAACTCCTATTATGCTCATGTAATGACTTAACCACCATTCTTTGTAACTTCTTTGGCTCGTTCCAGTATCTCCAAATCCATTTAAAAGGGAGAGCGATATTCGTTACACGCAATTTACATAACCCAAGACCTCGAACCTTAATAGGCGATGCCACGACCTCCCACGAAACCCAATGCATATTGTTCCTCCGCCCGACCTTCCCTGTAAGAACAATTTAATAATAACTTCTAGCCCCGAAACGACTTTAGCCGGAGCTTTAAAGATCGAGAAGTAATATGTTGGAAGACTTTCCATGACCGCCTTAATAAGATTACATGGTCTCCTATCAATAAAGTCAACGCCTTCCACCGAGATAATGTAGCTTCAAATATATCAAAAATGAAGTTCCAATTAGCCACTCTATTCATATTTGCCCCTACCAGGATGCCCAAATGTTTAAATGGAAGAGCACATGGCTTATAATTCACCATAGACGCCATCATGTGGACCGCACTACTATCCAAATACCATAAAGATTTGATTTCCCTAGATTAATCTTTAAACCTGAGCTAAGATAGAAACACCTAAGAAGTCTCACCGCATTTTTGACAATGCCCGCCGACCACTCTCCATAAACACACAGTCATCTGCGTAAAGGAGATACGTGATACAAGGACCGTTATTAGGTAACGATAGACCTTTAATATCCCCCACGTTACTAGCCCTTTTAACCATACCCGAAAAAGCCTCCATAACTATGATAAACGAGAACAACGATATTTGGGTCTCCTTGACACATCCCCTTGAAACAAGGAAACTCAAACGTCGGGAAACCGTTGACGAGCACCAACGATCTAGCCATCGAAAGAATGCGAAAAATCCAAATACACCATCTATCCGGGAATTCCATCTGTCTCAACCCTAAATAACAAAATTCCAGCTAACATTATCGTAATCCTTGGCAAAAACAATTTTGAAAATAAACGCTTTGCTTGCCTTTTCCTTAACCCATGATATCAATTTGTTTAGGATAAGCGACCCATCAAGAATTAATTAATCTCTAAGGAAAGCAGTTTGGCAACTCGAAATTAAAGAGAGGACAACTTTCATGAGACGGTTCATGAGTACTATCGAAATAGCTTTATTGATTATTCCTACCAAATAATTAATAGGCTCATACTCATTTAGACTACCTGGGTCCTTTGTCTTAGGCACAAAAGTAATAAAACAGGAAGTGCAACCTCTATTTGTTATACATGTTGTGAAAAAAAAAATATATATCCACAAAATCAGTTTCAAAAAAAGACCAAAATCTCTTCACGAATCTGATGTTGAAACCATTCGGGCCCGGTCCCGGTCGCCACCACACTCGAAAACGGCGGATTTAATTTCCTCCATCCAAAAATTATCCACCAAGTCTTCAGCATCCGAGGGACCCAATTTAGATTCAAAAAAAAAAACATTCTAAATGCGGTCTTACATGGTATCTAATTAAGAGAATTGTTTTAAGAATAATAAGTTGTATCTAAGTTGCTTCCTCGCTCACTCGAAATTTATACGTGTTAGTATTATTTCATTCGCAATTCAATCATCAACACTGAAATATTAACCTTGCTTGCAAAATTTATATTCTTTCCAAAATAAGCAGAAAATGGTTGCATATCGTTGAAGTCGGAGATTGCCAAATGAAATATTAAATATCCAATCTCGAGACCAAGGTGATCAATAACATTCATAAGCCTAGGTGTCTTGATGGTTTGTCATGATAAAAGAGTTTGATGAACTATTAAGTGTTGATCCATGATTAGTCTATTTCTAACCAAGTTGAAGAGACCGCTTTTGGTAATAATTTTATAGTGGCAAAAGTTTATAATTATGTGCCTACAGTCGCTAACCTTGGTGATAAGGGTGATAAAAGACCCTCTGGACTGGTCCGGTTGGTCAAGGACTCATAACGATGAAATATTAATGTAAAACCATCTACACCGGCATGTTGGTTAATTGAAGAGCACTCATGCAGGTAAATAACATATATTAGCTATTCTAAATTCCATAACCAACCAATTCATGGGAGATTTTAATGTATATAACCCAAAATCCAAAATTAAAGAAATGTTGAAACCCAAGATCGTTATGCTGACATGTCTTAGTTTGTTAGAACATCAGCTGGCAAAATCTTTCATACAAAATTGTTTGACACGTGTGATAAAATTTTGTTTTAGAATCATATAAGAATATATATTATGATTTTACACTAAGTCTCCATCTAGGGCTTTAACTTATTGGGCATTGTTAATTAGCCCCAAACGAGGACTTACGACTTATTTAAACAAACACTTAATCATTACACATAATATACTAGGTAAAGCATGCATATAAGAATGGTCAAACAAGCGATGCAACATGGTGGCTGAAAAGTGTAGGGGGGTCGTGGGTTGGTGAAAAGCAACTAAAGATGCCATAACTTGTCTCCCAAGTAGGTGTTTTCTAGTTTGGTTGGAATGTAATGGGTGTTTATATACAATTAGGCTCCATTTAGGGTTTTAACTTAGTAGGTAATGTTAATTAGCCTTAAACACATAGTTTGGTGAAAACTGATGAGTAGGTATTAATTTGTGACAAAACTAACAATAACGCGAGAAAACCGGAAAATACGATATTGATATATCCGTATATAGTTTTTATTATTTTTTCACACCAAAGCACAGATTGATGCTACTAGTTTAGCGTATAATCACCAACGTCTATTTCGTACAATTTTACCGTTACGCGAACTGGATAATATCTAACAGTTACCAAATACAAACCTATGTACTTACCTGGAATTTCCTGGCCTTTATGGACTCAATTAACAACAATTAGGTCTAAAGGTACACAATTAATGTAACAACCCTCAAAAAGATCCCCTAACAATCCGTAATTAAAACCTCGAACACGTGCCGACAAAAACCGAAAACAAAAAGATTTAAAAGAAAGTCCTATCGTGTGGTGCGACAGAGACTTTGAGGATGGTCGCGTGGCGCGACCATGCCAGATTCTGCAAGGTGCCACGTGTCGCCACGTGGCTGACTAGGCTAACCTAGCCCTAGCTTACCTTTTTGTGTGGCGCGACCAAGTTGTTTTGATTCGTCGCATGGCGCAAAAACCACCAGATTCCATCTGGATAAACATGGCTTCCTCGCATGATGCGACGGGGAAACCATGTCTCGTCGCGTGGCGCAATGGCGCCACTTTTTAGGTACAAATAGAGTAGAAGTTGAGCTTTCAAACTTCACCATTCAATTTCGAAAAATCGATCTCTCTGACTTTCATTTCTCAATTCCCGAATCTCTGTCACGACCCTCGTGTACGAAACCCTAATCGCTAAAACGATGCCCTATCCAATTGATTGGAAACCCTAGCAACGAAAAGCTGAAGTTCTGCCTGAATAAGGTGATACTTTACATGTTGTGTTTTTGATCTCGTGATTATCGTTGAAGTTTGATTTGGTTTCATACACAAATACGTGTTACATTGTGTGTTTATCTAGGAACCAAGACTTAAACCCAATAGGCTTAAAAACCCTAAATTCTACGATGTGAGTCATTCTTTTTTATCAAATGCTTTCCAAACCCTAAATGTTTACCAACTATTACTTATATTACAGTGATTAAGTCTTTGTATTCTTACTGGAAAACTCCTGTCAGTATGTGGGTTTTGTATACATTACTTATAATATGTTACTGACTAGAAGAAGAATCAATAGTAATATGACCACACTCAAACGAACGGCCGAATGACAAATATTTTTGGGCAGCTGTAAGATATAAACAAATGTAAAAACTCTTAATGGTTAAATTATAAGAAAGTATCTTTTTATACAATTGAATGAACTCATTAGTATTTTCCACTGATCAAATGTTTTTAAAACGCATTTTAGGTAAATTACTGTGAAGAGAGCAAAAATGTGCTATGAGGAATTAAAGCTTAAATAAGTGGCTATGTAACCTGAATAAATGTGTTTTGTAACTAAAGGTTTATCTCCGTAGAAATCCTTTATGTAAATATGGGTTTTATTCCACAATTTACGAAATGAAAGCTACGGTGTTTGAAAACTCTTATATTTTTCCTGATACTCAGTCCTAATGAAATTTCCGTTGCGAAATTTTTTTGTAAACACCGGTACCACTGAAATGTGTTCACAGCTCCCGTCCAAAGTATGGTTAGGGTTGTAATAATTAACATAAACATGTATGATTAGAATGTACGAATTAACCTGGAAATTTATCAGATATCACAAAGTACTTCATCTTTTACTCGATTTTTTAAAAGCTTTATGTAAAGCTTATGTAGTCTTTTTTTTCTTTTATTAAGAAATCAAGCATGCCACATTAAATGTATAATCGTATATCATGTCTCATTTCAAGAGTTGCACCTTAAAGCATGTTGAAACCTTGCTTTACTTGAATACCTTTAATCTTGTAGGGATCTTTTAAGAAAATTAAGTGAGATAATCCTCTTGAATAACTTTAATTTTGTAGGGATCTCTTAAGAAAATTAAGTGGGATAATCCTCAAAGGTATTAGGTGCGCAAATTAAGTGACTGATGAAGACAATTGTATGAATTTAGATTCTTTTTATTATATTTGTGTTATTGATATTATGAATTTAGGGTGAATTTTGAAATTATACAAAAAAAATGGTCACGAAGATTATCGTATTTAGTTTTGACTTGAAGGAAGGATTATGTTGGCCAAAGGATGAAAATGTTATGTGTAAGTCCTGATAATCCGGATCTATTAACAATATCACACAATCACCAAGGATGGTCGAAATCCAAACTTGGTGATCTTCAAGAAAACCGAAATAACGAAGAAAACACGAATCAACTTTAACACCTTGCACGATTCTATTACTTGAACAAGCAAAACCGTCTGGTACAAGATGGGGGCTTTCTCTAGAGAAATCAAAAAATTCTTAACCCTATAAATGAATAAGCTTAGCTTATATACCTAGGGTTTGCCCATGCCCCTCATGGGCTTCCCTTAGGCTTGCCTGGCCCACATGGCCTATGACATGCCCAAATGACCTATTCAAGGTCCAAACCTGATACAAACTAACCCAATTAATCTCAGTTAACTACCATAAACCGTTGCATATATTTGATGCGTCAGTCTCACACTTCTAGGACCTAACAAATGTTATGAGATTAAAAATGAAAAATAACCATTTTGGTAACCAATTATATATATATATATATGGGAAGGTTCATTTGAGAAAAAATTATTATAAGAAAGAGCATAATGGTCAAACATTAAATAGTTTATAACTTATCTCATTAATTATGTTATCTCTCGTTAATAAAGCAAAAACATTTTATCCTACACATTTCAAAATTTATCTACATATGTTTTATATTTGCCAAAATTGACCCTACACACATGTACATTTACCCTACACATTTCAAAATTATCCTACACATCTAAAAAATTGTCCTATACCATAAATTATTTTATCTTGAAAGAGTATATGAAAAAAATGAGTTACAAATTTAATTAATTAACTAATTAATGACAATTATAGATTTACCTATATGCCCTTTTCATAATATTAAATACAAACATTAAATGAAGTAGATGGAGAATTTCTATTGGTTTAAAGTTATTCTTTTTATTCTTACAAATTTTTTTTCTCATTTGAACATATTATATATATATATATATATATAATATATATATTAATAACAGGACATGTATAGTAACTTTATTTTTATAATAATATATAACTTTTATTATTATTATTATTATTATTATTATTATTATTATTATTATTATTATTATTATTCTAATAATTTATTATTACATTTACTTTTAATAACATATTTTTTATTGTTTTTCCTTTTTGTAAACCATATATTTTCTTTACCAATTTTTAATAGTTTTTTAAATATATATTAATTTATAAAATAATTTGGTACTTTTTTAATAAATTACGTTTATAACTTTTTTTCTAAAAACTTAAGTACGTAGTTGTGTTTAATTTTTTCTCTCGACATTCCGTTATAAGTTTTGTTGAAAACGTAATTATACTCAAAATAAAATATTTATTTTGTATCATAGGTACGATGATAAACTAAACCACTTTAATGGTTTGGCTTTCTAAACAACATGTTTTATATTCAGATCACATACGTTTTACATTATCATTTGTTCGGTTTCACCGCAACGTGCGACGTAAAAATAACTAGTTTATATATTAAAAGTCGTACGGTTGTTAAATAGTGTTTTCAATATTTAATTAATTATTTATGTTGAGTAAAGATCATGTACAATTTTAGTTATCGTACAAGACGTACGAATAGCATGAAAAAGTAAAAAAAAGGTGGTGAGATTTTCATAATTATTCTATTAGTAGGATACTTATCAAAATTATTCTACACGTGAATCAAACAACATAAAATTCAAAATTATTCGACAAGTGCATCAAACAACATAAAATTCAAAATTAATCTACAAGTGTTTCATAATCACTCTACTAGTTTATCAAAATAACATAATAGACAATATTACTCTACAAGTTTATCAAACAACATACAATTCAAAATTACTTTACTAGTGCATAATAGTTACTTTACCGGTTCATCATTAATACACTACAGAAGATATCATTCAAAATTACTCTACAAATATATCAAACAACTAGTCATTCAAAATTACTCTTAAGTGCATCACAATTACTCTACTAATTCATCATTAATATACTACTACGAGATATTATTCAAAATTACTCGTATCAAACGAGTCATTACAAATTACTCTACAAGGGCATCAGAATTAATCTATTACTTGATAAAAAACATAACAGACACAATTACTTTACTACAAATTTATGGAACAACATACAATTTAAAATTACTTTACAAGTGCATCATAATTACTCTAATAGTTTATAAAAAAAATATATAACACACACATTTACTCTACAAGTTAATCAAACAACATAAAATTTGAAATTACTCTACAAGTATATCATAATTACTCTACTTATACAATAATTACGAAAAGTGTCACCACTCTTCATTACTTTTTCATGCCATTTATACGTTTTATATAACAACTGTATTATTTGTATTTGATCTTTTTTCTATTTTTATTTTCCCTCAACGCGTCTCCATGAGGTCACTTTCACTATTAACCCATAAGTGATATGCAACTTTAATTCATTTAGTTAAGTTTGAAACTTATTAGACCTCACAATTAATAAATCAAGTAACATGATGTTTGCCACCACAAGCCTAGTATGGGTTCAATTCCTTTTGATTGTAAGGTTAGGTGATTGTTTGGTCATCGAAACCGACTGAGTTCTCGCCCGGTACAACACACGGGCTAAATTACTAGTTAAATAGAGAGAACATTTTCGTAAGTATGCCAGATCATCATGACTTGCTTTATGATCTACTCATGAATAAATAACTTAAAACGGAATCACTAACACAAAATTGATACACATGCATCAGTTTTGAGAGAAAAATAATAATATTTCTAAATAATAAGTAATAAAAAAAGCGTTTCAATTACCAAACAAAGCTTGCTTATACAACTCATCACCACACTCCTCAACAGAATAACTCTTCGTGACATACCCCGTCTCTTCTTCTCGTGCCATAACGGCCTTAGCATTCCAATACCACGGCTTAACATAAACCGATTTCGACGGGTCAACTACAAAGACCGACCCCCAGTCACGATCCCCGTGCTTTGCTTCTTTCAACCTCTTTCTAACCAACAAACTCCCCACATCTTCGTTCCTCATTTCCGTCACACTCCTCAATATAGTCACACTGACCAACAACACAAATGCCGCATCTTCCTCTGGCGCGAATTCCACTGCCGACAGCTTCCAGTTAACAAGACCCGTTGCTCTGCCACTCGGGTATTCGTCTGAGAACCGAACAATGGTCACAAACCCGTCTTCCTGGTCTTTGTTTTCTTCGGTTTGGTACTGCATTTGTCGCCCGTTTAGTAACTGAACTGGTGGATCGTTGGTGTTGGTTTTGATGTCGAAGTTCATGTTGGATGATATGGACAGTTCATGTCCGGTTGAGAAGGTCCACGAGGCCCGCCATTGTCCTGATGGTGTGTTTGGTGTTGCGGTTGCGATCACTTTCTCTGTACTAGATTATATATGGGAATTGTGAGTGTGAGTTGATTAAATGATGTTATTGATTATGACTTATGAGTTTTGAGAAACGTACCTGGAGCTTTGCCTATAGAGCCAGCAACGTAAGACCATGAGCCTTCGCGTATTTCTATGCATCGGCCTTCCCGTTTTACGACGATGGGTTTGTTGCTGCCTCTTCTCCATACTCCTCCAGCAATTCTGCGATCGAAATCGAGTAAATGATGTTATTCATGTCAAATAACTAGACGAATGTGTTATCAATTGGTTCAATTTGTGACATTATATTTTTAGTATGTCGAATTGGGACGTATGTATGTGACTTAATTAGGCTTTAGGAAAACTTGGGCCGGGCCTAAGCTAGGATTGTTTGGGCCGAGCCTATGCCCATATGTTAGGCCCAAATATAGATTTTCTTCGGAGGCTTAAGGTGCTGTTTGTTTTTTAGGAGGTAAAATGTATGCAGTCTGCGGACCACATCTGCAAACCTCTGTAGAAAAAGAGGTGGACCAAATATCTACAGTTTGCAAGAAGAAGCTTATTTGTTTTTTAGTGTACATACACTTCTAAAATAAACAGGTGGTGGTGCACATGGACATGGATAGTGGGTGGTGGTGGTGGTGGATGTGGACGATGGGTGATGGTGGGGTGGTGATGGACGGTGGTAGGTTGTGGTGGTGATGATGGACGGTGGTGGGTGGTGGACGATGGTGTTTGACCCTCTGCAAGCCTTAGAAGTGACTAGGCCAAGTCTACACCAACAAATGTCTCATGATACCTACAGTTTTGCAAATTTTTAATTATTTTCTAAAACATTTTTACCAGGTTGTTGTCCCTTTTTTCACATGAAAAGAAAAAAAGGAATCAAGAAATGTAACCTCATCCGAATAACGAAGCATTCTCTTCCAGCATGATCGAGTACTGTACGAGACAACCACCGTCCTTCTTGAGGCCGATACTGATTCATTTTCAGGATCACCTCAGACACCATGGCTCCCGAATCATCAGTCACTCGGTCCGGCACGGATTTCAACAAGTAAGGTGCTTGTGCAGGCGGTGTGATTGAGACAAACACCCTGAATCTTTGACCAATCACTCCGTCTAAAGTGATCGATGGTGCTCTAAGCAGCTCGTTCCACATAAACGTTTTGGATTCGAGTAGTTTACTTCCATTGATACAAACTCCCCCTTTTCGTCTTAGTTCCACCACCATCCCTTTTGTCCCGAATTCGCAGTAAAGATCCACCACTTTCTGCCACGAATCCAAAGGAATGCTGGATACGGGGTTGTTTAGTTTGAAATCGTGGTGGCATCTAAGAAACTGGAACCGTAAAAACTCCTTTGAAACATCCGTTTGCAGCGTCTTTGACATCGCAGTTTGCTTCACCAACATATTAACCTGTTATGTAAACAAACAAACAAACAACAACAAACACTGTTAAGATCAAGTGTCATTATGTCACATAACTTCATAACACAATAACTGACCTCAAGCAGAAATCGAGGCAGCAATGGCCGGTACTTGACGTTAACATCAGTATCCGTAACTTCCCAGTGAATAGATGGTTTCACATTATCAATTGCTGGGCAACCGGCTTTTTCATATGGCTGATCAAACATTCTCTCCCAAAGCTTCTTCATCACCTCTAACTCTTCCTCCTTTACAGACTCTCCTGACTCGACTATCTTCAACATATTGTCCTCCAAATCCTTTACATCAATTGCATACGCTGTCGGGTAGCTCTGATTCATCAAACATGATTAGGTTTAATGTCCCGGGGTGGACTACTTGCTACAGCTTTGTATTCGTTTTTATTTTTGTTAATAAATATTTGCCAGGGTACCGTCCCCTTTTCTAAAAAAATCGGTGTGTTAAAGTTTCTAATTACCTTATGAGTAATCCACATTAGTAGAATATCCGATGTAGGTACGAAAGTAGTGCAGCTATCAGCGAATCTCTGCAACATAAACAGAAATCCCTTGTATCGGTTTTTGGCAGCGATTAAGTAGACGAGTTCTAGCATATAAGGTTTGGAGAATTTGGTGAGTAGACATCTTTGCTTTGATATTTCTCGCAGAAGATAATCGGTTTGAAGAACATTTGTCTGAAGATCATCGGAGTTGGCTTCATTTTCGAAAGATTCAGATGGGTATCTGGAAATCCATTTTTCTTTACATCTATCTAAAGCATAATCCTTGTTTTCTTGGTTAAAAATGGCCGGTTTTCCGATGAGTTTTGAGAATCTTGAATCACAGTATTGCCTGTAAGCTACCTGAAACATAGTAATCAAAGCTAATCAAGCTTTGTACTGGTGGATGAATGTATGGGTATCACCCCTACTGATACAGAGTTACAAACCAGGGCCGGCCCAACAGAGGAGAAAAATAAGCAACCGCTTTGGGCCCCCAATTAAAAGAATCAGAATTCTATTAGTGTATTTGGGCCAGTTTCTTTAAAGTTCGGTCTCATAGCCCATGCAATATGTTTTTCTGGAGCCCATGGGCTTTAGTTTTATTCCAAACGACATAGAAGTCAAGTAATCAGGTTGTATCATAAACCTAGACTCAGAAAATGTTTTTTTTTATTTTTTAATTAAAAAAGGTGCAATTTTGGTGTTAAGTTGTATTATATAATGGCTTCTGGTGATTACAAATCCTATGATGAAGAAATTTATAAAAAGAGCTATGTAATAATGTGAATCTATAATGTTTTGCTGATGAATATTTGATAGCTTACTCAACAAAAATTACAGAGAATACAAATTAATATGTAAATAAAAAGAGAAAAGGATTTGCTCTTATTCAAATGCTGTTTTTTATTGTCAAAACTAAATTCTTTTATGAATCACTCACAATAAGCTACAATATAAAAGCTAAAAGACTCTTGTATTGAAAAAATGTAGTTGACTGCAGAGTTGAGGTGTTTTTGAGCATGAGAGTTTACTCATGTTAGAAAGTGTTACATCTAACTTGTATTTGCTAAATTGATTATGTAAATTGTTAGGCCACACGGGGGCCCGTGATCACCATTCGACAACGCGTGATGACACGTTATACACTGCCGTCGGTCTCCGCCACAACGCGTGGCCGGATCACGCGTTGTGATTTTGAAATTGGAACGTTGATGTAGCCGTTGGACTTGAATTTGACCGTTTGTATCAATGTTTTTTTATAAGAAAACCATCTAAATCTATAAATATACACATTCTACATTCTTTAACCCATAAAAAATACAATCTTTTAACCCACAAAAATACATCTCTACTCTCTATCTTCTAATTTTAAAAATAGAATCTCCTACGGATTTGTTTCCGACAGACACCGATAGCAATACGTCTTCCGACAATGACACGCTTGAATTTTTCAAGAAGGTGTATAACGAACTTGAAGATTCGAGCCGTCCAAAGAAGAAAATGGTGGATCGTGATCGTATACATGCCAACAAAGTGTTAATGAATGATTATTTTGTGGAGAATCCGGTCTACAATGTTGAAACGTTTAGAGATCGGTTTCGTTTACCAAAAGATTTATTTTTAAAGATTGTGAGAGACATCAAAGCAAGCGAAGAATAGTTTCAAGAACGTTACGACGGGAGGGGCAAACGAAGTTTCACGCCGATACAAAAATGCACGTCCGCCATTCGCCAACTAGCGCAGGTAACCCTCCCGATCAATTTGATGAACAGAACTTCGCGTGAGTGTTTGCAATTCTTTTGTAACGCGATCATTAAATTGTATGCCAAAGAGTTTCTACGTAAACCAACGAGACACGACATCGCACGTATTTATGCCGCACATGAGGCTAGATGGCATTTTCGAGGGATGCTCGGCAGCATCGATTGTACACATATCGAATGGAGAAATTGTCCAAGAGATTTGCAAGGGGCGTATGTTAGGGGTGACGTCAAAAGACCGACCATCATAGTTGAAGCGGTGGCGTTGAATGATTTATGGATTTGGCATTCGTATTTTGGTGTTTCTGGTTCAAACAACGACATCAATGTTTTGTCACATCGCCGTTGTTTCAAACCGTAACAGATGGTACCACACCTTTCTTTCCATTTATGATTAATGGAAGATATTACAGACGATGCTTTCTTCTTGTGGATGGTATCTACCCATCATGGTCTGTTTTTGTGAAAGCTCCTTCATTTCCTATCGAGGTTAAAAAAAAGACGTTCAAGAAGTTACAAGAATCGGCAAGAAAAGATTTGAGAGGGCTTTTGGTGTTTTAAAGGGTAGATGGGGATACTAAGCCGACCGGTTCGTGTGATGAATAAAAAAAACAATCCATAGCATAGTATATGCATGTATCATATTGCACAATATGCTAATTAAAAAGATGGACGTGCAATATCTCCAGATTGGGTGCCGGTTTCTCACACACAGGCTTCCGTTCCCGAAAATGTCCAACAAGACTTGCGCAATGAAGAACTTCACTTTCGGTTGAGATGTGATATAATTGTACTTGTAGGTTCTTTAGGTTTGGAATTTCCGGATTCGGACGAAGAATGGGTTTTGTTTATGTATCTTTTTATTTTTATATGTTTATTTTTAAGTTGTATGTCTATAAATATTGTTTTTTTATTTAAATAAAATTTATAATTTATAATTTTATTGTTAATTTATAATTTGAAAATAAAATAAAAACCATCAAGGGATTCACATTTCCCACTAAAATTCATCACTAGTGATGAAATAAAACTCAAAGATATGACGAAACTTATTGGATCTTTTAAGTGATAGAATTCCATCACAAATAAAACTACCCTAACTCCGTATTAATTTTACTTTAGCCCCAAAATACTTGGTATATGCTTGACCGGATCACAAGTACCAAGGACGCTCATTTAATACATGTCAGTGTAAGTGTATTTGTTACTGGTAGTCCAGCCTGGCTTTCTAATTCGAGCTTATGCTCCGGAATATTTTCTTAATGATAGATTAACTGGATTTTCAGTTTACTTCACAACTCCAGCTTGTACTGTTACGCTAAATAAGAATTAGAAATTAGTTACGATTCTAGTATGGTATCCATTTAATTTAAGTCAACTATCGTAAAAGAAAGAAACACCAACATACCTGATTTAGAGTGTGACAAAACCAAACCCATTCAATATCAAGTGGCGGAAGAATCATCGATGGCTTGCCAGAATCTACCGTAAGATCAGACACCATCGGCATCCACAACTCATCGTACCTACGAATTAACAAATTCTTCAAATAAAAATCTCACATGTTAAGTTTTAGTTACTGTATGTAGACTTTAATATCTACCTACCTACGAATAGCTTCAACAAGAACAGGTGTATGGTGGAGCCAATGAGACTCAGCAACATCTCTCAACAACCCAATGTTTTGTCCAGCAGCCGCCACCAGATCCAAGCTCAGCCGCGTGTTCTCATCGTCCGGCACCTCGCTGAGGCTTCTCATCGATGGCGATGGGTGGTCGGAACTGGAACAAAACATGTGCATCAACAACCGAGGAAAATAATATTGGTCGTACTCATGGAATCAAGAAAGAAATTAAGGTGGAATAAATAGTATTAAATGAAGAAAAATGGGAAAGTGACAGTGATGGGCATGTGAGGGAGGGGGTTTGTTTATTAGGGAATGGAGTGTAGGAGGAGGTTTGTGGAGTGGTGGAGCCTCGTGGCACTTTTGAGTAAGTGCACTCGAGAAGCTACAATAATTCTTTTCACTTTTAGCGGAATTTGATGATGACAATTTAACCATTTTGATTGTGAAGTTTGATGTTATAATTATTCCTAGTATATTGAATTTGGTGTTATTGTTGAATTTGATGTTATTATATTATTAGTATAGTGAGTGTTTGGTTTAAATAGTCTTCTAAAATTAATTAGAAAATTGTATTAAAAGAACTTTGAATCAACTCAGTGATATTGAAATCGTCTCGTTAAACTTTACGATCTTAGATTTTAAGTTTTCGCTTTTGAATTTTTAACTTGTATATTTTAGATTTTCGCTTAGTTGTTGAACTCAAGTACCAAATATATTAGTCATACAAAAGTTCATGTACCTTACCAATTTGTAAATCCAACGTCAAAGATTAAAACTTGACAAATAAAAGTCATAATGTCATGTTGTATATTGACATTAACTTCATACATATCTTACTATCCGCATAAAGACTAACGTTTTCTTACATAAGATCATTTTCTTGTTCGAAGATATTGGGTGGGAATATTTCAATCTTCACGTTATCTTGATCACTTGAGGAAATCAAGAGAAGGTATTAATGAGAAGTACATATTCTAACTTCCATCCTTCATGTAATTTATAGTTTTTATGTTGTGTTGATATATAGTTGCATATGGTTTCTTACTTCAGAACTTTTATTTTAATTTGTTAAATACATGATTGATATTTTTAAATAAGCCATTTAATTAAAATCGTAATTGTTCTAAACATAATAGAAACAAGTGAGAGTAATACATGAGAAATAAGTAGAAAAGATGAGAACGGTATATTTGAAACTTGAAAGGTAAAGCCACAAACTAAACATATGTTTTGAGACATTAGTCAACTTATTTATGATATGATCCATCTCCCGACAACATTAAAATGACACCACATGTGGCATTCGATGATTTTAAGGGAATACTTCCGATCCATTAAACCGACTTACCATCAATTAATCATCAATTGTTTTCTCTAAAATAATTTATAATAATATAAATTTTTTAAAAATTGTTTATGTTAACCAATGTGGCATAGAACTTGTTTTCCTATAAAAAGATAACAAAGTTCAGATGTATTTTTCCTCTATAAAAATAACAAAGTTCAGACGTAACAGAGATAATATATAGATATTCTATAAAAATAACACATGAAATATTTCTTCTACCAAAAAACGTAAAATGTTACATATGATATTTTAACACGGAATTTATAAAATAGATATAAAACAAAAACAAAACTATGATTCTAATAAAACAAAAACAATAGTGTGATTTGATGACATGAGAAGGGGTTAGTGAAGTGAAATGGAGCAACTACCACATGGATTTGGTATGCAGGAATTATCCATTCTGTTTTTTTAATAGCATGAAAGATGTTACATATTTGGCAAACGTTATTACTTTTCTAAATCAAATGTGTTTCATTAATGTAAATACAAAAATATTATACATATATTTTTAATGGCAAATTTGGATCATGACGTACTACTGGAGCATTATCGTATCACCAGCAAAATCATTCGATCATATCTATCTCCACTAGGCACAATGCCTATATACCAATACAGAAGGAAACCCATATTTTGGGAAAACCTTCCTTGTGGGAATCGAACCCAGGACCTATTGGTCCAAAGCCTTATCTCACCTCCAATATGTCACTAGGCTATAAAGTCATGGGCAAATAGTATACATATATACATTTGCATGTTGCATTAACAGTGATTTTTTGGGTCTTTTTGTGGTTTTGTTTGTTTTTTTAGTTTTAACCTTTAAAATTCAGCATTGACTCCTACAACCCTTAACTTTTTAATCGAGTTTTATGTCTTTATTTTTATTTACGTGCTGATATAAACTTAATTTAATTTACATTTCGACATAATTTTTTTGTGTTTTCTCAACTTGCAGCATTGACACTGACAACCCTTTAACTTTCTAAATACCTTTGTAATCGAGTTTTACGTGTTTAGTTTTATTTACATGTGGTATAAATTCAAGTTACTTTTGACATTATGTGTTTAGCTTTAGTTACATGTGGTACAAATTCAAGTTACGTTTTGACGTAAATTTTATTTTTTCCCAAGAAATGAGTAAACTCAAGTTAGGTTTTGAGGTTATATGTTTATCTTTAGTTACATGTGGTATAAATTTAAGTTACGTTTTGACATAAATTTTATTCTTTCCCCGGATTTGAGTCTGGTTAGTTACATTATGTTTTCAATTGGTCTATGTTTTAACGTAAATTTTGTTCGGAAACGAGTTGGGTCAAAATTTAATACATTTTCATTAGACGGTTATAAATTCGAGCCACTTTACGTTTCGACACCGCTGCAACGCGCCGTACCATTCTCTAACCTTAAAAATACACTATTTTCTTACGTGCTTATTTTTATGTACGTGTCGGTTTAAATTCAAGTTGGTTTATGTTTCACATAAATTTTATTCGAAAATATGTCAAATCAAATATAATACGCTTTCGTGCTTATTTTTATGTACGTTTTCAGTTGGTTTACGTTTTGACGTAATTGTGTTCCGAAACAAGTCGGGTCAAATTAAATGATAAACGACTTCCTATGAATTTAGTTTTGGGTATTCTGTGCATACACTTTTACAATGACATACATTTTTGTGATTTTCAAATATATAGTTGTGGAGTGCATTTTTTCTACGTTTAAATTTTATAACAACCACCAGTAAGGTCGTAGTGTGCAACTTTAATAAAACGTTATCACGTCGCGAAGCGCGCGTATAACTTCTAGTTTATGATATAATGATATTGAAAATGTTACCAATTATAAGCTTCTCTCTACTAATTCGTTATATATGTGTTTGTTAATGTGGGGTTGGCCTACTTGGTAACTCTTAAGGGAGAGATCTTAGGTTCAAATCCAGATAAGAAGAGCATTTTGTATTATTTGGTGCAAACTAGAGTATAGTAACATTTGTTGTTCAAAAACTTTTCTTCATACGTGTTTAGGTTGGGCGTTGTGGGTTGTCGCTACAAGCCAAGTCAAGCAATAATGTCGTGAGGGCGTTTAAGGGGGCATTGCCCAAGGGGGCGTGAGCACATTCACATGCGCAAGAGGGAGAAAGATGAGGGGCCATTTGCAAAGCAACCAATCACAATTTTTTTCTTTTTTTATCTTATTTAATTATTAGTTAAATTATAATATGATAGTTAAAAGGTGGGTTACTGTAACAGTCCAGCGTAACCGTACCATGATATTGTACGCTTTGGTAGCCAGCACACCTTCAGCGCCCGCCCCTCACGATTTTTATAAGGAAGCCTTTGTTCCCCTTCATTACCAAATGTGGGATGTCACAAGCATCCTCGCTAGCACACCAGTTCAGTCCCTATGGTGTGGCAGCGAGGACGCTGGGCCCCCTAAGGGGGTGGATTGTTACATGCCACATTGGTTGTGAAGGGGAACGAATGCTTCCTTATAAGGGGCTTGATACCTTCACTATCATGACACGTTTTAAAAACCGTGAGGGGCGGGCGCTGAGGGCGTGCTGGCTACCAAAGCGGACAATATCATGGTGCGGTTACGTTGGGCTATTACAGATGGTATTAGAGTCAGGGATCGGACTGGTATGCAAGGGAGGACGCTGGGCCCCGTAAGGGGTTGGATTGTGACATCTCATATTGGTTGTGAAGGGAATCGAAAGCTTACTTATAAGGGGCTTGATACCTTCACCATTATAACGCGTTTTAAAAACCGTGAGGGGCGGACGCTAAGGGCATGCTGGCTACCAAAATGGATAATATCATGGTGTAGTTACGCTGAGCTGTTACAGTTACTTAAAGTTCATTGTCTGCATAGCAGGACATTATGTTAAACTACAACGCTTAACCTTACAGTCTAATTCGGCCAATTTTGGTAAAATTTTGGGAAATTGCTTAGCACAATTTCTAGAAATGACTCTTTGTTAGGGCATATTGAATATGACTATACCATTTTCTGATAAATTAATTTATATTAAAAACTTTTCAAATGATAATTGGTTCATGATATTATACATTTGCATAACTACATATTTAAAAATACATACAAATAAGAAAGCTCAACGATCTCTACCAAGTTTCAAGCTAGACCGAAGACTTAAAACCATCAAGCCGAACCGTGAACTTAACCCCTGCTTCAACAACAAGAAACTTAAAGCACCAACAACACTAGAAAATAATAGTGTGTTTGTGTGTTTCTCTAGCGCAAGATGGCTTTCATCTTCTCACACAGAGCACGGAAATTTGTTGGATTTTATAAATTAAAAAAGTTAAGAAAAAACATAATTTGGACCCTTTACTTGTAGCCGGTAAAAAAGAGAGCCTTTCAATGATTCTGGATAAAGAAGTTCTGATTTTGCTATAGTGTACCTAATGTCTGCAACCAAGCATATAATTCTCTTCCTTAGTTGTGACCCACTGAAAAAATGATGCACAAAATCATTGTAAAATAAAGTTGTGTATGGCGATTTTGTTGCTTACACGGTAAAAGTTAAAGGTTTAACTATTTTAGGGGTGATGTTGGATGATGGGTTATATAATAAAACCCCGTTTGCACCTATAGGAGACGCCACCCCACCCTCGTGTGGGATGGTGATATATCTACACCAAGTAAATTGCAAACTTTTATATGTTTATTTACCCAGTAGTATATAAATGTATTACAATTTTATTTATGTTATACAAACCAATAATATATAGGGATGTAAAAGATAACTACTTTTGTGGCTTAGGGATGGAATGAAAAAAAATGATGCGTCACTTATAAAAGAGGGATGGTTAGCGACAAACCCCATCCCTAATGGCTTGTAGTTGTTTTAATGTTTGTTGGATGATACCATTGAAAAGTAATATACCTTTTTTATATAGTATACACACACAATGAAGCTTTTTTTTTTTTTTTTGTGAAGTTTCCTGAATGGTGAATGATGAACAACAGATCATAACTAACCATCGTGAAAACCCATCATGAACTGACGTTGAAAACTTGTAAAATTTGAACACTATAAGAGAAAATATAGTAAGAGTGGTCACAAAGTAAAAACATAAAATAATATGATTTTTCTTATTAAGTCAGTTGTTTAATATGATTTTTTGATTAAGTAAGTTGTTTGATTAAAAATATTAATTCTAACATAACAGGAAGGGGATGTTTGAGACTTATGGAACATATTATATATGATCTCTCTCCCGACAACAATGAAATGACACAAATTCGATAATTTTAAGGGAATATAATCCATTCAACCCACATGAATCATCAATCATATTCTAAAATAACAATACTTTTAAAATACTGTTTTTCTTCTTCTTTTTTATCATTTTGACACATAACTTTTTTTCTTTTAAACAAATATAATAGAAGTTCAGATTAAATGTCTTTATACAATAAAACATAACATGTTACATATCATATATAACAAAAAATTTAAGATATAAAATATTCAAAAACAATTCTAATAGAATATATAACAGAAAGACAAATCTATGATTTGAAACATAGTAAAGTGAAATGAAGCACTACCACATGGATTTGGTATGCAGAAATTATCCATTTTGTTTTTCAATAGGATGAAAGATATTTGACAAAAGATAATGCTTTTCTAAATCAAATGTTTCATTAGTGTCAATAAAAAATTTTATTTATAACATATAATCATAATAAGAAAAAAGTTACCAATTATAACTTCATAACTTGTCTCCGCCAATTTTTCATCCCTGCTAGAAGTGCAAACGGTCCCGTTCCAACCTTTTGTATAAAAATTTGAACGCAACCACGATGGTTACGGGTAACAACATACCAAACAGTTTTACCAGTTTAACGGTTTAGTTTTTAGTTTTTATAACTCAAACCTTTTTCTTAATTTTCTTTTCTAAAACCATTAATTTATTCAAACCTTTTTTTAAACTTTTTTTCTAAAACCCTTAATTTATATTAAATAAAAAAGGTTGATGGTAAAAATGTATAAAATCACATTATTATATATATAACTAGTGGGTTACACCCACGCTCCGCGGCAGAGTGACTCGAACACTCAATATAAGAGTAGAGTGACTAAACATGAATATTAGTAAAGTTAAAGTAGAAGAACTAAACATATATATATACACACACACACACACAACGTTACCTAATGAAGGGAAATATTTTATTAAAGTAGAGGGACTAAGCATGTATATTATGAAAGTTGAAATAGAAGGAACATATGATAAAGATAGTAAGAATAGGGGCTAAAAAACAAACGCTTAGCAAGTTAAAGTATAAGGACTAAACATGTGTATATACAAAGTTTACTAATAAGCACAAATACTTTATTAAAGTCGAGTGACTAAATATGTATATTATGAAAAGTTAAAGTCAAAGGACTGTATCGTAAATATAGTAAAGAATAGGGGCTAGAAAGATAAAGGCCGAAACATTAAAAAGAAAAAAAAGTCGAATATAACTTGAATGAAGAATGGAACAAATGGTGTTGTAGTAAATAAGTTTAAAACCAAGGCTTTGTGCATATTGTAGTTAAGTAACTTGTGTTTTAGTAATAGTTATAATTGGACAGTTAAGGTATCTTTCTAATTGTATGTTTAAGACATTTTTATTTTTGAGTTCAGGAGTAGGTTTCTTTAGTCACCGGAAGCTTCATCTTTGTTCGAAAAAGAAACCTAGAAGCTTCATCTTTGTTAAAAATAAAAGAAAATAAAACAACCCAGAAGCTTCATCAAATATCAACCGATCTTCATCTCGAGAGGTTCCTCTGCAGAAATTGAAGCCTTTCTTCTCCTTTAGTCATCTTGGCTGGTTACTATTTTCAGACCGGACCAAACCATCAAGAGTTCAAATCGTCAAACAAAACCATGAACCAAACCGTTTAGATCTAAAGCAAGCAGACTTGCTTTGATTCAGACGATTTAATCGATTTTAACGCTTTGTAAACATCCCTAATTCTCTACTACTATGCTTGCATTGAAGAAAGCAAGCAAGCAAGCAAGCATCTATCTTCAGGTTAAACTTGGAACCTGTCACAAAACATCGTTTCATGCAAGCTTACTACAAACTAATAAACGAAACCAACAAACCAAAGAAGATTAAAAACATGTAGGATGTATAGTAATCATTTGGCCAAGCACGGTCGTGTAACGTCTCTTAATGTACAACGCCACTAACAAACACCACACACAAATCACACAACATACTACATCTATAAAGAACATCTTTGACAAAAAG
Organism: Scalesia atractyloides; assembly: GCA_947069175.1. Lineage (NCBI taxonomy): Eukaryota > Viridiplantae > Streptophyta > Magnoliopsida > Asterales > Asteraceae > Scalesia > Scalesia atractyloides. The sequence continues at coordinate 68,560,002 of CAMTDV010000026.1, forward strand.
CGTATCTTTACAAGACATGTACAACCCTAACACGGGCAACTATATCTTATGAAAACCGAGATAACCGAAAGCCTCAATCGCATGGTACCTCTTAACAAATTAACATTCACAAACCACTAAATACGCGCTAGTTTAACAAGTTAAATCTTTGCCAGATCATCTAGTCTCTGATTCTTTCACTGCAGGTACTTCATCAGAGTAAGTGGACATATCAATATCTACTAGTGTAAGATCAAAGGGTAGCGAATCCGAAACATCGGCTAGCAATGACGTATCCATGGTCTCAACTTCTTTCGCGCGAGTATTATTCTTTTTATTGTTGTTATTATTATTTTCAGGTGTGATGTCCCCAGATGACGATGATGATGATGACAGGGTGGTTAGTTGTATGTCGTCTAACTTGTTTGCTGCAAAGTCTTTGCTTTTTCTAACAGCGTCCATCTCTGAACCTATTGGGACAAAGGTACGTGCCCTGTACTTTGTGCCGCCTTCTTCACCGGAATCACTGCTATGGTTGTAGAGCACGTAATCATGGTATGTTGGTGCAAACTGCGAAGAATGTGAAATGAGTCAAATGACCATCATCATAGAGTAGATACATAATCATTGTCATTTAATACGTTATAAACCCCTGGAAATCACACTAGCCAATGCAAAAACAAAGGTTCGGTAACAAGCATAAAAATGCACATTCTTGTTTCGCTTTGGGACCTGCAAACACCTTGCGTCCCAAAATAACTGTTCCCTAGATAATAACACAAATCTTAGGAAAAGTATTATTATTGAAGCTTTTACCCATGAAAGTTTGATCTTTTACCAATTACTTGATGCTTTCTTTGAGTTTATAGTTCTTTTTAATTAGGGGCAATATGGGAAGCATAATCAATCGTACCTATTGTTTTCAGAAGTGGACAATCACTGAGACAAATTAAAATAGAAAAGTGAACAATAATTTTGGAACGCAGGGAACATGGCCTTAAACTCGATACAAAAACTATGGTATCACGATAATAATCTGAGACTTCGAATAATTACGAAGTTGTATGCATTAAAAATAAACAGGCAATGTCCACCAATTTGGCCTGCTTCCGTTTAGGCTATGTTTTCTAAATTTGACCATTCAAGATAACCCATAAACCATGGCCCAAATTGATCCATCTATAAGCAACGGATCAAAATTACCGAGCTCTAATAAAATATTCCTAGTTGAAGTGTTCTTCATTTTCCCTTATTCTAGCCAACTACTTTCTAGGGGTGTGCATGGGTTGATTTTGGGTCAGTTTTGTGGTCAAACCGAAATTTCATTTTTTTGGTTTTAGTAAAACGATTGGTTTCGATTTTTTAAGCATTAGGTAGAAGTTTGGTTATGGGCCAGCTTTCGGTTTTACATTTGGACTCGAAATGCTTAGGCCTGAAAAAATTGGCCGGAAATAACAAATTTGGGCTAGAAACGTTTAGCCTAAACTTTCATTAACCACTTATTAGTTAATTTGGGCCAAAAACTTTTGGGCCACAATAATGAATTTGAGCCATAAATCCAATAACGAACATTATTCGGAGCGGTTCGGTTTCAGAATGAGGTAAAACCGAAACCAAACTGTAATTTTCAGTGTTCAAAAGAAAAAAAAAACAAAACCCAATTGTTGGTTAATTTGTTGCGGTTTTGTGGATTTATTCGGTTAGTCAATTTTTTTTCTCACCCTTAATACTTTCTACATTTTTGCACGTATATTAGATGTTTAAAAGTGAGAAGTCAACTAAAATGGTATGAAGTGACAATTAATCTAAAGATAAAGAACAGACCTGGTGAACAGTGTCATGATAAAAGTCATTCAGCTTCAAAGCATGTGCAAGGCTAGCTGTAAAACCATGGGATGCACCAACGTTTGCACCAGCATACTCTTTGTATGGAAATGCATATAGATGGCCTACTGCAGCGATAAGCATCTCGACACAAATGATGAAGTTTTGGAACTCAGCTGCTTCCTCTGCGTTTTTTATGAGTTCATATTTCGCAGCAAGAAAAACCAAAACACCCTGAAAGTAAAACAAGACCAATGAACAATTACTAATTACTAAATTACTAAATACTTAAATAGAAATAAAAAAAAACATAATTGTTAGTTTATATTGGTGTCCGTTACTGTGAGAATGGGCTAGAAGAGTGTGTCTTGTATATGTATAGGTTAAGATAGAAGTTAACGCACGAGTACAGTCAACGCATGAGTGCTACGGTTGACTTTGTAGCCATACGTTGTGTGATGTACAACGTATGAGCCATGCGTGTTAGTGTTCCAACGCATGAGACACATTTGATGCTCCCAACGTATGAGTCATACCCTATAAATAGATAGACATGCGTTGGACACCACAAGTTTTAGATTTGATGGAGATCGATCATTGAACACACTTGTTCTCTCCCTGGACTTAAACGATGTAAACTCTTTCAAAATGAAAGAATCTGTGATGGCTAAATGTTATGCTGCCAAAATTTCTACCAAATTTGTTATAATAATTATCTAAACTTCCGTCTCGAACATGTTAAACACTAATCCATAGGATTACGATCCATTTCACGGTTTTTCAATAATGAAATTTGGAAACAGGTGAGAAGTGCTACCTGCCAATACGTCAGAAAGACGACACTCTTGATTATGATGAACTTTGGAACGGGATTAAATGGCTGGAGCATATCCCTGCATGCCATGTAAAACAATGCCAGGGCGTACAAAGCCATAGTATAAGAAATAGTGTATATAATTGTCAGATATAAGTATGATTGTGCCACGCTGAAATTGCCATCATGATATTTCCCGTTGGCATAAAGTACAAAAGTAACCGCCACCAATATAGGTTTGAGAATCACAAACTGCAAACACCCTTGTTTGCATCTCCTTATAAATCGCCTGCACAACAAATTTTAAAAACGTAACTAATCAAAGGTATATATAACCCAAGATTTATACTTGAAACAGGATAAACACAAAAAATCAAATAGGGCATATTTGACCCGTTACCCGTCTAGTGGAATGGGAGGGAAGCAACATGTCATCAGACACCAGTTTGACTTGAGAACGCGTCCGGTAAGACTTAGAACAACGGCACCAGGACCACCGACCCATGCGAGGCACAGTGACAGAAAATTATATATAACCCAGGCTTCATACCTGAAACGACATACAAATAGATTATTACATATCACCTGCTTAATAGTCAGCACACGAAAGTGTTTACTGACAAGTTTGTAATTACTTAATGTTTATTAAACCATACAAAGAAGCTCGCATTATGGCAACGTATCCTTTACTTTTCATCCTTAAATATCAGACTAATTAGAAAGAAATATTTTACTTAAAAAAAATGCCACAAACATTAAGCCGTGTATAATTAAGTATAGCATGCTCACACTTCTCGGATAGAATTGAAGTAGATTGAGCTTTTAGTGAATACAAGCGACAGAAAAGACATCAAGGCATAAACCTGTGAATAAGAATGAATCATTAGTAAGTGTAACATGCAATAAAATTATAAAACCACAAAAAGAACGATATGACAAGATCAAGAAAAATATATTATACATTAATGAATACTGACCGCGAAAAACTAAAGCATTAACACTGGATTCTGGAATCAATATATTATCACTATGCCATGCCAAACAATCGAGATAAAATTCAGGAGACCATTTATTAACAAATAAAAATTTTTGGAAGAAAAGGAACAGATGAAAGAGAAAACCCTTTCAATAGCCATCAAGAAAATCATCCTTTTGAAATAGTCTAGTTAACAAACATAAAACAGACAGAAAAATCACCCCTAGAAACTTTGTTCTATATTACTGCAAGCGTGAACATTTAGACATACCATATTCTCTTGAGTTAATACTACAATTAACAGTATAATTGAAGGATCAAGACGTGCATTCGTTAAACAAGATTTAACTGGTTGTTGAAAAAGTTTACATTAATATATGGTTGCCTCCAAAATTCAACTAAAGATAACTTCACAAAAAGATTTTGCCTCAAGATAATATATGAGAAAATGTCAAAATTTGTAGAACTTATAGTAAGTAAAAGGGCACAATGAGAAGTAGAGTCTGATACATGCCAAAACCAACTCATACGTCATAAGTCTACCAATCACACTTGGCCCCTAGTTGGTATCACTAAATAGCCAAAAATGAACGACAAGGTTCATTCCATTCAAAGAAGCAAAACATGTTTGTTAAAACTGGAAATCATTAACTTGTCCTTGCAGGAATATCATTCCTTCAAATACAATTGGTTTGCATTCCTCATGGATCCCCCCGTTTAACGCTGTTGCCAAAGGGAATGAAATTTAGCGAATATACCCATCGATCGTTTCTGTGAATCGGTTACTAATCCCATGTAATCTCACTGAGTCAACCTTTAATAAGACTGTAATTCGTACTTAAAACTTCAGGTAACAGATGTAGAATCATCCATAGTTCTTCATCTGTTTATAAACTAATTCCATCCAAAGATATGTATTATGTGCCTTCCTCTTTTCTGTCTATATCAGGCCTCAACAATGCATATTGCTATTTAGGTTTTATGCATATCATTGATCAATTTTGGTCACAGTTTGCATATACCCGACATACATGATATCTTGCAAATATCCATGTTCGATAAAATGCCTGAATAAAATCTAATTTAGGCATGAACTCAAACGATCTCGTTTTTTCTTGGAATTTTCATGCAACTAGTAATAACAACAATAAGAGGATTATTATATGAATAAGAAACTCAATATCTTATTAAATCCGTAGGCAAAAACTTTAGGACTAAAATAATGGCTAAGTCTAAAAGTCTCCTCCTGTTACAAGCATTGGATATGTTGTCTTCATGTCCAGTTGTTGCTAGTGATTTGTCTGTCTACATAAACAAGAAAACCAAAATAAGGCAACATGCCATATACACTCCCTACTTGGTTTACGCTAGAACTGGCTGCCCTAGCTTGCGGCCTAAGCCTCCACAACACCTAACAATGAAGATGACATTAACCCAGACCATAGTTGTTAATGGCGAATAGCGACAAATGGCGATAAGGTACCTATATGCTACATAGCGAATAAGAGCAGGCGGCTATTTTATAAATAGCGATACACTAGAAATAAAATTAAAAAAATTTATATGTATATTATATCAAAATACCCTGGTATATATACTATTTTACATGTATATTTAACAAAACCTAAAATCCAGATATTTTATAGCAATATTTAATTGCCATTTATATTAAAAAAAACCAAAAAATAAATAAATTGTCGCTATTATCGCTATCTATCACTACAACCCTAACAGCAAGCCTAGGCCTATACGCTAAGTAGCGCACTATAGCTATTGCTACGCTCGCTATTGACAACTATGACCCAGAGGCTGGGCAACAAAATCATAAAGTTCAATATCAAGAAAACATCAAAGTCACTAGAGAGCATCCTTGTGAACTGTCACGGAAAACGTCCCAGCCTATCCGAATTTTAACACAAACAACTTCACCATATGTACTAACTTTCTATATTATTAGTCACAAATAACTTGCTACCACATATACAATTCAAACAGTCAAAAAGGAAAGAAGCAGAAACTCACAGGAACCATAAAAATGATGCGAACGATGAATCGTTGATAGGTAGGCTCAGTATAATTCAAGAGATGCCGGTAAATGTGAAGAAGCGCCAATCCAATGGACCCAACAGTACAAGGAAGCGCCACTAATATATAATAAACCGGCCTCATTTCACCGTCACAACACACACACACCCCTTTTCCCCCTGAAATCAACAAACTAAACAATAACTTGTTTTGCAAGTCACTATAAATTGGAATCAGTTGCTAGAACTTTGTTGTAGACAAAACCCTAACCCTAACCCTAAAATAATGATTTATGGATGCAAAATTAATGTGATTATTAATGGAATAAAGGGATGAAAAGACGGACCTTGGTGAGAATTGATGAGGGGGATTGGGGTTGATGAAGGTGAAGATGATGGATCTGATATTGTGAATGGGGGATCTATGTATAATGTATGCAGTTGCTTTCGAAGGCGAGTGATGGAACGATAATATCGGTTATGATAATCGATTTGTAATATGTATTTTGCAGGTTTGGAGGTTTCTAATTATTGTCGGCTAATTTTCCAGCTATAATCATGTTGTTTAATCAAGTTTTATTAGGTTGCTTTAGCATATTTAAAAATCAAATATTTGTTATTTCTTGTTTATCCTAAAACCATAGGAAAAATGTATTTTATTAAATAAAATATATGATTACTTCAAATATATTTTTATTATTATTATTGTTATTATTATTATTATTATTATTATATTTATGATGATCAAATAATTGCTGAAACATGAAAAGTAAAATTGTTTGAAAAAGAATATCGGCATTCGATGTGTTAATAAAAAAATGTGAAATTGTTACATAATGATGCTACAATTGAATTTGGCTTTGGCTTTGGCTTTGGCTTTGAGGTCAGAATGAGTTGCAAATAGCATTCCCAAGCTTAAATCCAACCTGCAATACACCATCACATAAATAATTTGTTAGAAGTTATTTGCTCGAAGCCTTAAGGATACACTCTAAGTCTCTACCTCAAGTTAGTAGTAATCTACATCGAGATAAGCATATGAATGATATAGAAGCATGTAAGTAAATAGAAATGATAGAAGATGAGAGATAGATGAAAATGAAAGAATATTGATACCAAAACTTGTACGTATAGAACTTAATGGAATCAAAAGAGGTCTCTTGTTATTGATCAATTGGTACATTGTAAGCCTAATAACTTATTCATCAAGAAAACCTATTTGACTCAAACTAAGATTAAAAAAACTATCTCAAAAAAACCCTAGTTTATAACTCAATCACTTTTTATCCGAGCTACACTTTTAACCCGAACTTACACAAAACATGCAAGATTAGTCTAACAATCACTCCCCTAATCTTGCAATACTGAGAAGATGTCTCAACTCGATAATCTTCAGTCGTGGTATGGCTTTCATGAGGATGTCAGTCTGTTGCAAATCCCTGCTAACACGTTCCACTTTAACTTGCTCCTGCGATAAATTCTCGACTTTTAAACTTGTCTCTTAATTTGATAACCGAGCATCCTTTTAACTATTGAAGTGCTGAAAATGGAAACGCGGAAACGGGCCTCAATCCCGGTTAATCAGGAAACCTTCCAGGTTTACGTTCATGGCTTTTGAGCGGCAAACTGGTTTGAAATTATAACCTCAGTAGCAGACTTAGTATATATAGTTCATGACCATAAGCTCTACACCAAACCTGTAGGTGGTGCAATGGTGTGTGTGGACTTGTTTAACCGGGTAGACCCGGGTTCGATACCTGTGTTCCACCTGTTTTTATGTATATATTTTTTTCTTTCTTTTCTTCATTCTTTGCACTATTTACATAAAAGGCTCCAAGTTTCAATTCATACACGAAAGGTCCCTCTACATTAAAAGTTATATTTTTGTTACTTCTTGACGAACTACATACACATTATAGTTCGTTATTCATTATAGAGTTTGCTTATATATGTATGTATGCATATAATAATAAATAATAAAAAAATCATCCTCGTTCATTCGTCGGAAGTTCGATTCAAAACGGGTCGGATTTTGGGAGTTCATTTTGACGGATGTTACAGTCTCCCTACTTTTAGAAATTTCGTCCCGAAATTAAGAGGAAATCGAAATCAGTTACTATTTTAGCGTGAGTTTAGATTCGATTGTGACGGTAACGTTCCTAGTAGAGGAATCGCTCTTTGTTGCAAGAGGTGTAGAAGTGAAAAGCGTCAAAACACGGAGATGGTTAAAGATTTACTATTGAGTTATAATTATATTCATAACGTCTAACTGTATATTGTAACATGATACGGGATTTTGAGAAAACCGAAGCGTCATAATGCTAGAGTTACATATGAAATTACAAAACGAAGTCACTAACTACATTGTTATCCGAATCGTGATTGACACTACTTACACAGAACTTCTCATGACAATCTAACAACACTTTTGATTATTTGACAGGGACACTTATATGTAAGAAGTACCAGCGGCGTATCCACCATGTTCTTGTCAAATTTTCATTGGTTTTGTTATCAAGTCAGGATTAGTTCTGTGTGACTCGTCCTAAAATCTACCAAACACAACAACCTTGAGTCTCGAATCCGAAGAAAGCAAGACTAAATAATGGCGGTACCTCTATCTTGTTTCATAAGGAAGTGGTCAGTCTATGAAAAAGTGAGATATAAACCAACTTCCCTAATGATGAGACGAGGTTCGCCGTGATGTATGATGACATGAATGACATGATATGTAATGAAAAACAATTGGCATAGCATAATATTAATTGCAACGATGGAAATAATATGAAATAATGTTAACTTGAAACATTAAAACCCAAATTGAAAACAATGTTAACTTGAATAGTCAAAACAAGAAATGGAATTGATAAAACCTTGGAATGGAAATTAAAATAAAATGAACAGCGGGAGCGGAGTCTTGAGTCTACATGATGGAAAAAGGCTATTTGGGTTGCTCGTTCGCACTGTTATCGTTGACCTCAGCTGGGTTTGCATTGATGTTGTAGGCTCTACCTATTGCTGGTGGGGGTGTTGGGTTTGCCTGATTCGCTTGGTTAACTGGGTTTGCTTGGTTAACTGGATTTGCTTGGGCTTGAGCGTTAATGATGTTAACTAGCATAGGGCACGTGTTTTTGAAGTGGGTAGGGTGACCCTAATTAAAGCAAGCTCGAACATATGGAACCATGGAATAATGCGGTTGTTGATAGGGTTGGGTCATGTTTTGGGCAGGGAGTGAAGCTTGGTTTTGAGGAGTACGACATGTTTTACTCAAATGACCATAACGCCCACAATTGGCACATAGTCGGCAAGGTACGGTGGGTTGGTGGTGATAGTGGCAGGTGTTGCATTGAGAATGAGGACCAGTGTAGGGTTTCTTATTTGGGTAAGCTGGGTTGGGTGCCACTTGGGTGATTGGATGGCTTGGAGGGGTACGGCTTGTGAAGTTGGGTTAGTCGAGGCAATAGCGTAGTTTTTACCGTCACGCCTTCGTTTGGTACCGGAACGGGAGGATGATTCACCCTTGGTTGATTCTGGCTCTTCCACTAAAGCCTTGTCAGTTGTGCGCTTCTTTTTAAAGTCTCCATTTCGGATATTGTTTTTGGTGAGTTCAGTGGCTAATTCCATTGCAGCTTCCAATGTTGCGGGTATAGTGCTCATCACGGAATCCTGGATACCAGAAGGAAGAGCCCTAATATAATGTTCAATGAGACGGTAAGGAGGAGTGAACATATTTGGGACCATCTGGTTCAGTTCGAGGAAACGCTTGTTATAGGCCATGCGGTCTCCATCATTTTGCTTTTAGTGGTAGAATTCATCCTCCAACTTCTTGATCTTACTCCTAGGACAGAACCTTTTAGTCATTAATTCTTGAGTTGTTCCCAAGTTAAAGCCACAGTAGCTTCAGCCCCTCTTCGACCCTTTTCAGCGTTCCACCAAGTTAAAGCTGCTCCAACGAGATGGCCGGTATCATAACGAACCTTACAATCATCAGTGCAATCACAATTTAAAAGGTGCTTTCCATTTCCTTGAACCATCAAAGGAGTGTGGTCACCCCTTCTGTTCCCTCATATTTTGGGGGTCACAAGACTTGAAGTGCTTATAAGAGCACTTTGATGTATTTGCGGGAGCATTGACAATGTTTGATTCGACAAGGATAACTTTGTTATCAGTGAGGGCTTGTTGAACTTGGATCACAATGTTAGAAATCATGGCAGCTATTTGCTTGGCAATTGGGGCAGCCATGCGTTTACCGAAGTTTCCGGTTCTTTTTCCTCTGAGAAGGTGCCTAAAGGACATCTATAGAAATTTACACAAACGAGATTGTGAGATTTTTGATGGATTTTCTTGCAGAGATGCGAAAAATATAAACATATGATAAAATGAAAATTTTGGGGTGTATTTGAAAACAATAACTTATGATAAGACAACACTTTTAAGTGTTCTTGGCTTTGCTCGTAATTGGGCCTTGCATGCCGCTATACTTCACCTTCGTAATCATGTGGGCCCCCATTATTACCGGGCTTTCGTATGGTTCGCATGTGTTAGCCTGGTAACATACACTAAAACCCGGAGAAAATCAAGAAATCTGAATGTAACGTACGGAAGTCGGAGTGCATCCATGTGTGGACACGGTGACAACTCAAAGTAAGGTTAGTTCACACGACGTTTGGTGTGGCATGCTTTGGCCTAGCAGGTCCTTCGTACTCTCATCGTTAGTCCCCAGGTAGGCAAACTGGTCCGTTATTTCGGATGTATACGAATGCTAATCCCAGATAGGACGTCCTGACTACCGGTACTCAAACCCTTCCAGTTACTACATGCCCGTCACATGAACTCACTTTGATGAGATTTGAAAACAAAAACGCCACAAAAGTCTTAATTGTGAAAAGTAAATATTTTGAAATAAGAAGAATAAGTGTTTTTGAAAAACTTTGGAGGAAAAAAGGACATAGATTAAGAGTATTATAAGTACTAGGTAGTACATTGTGTGTGTAGTGAGAGATATATCTATACTGCATTATAACACATTGTATGAAACACATAGTCATGTAATAGATTTGGTGCTTGCATGCATTTGTGTGTGAGTTGTAAGGAATTTAAATGTGAGAGCAATAGCAAATCATAAGTCAAACATAACATAAAATCACATAAGCACATAGGTCCTAATTGACTAAAGTATATGTTCTAAGGGTCTAATAACCTATCCTATAACCCTAAAGTCAAGAGCTCTGATACCAATCTGTCACACCCCGACCCGCAGCAGAATATGTGATCGGGGCATGATTGGGTTAACTCGAGAACTTATGACTTGCTATTACTTGTTTTAAATAATCAATTCTTCATATCAAGTTTCTCAACATACAAATAATTCAAATAAACAATTATAAACACAAGACATTGTTCATAACAAATAAACTATACTAATTCATTTATTGTTAACTAAGGCCCATCCTATGTCCAATCTTCTCTTCAAACCTGTTCACATGTATCATGTGTAAAAATATATTTTTATTCAACAAAGGTTGGTGAGTGAACCTTATTGTTTTTAGAAAAAATAGTATGTTTGAATTTGGTTTATTGAGAAAAAAATGCGTTAACCAATGTAAATAAATATGTTGTATTTCATATGTCAACCTCATAACACAACCTCAAACAATAAACAAGCCAACTGAAATGATTCAATAATGTATGCATGTTGCACGAAATTATGGTGTGCCAGTGAATGAATGTATGTTGCATGGTATTATGGCGTGCCAATGAATGAATGTATGTTGCACTGTATTATGGTGTGCTGCAAGGTCTAAGCTCAATCAAACGAAGCTGACCTCGTATGGTTGGCAACGTCAAGTTCTGCTCATAGGTAATGAGGAACAAACGAGCCTATGATGATATGATATCCAAAATGAATGAAAATACATCAAATGATAAATAACCGAACAACACATAACATAGATACTTCACATAATGCTACTTGCACGCAATTGAACGTTGTGAAACGGAATAAAGATACATGACACATGATATACCCCAAACGTATAAATAAAATGGAAAATGGGGAGTTGTAAGATTAACTCACAGTGGTTGCGTTTGCGATTCCTTGTAAAATAACGCATGAGTATATGTTGAGAAACAGAACGAACGAAACGGTTATCCTAGATATCCAAATACCATATAACGACCTCGTTAAATAAAATTTATAAGTTAAATAATATTCCTATTATTTATGGTTGCAAATTAATTACTTAGATGTAATAATTTAATTATTTATTTATGTTAGTATTAATGAGTTATTACTTAAAAGGAATTATAATGACTTATTTACTATTTAAGTTAATTTTAAATTTTAAATGGTTTAATTAAGAAGATAATAAAAAGAACTGTAAAAAAACTGTAATTATTTATATATAATTTAAAGGTCCTTTTAAAAAAACAAAATGAATTTTAAAAAAATTAAGCCTAAAAAAGACCGTCCAAAACCGGCCTGCCCGGTTTGAACTCAAGACCTTCCGTTTACGTGCACCCGTCCCTTCCACTAGGACAAGTGTCTAACCCACTAAATATGTTGACTATTAATTCTCTTATATATAAACTGAGTTGTTTCCTTTACTGGTTTTTATCAAAAAGAATAAGCGTAGTGCAACAACATGAGGCCGGGTTTCGAACCCGTGACCTCTGCATCTTAACAGCATCACCAGCACAATTAGATTGCGCTATGTTATGTGTTATTTCATGTTCCATAATTACATTTAAACAGAAGTTAGGATTTGCATATATGATTTACTAAAACAAAACAAAAACAGTTGCAGCGAAAAACTCGGGCCGCGACTCGAACCCGCGCCCTACCGATGTTGTTTGAGGTTCTCCACCACTGGACCATCTCAGTGGATCTGAATTATAGTGTTTTAAAAAATGTATTTGTTTTCTCAGCCGCGGTTGTCATCATTTTCTTCTTCATGGTTAAACAACCGAAAAGAAACCCACCCTCTGTTGCTGTTTATATATTAATTATGTTGATGGCAGCCATGGTGGTTATGTAAGATGTTGAGGAAGGTTTTTAAGAGGTGAGGTATAAGGGGTAGGATCACGACTAGGTTCTTGATTCGCTTAAAAAGGGAAACGCGGAAACGGGCCTCAATCCCGGTTAATCAAGAAACCTTCCAAGTATACGTTCATAGCTTTTGAGCGGCAAATTGGTTTCAAATTATAACCTCAGTAGTAGACTTAGTATATATAGTTCATGACCATAAGCTCTACACCAAACCTGTAGGTGGTGTAGTGGTGCGTGTGGACTTGTTTAACCGGGTAGACCCGAGTTCGATACATGTGTTCCACCTGTTTTTATATATATTTTTTTCTTTCTTTTCTTTATTCTTTGCATTATTTACATAAAAGGCTCCAAGTTTCAATTCATACACGAAAGGTCCCTCTACATTAAAAGTTATATTTTTGTTATTTCTTAACGAACTACATACACGTTATAGTTTATCATTTTGTTATTTATTATAGAGTTTGCTTATATATGTATGTATGCAGATAATAATAAATGATAAAAAAATCATCCTCGTTCATTCATCGGAAGTTCGATTCAAAACGGGTCGGATTTTGGGAGTCCATTTTGACGGATGTTCCAGTGGGATCGGGGATCAACAAGTTAAATGGGACTAGTGTCCAAAAACGTCGAAGGTCCGGCTCACTGGATGTGCCTTCTAGTGGGTGCGTCGTCCATGATGGGGGCAATGTGTGAAGGTCCTCTCATAGAAGAGGTAGGGTTGTGTACAATAGTGGGAGTCAGTGGTGGTGTGGCGTATCCGGTACGGTAGTAAAGACGCCATCCAAGGAATGTGCATAAAGGCCAACGGCCCTAAGTGTAGACAAAGATACCTACTCGTTAGGAATCCAAGGAGGCTAAGTCCACATCGGAAATAACCGGTGAGGGAATCTTTAGAATCGCTACATCGAATACCTCTCTGTCACCTACATCGTTATCAAGATGGTCTACATGGAGGACTAGAATCTTATCCTTGTCATCATAAATTTCAATCAAAGTTGGTAGGATAGCGAGAGGTGGTACGTCTAACATAAGGTCTCCATCTGGAAAACCAACCACTACAACCCCATGGAATATATATATTACATATTTGAAAATAAAGTTTTTTATACCTTAAAAAATAGTGAATTATTATAAAAAATTGTAAAAAGAAAAATTTGGCATATTTTTAGGCTTTTTTAGTTTTCTCATTTATATGTGTGTGTATGTGTATATATATCCATACGTCCGTTTTGTCCAATCGTCCGATATATACGTCAAGGATATATTAAGTGTATATATATGTAATATGTTCCTTGTTATTAGTCCATGTATCCATGTATGGATATGTGTGTGTATATATATATATATAAGCATATATTATATACTTTGTCATGTTTCAAATATATGATTGTACTTTGTATTTTTGTGTGGGTATTTAGATTAGCACGTATCCTACATCTTCTAATACATACACTTAGCACATAAATATATACACATGTAGGGTGATCTAATTTCATATATTTTTCCATATATACATATATATATATATATATATATTCATCCATGTTAGTTTACGAAAAGTATAATAATTTTAACTTAAGCTTTCCACCCCAAAACTTGTATAATCATGATTAATGGTGCTAACCACATTTTTAGCGATGTAAATCTCTTGTTAATTACATTTTATCATGATTAGATTTTAGAAAATTTTCCATAGTTTACCCTAAACGATGGACTTTCCCCATGTTTTCATAAACATGATTGAACCATGTTTCAACTCATCAAGTTATCAAGTTTCACAAGCACTTAATATATAACTATAATTCTCAACAATAAACATTAGATCTTTCAAGACAACATTTTCAACATATTCATCTTTACTTTAAACTTACATACTTCTTCAAGATAAAAACTTGGAACATGAGTTTTTAAAGGAAAGCCATACTTTATATTTTTCATAAAACCATTTTAAGAATATATTCAAGTTCATAATACTTCTAGTTGGTAGATCTTGCTAGATCTAAACAAATACATGTTTAGATCTTACTTTTAACCATAAACCTTCAAGATCTTTGTTTACTATACAAACTACAACTTATATAAACAACAAGAACCACAAAATGACACATACATATGTTAGTTCATCTTGTTTTAGTTAGGGTTTTCATGTATTTTTAAGTGAGCTTCAAGATGATTAACTTGTACTTCCATGATTAACTTGTAATAAGAAGTGTAAATACAAGTTTAAGGAACCCACTACTAGCTCTAAGCTAGGGATGAAATAGATGATGAAGATGAGAAGATAAGAAGGCTTCAACACTTTAGAAAATGCTCCTAGAATGCTTCAAATACTTGAGTATGCCTTAGATCATCTTTAAAACCTTCATGGATACTTGTAATGTGGCTAGGATTTTGAAGAAGATGGAGATGAGAAAGAGAGAGTTTAGCCGTAGGGTTAGAAGGGAGGAGACAGGAGAAAAAAAAGTTGTTGGATGTGTGTTATTATGTGTAAGGATAAGGATAGGTATAAGGGTTTGTAGATTTCAAATAACTTATAATTTACAATGAACTTTTCTAGTCAAGATCATATCTTCATGGACCATGCTTCTACATCATTTTTCAACATAAATGGTGGGTAAAGGGGCCCACCAAAACCAGTCATGAGGGGGGTATAGGTCATGGTTGTTTGAATATAATAAGGTTTAAACGTGTGCTTGTAATTTAAATGTTAGAAATTTGGATCACTATGTTAATTGTAGATGATTAGGGCACTAATCATGGTTTAGGAGGCTTAAACATGCTAACTAGTTCACTAGACTAGTTTAAATTATGTTAGAATATTAAAACATGCACTAGTTTCGTTATCGGATAAATTACCGACACTATGTTAATAAATATGATATTTTATACTTGTACATTCTTATGATATATAAAATATCTTTGATGTTGTTGACGATCATTAACATGATTTAATGGGCTTACAATGCCCTTGTAATCATATATTTGTGCTTGGTTTATGTAATTTATAGGGTTTGTGGATCGGACAATGTAGATGTTTATGCATTTTTCCAGACAGTTAAAAATTACAAGTTGTTACCCAACTAGGGTTTTGTATAAGCATTACTTTGGACATGCTTTCATATCCTATTTTTTGTCATTTCAGGGAGTACTAAAACTCTTCTTGCATTAATAGTGTGTTCGCATTGTCCACCAACGTTTCCGGACATACTTTGTTTCATTTCGTGACGTGGCGAATAAGACGATATGATATGTAATGTAATTGTATGTCCTGGGCTTGCTAGACATTATAAGACTCAATCATATCAAAATTAAGTCTAATGCACATAATTAAATATGTAAATAGTGATTAAGTTGTACGGAATGACCGGTAATTTTGCCGTTTGTCACAAATAGTTGGCATACGAGGATGATTTAGTAATTTTTAAACATTCCATTTGGATGTTTATAGTTCTATCACATCTCGGAAGGAAAGTAAATTCCATTGATTGTGGGAAAATATTCAAATTCCATTTCCTTCATTTGACTAACCAAACACAATTTTGAATGGAATATTTTCGAATTCCAGTGAATTCATTGAACCAAATGGACCCTTACTTTGGTGACAACTTTCATACGTGTTTACATTTTTTACAAAATTTACCATTAAGATAGGAGTGATTTCCTTACCTTAATGGCAATTTCACCTCTCTCACTCTTGTGGACCCTTACCAACAAGTCGGATTGAATCCCTATCTCAATGTGTAAGTACTAATCATGTTTAGGAAACAAAATTACCACGTTAGGAGTGATATCCACATCTTGGTGACTAGTCCCACTCCTCGATTTTCAATCTCACCAAATTCTCGACATTTCAATCGACTAGGGACATGTAGTAACTAGAAGGGTGAATATCGTTAATCGAAATTTTCGGCAAGAGTATTTCACCTATTAGGCTAAAGCATGATTCCCAAAATCAAAAGAAGCTTTGATCACTTTAATTAGCCTTAGTTCCGTTCCGGAACATTCCAAGTTTTACAATTGAATCCTTTTTATTTTATTATCATTTTTTATTTGTTTTAAACTTTGAACCTTTATTCATTTCAATTCGAATTTCCCGAATCACACAACTATCGCAACCTAAAACAATAAGAATATTCAATAACCAACTATCAATGTGAATACATGCTTCGTTTACGTGAAACTATTTGCAACTTGTGTGCTATGTGTCATACTATCATACTTTGAACATGTAAAACTATTTTACCATTGATCAAGTCTCATCATCCTCTTCGTCCGATTGTAGATGTATTCTAACCCCCTTTCGAACAGCTCAATGAGAAGCTCCAAGCAAACCTCGAACAAGAAAATGTTAGCGTTCATGGCCAAAAAATGGCCAAGATTATACCTGACATCGTTAACCAAATCCAAGCCAACTCGAGCCCAAACGCCTCGGTTGACTCTAAGGTCGATCTCCCAAAAACCACCTTCTCCTACAAGCAATTTAATGCTTGCAACCCTATACCCTTCATCGGAAACGATGGCGCAACCAAGATGCTCCAACGGTTTGATGCCATCGAACTCACTTTCATCCATAGTGAGTGTCCCGGTCACTTGCGAAACCGCAACGCCTCCAAGGTCTTCCTATCAAGAGCCATCGATTGGTGGATACATGAGAGGAACACCCGCGGAAATGACGTTGTTTTTGCTCTACCTTGGAATGAGGTAAAGCAACTTATGATAGTGAAAACATGCCTGCCTCAGGAGTTGCGAAAGCTCGAAGAGGAATTTTAGTCCCTCAAACAAATTAAGGGTGACAACTTGACCTATATCACCTGAGTCAAAAAACTTAGTGTGTTAGTTCCCCATTTAGTCAGCACCACCGAACATGCCATAGCCAAGTACATTAGGGGTCTACCTTCGGTCGTTCACAACGCCGTAAGTGTCACTGAACCCCAAACCTTGTAGAAGGCTTTCCGCTTAACCACCGCCTTCACTAACAACCATGTCAAGGATGGAACCTAGTCTCACAAGGGCTCCACCAAGACTGCTCACCAAGCCACCACCGAACCTACCGCCGAGCCCAACTCATCCAAACCACAGCCCAAAACCAACCCCAATGGCTAGAAACGAAAGTCTCAAATCCGTAACTACGCTATACCGAACCAATCAACTAAACCCCCGCTACTACAACCCATGAGCCCAATAACAAGGCTTGCACTAGGATTTTTACCAAGTGTAACATGTGTCATTACCACCATCCAACCACCTCCATGTGCCGACATTGCACTACTTGCAACCGGTATGGGCACTTTACACCACGTGCCAAAGTGGTCTTAGACCACAAGGTAACCAAACCCAACCCCAACACCAAAACCCGCCGACAAACAAAGGTCAAACTTGCTACAGGTGTGGAGATCCCAACCACCTTAGCCCTTAATGCCTTAACGCAACGTCCAAGTTGTGACAAATGGCAAATAACCGGTAATTCCATACAATTTAATCACTAATTTTATTATATAATCTCATGCTTATTATCGTAATTTAATTGCATAACTGAGTCGTACGTCATTAGGGCAAGTAAATCTGATCATAACATATATTGGTTTCCATTACGACGCGGAACGAACCAAAACAATGCCCTAAAAGTGTTGGTAGAAAATGTTGGGTGCACTAATTGCGGTGACGCTAATTGTATCGGTAAATCCGCTAAAACGAATCAGAACAAGGAATAACGGCATGTTAATGCCATACCTGAGTCCATATATAAATGAAAACACTTATTTGAGATCAACCGTTACAATAATACATAACTTTCCGGTACAACGCCTAAATTGCAAAATTGTCCGTTTCGACCAAAAAGGCGACAAATGTCGGTTTGTCCGCAAGACTAATTCGGAGGATTCCGGATGTAAGAATAAGAATAAAACAATGTTAATCATCCTAAAACAATGTGAGAATAGCAAGAATGCACAAAAGACATCGTTTCCGGCCATTTGACAAACAATGCACAATTCGACAGGAAGGCGACCGCTTGTCGAAACGACGAGTATTTTAGTGGCCGATAGCCTCATCTGGGCATCTAGTGAACAAGTTAAACCTCATTTGGAACTCGGAATTGATCCAACTAACATGAGGTCACGGAAACACAACTTTCAGAAAAGTTCGACGCGGAACATAAAAGTGCCGATATCGATCGAACGGAAGACATTTCGGCCATCCTAGCCCATCGTATATTCGTCTAGCGAACTAGTTATACATATTTTTAGTTCGGAATTGTACTAAGTAGACACTAGAACAATTGTGGTGATCGAAAACAAAAGCTTTCGGTACTAAATAAATAAGTTCGTTTATTAACGATTATTGCGACGATGAGCGATCTAACGACATTTCCATCATCCGAAACTTATATTGGAGGACTAAGTGGATTAATTACCATTTAATAACACACTAAACCCTAATCTTATGCTAAGGATGCAAGATCAAACCCTTAATCACATATACTTAGCCTAATGACCAAAATATCTTCCATTTTAACATGTGTAAAAAAATAATTACACTTTACCCCCCACTCTTTTGACGGTTTCAAGTAGGCCCCATGCCCACTTGATTTTGTTGAAAATTGAAGATTAGAAGCATAGTCTTGATTTTTTGTTGATCTTGAAGGAATGACTTGATATATATCATTATTTCACAAAGATCTTCATCATTTTTCTTCACAAAGTTGCAGTCATCTTACCTTCACTCTCTCTCTAGCTCACGGCACCACTACCACTCTTAACACCACCACTTCGCCACCATAAACCACCACCTTAATTCTAGTTTAAAACCCTTTTAAGGCCATTCAAGAAGCTAGCAAGGGTGGAGGATCACTAAGACTACTTTGGAGCTTCATATTTCTTCTAAGATCATCAAGAACTTGTGCACCCGTGGTAAGGCAAACTCATCCATAATCTAGCTTATTTTTTGCTTAGATTAATAATGTACAAGTTGATCATCTTGAAAATGAAGAAAAGATAAACCAAAAACCCTAACTCACACCATAATAATAACATTAAATATTGTTTGTTTTGTGTTGATTATGTGTTTATATGGTAGCTAGTTAGCATGTTGATGTTATTCATGTTAAAGTATGGTATAAAAGTTAGATGATCTTGTATGATCAAGTATGAAAATAAAGAGTTAAATATGATAAGGTTTAAATCTAAACAAGATCATCAACTACATCATCCATGGAGATTACTACTTAAAGATAATTTTATCACTCATGAATGATTTTTATAAGGAATAAACATTATTATTTAAGATATAATCATGTTAAAAATGTGTAGTAATCAAGAGGTTAAGGATATGAACTTGATTAACTGACATGACAAAAGTAGTGATTTGAAAGTGTTAATAAATATGGAAAAACCATCTTGGTCAAATGGGATTTTTAACACTAAAAAGTCATGGATGATGTATTAATGTTGTAATTAAACATTAGGAAGATATGTGATGGATTGTTGATATTGATTATGAGCTTAAACAGGTTTTAAATATGTTTTTAAAACGTGGAAAACGACATAGTTTAGGGGAAACTATGGCGAAATTTTCTAAAAATCTAATCGCGATTAAGACATGATTAATGGGGTGATTAGTGGGACTAAACTCGATTAGTAACTTAAATCATCATTAAGTAGGTTCTAATGACAAGGGTTAAACCCTAAATACCCAAGTGTTCAACAAAGTTATATATATATATATATATATACTTGGGAAATAAAAATAAGTATACACATTTGTCACCAAAGAATTTATATGAATACATATGTGTATTGTATGTGTATGTATTTAGAAACTTAGGGTATTCACAATAAAATACCCAATCGTATACAAAAATACAAACACTTGAAACTAATATCAAGTGTTGGTGACATAACAAATATATTATTGCAATGTGTCGAAACAATATTCAGACAAACGAAGCAATGCGAACGATAGGCGAACGTTCACGATTACACCGTCGCGTCGACGACCAACGGGTGACTCGCCGACACGAAAGGTCATTACGACCACAGGCGATTTTCGACGAAAACAAGCACCTTATAAACAACGTCGACGACAAGTCCAAATATATATTTAGACGTTTAACATATATATATATATATATATATATATATATGTTATCGAAATCAATATCCGGAAAGTTATAAATATAAAAAGCTAAAAATATTATAAGAATAATACTTATAAGAAAAATGGGCCTTTGTGAATAAATTTGGGCTAGGCCCAAATTGTAAAAGTCATGGGCAAGGCCCAATTCCATAATATTTATGGACGAGGCCCACAACAAATAAAAGCCCAAAAGCATATAGAAACGTGGGCTAAGCCCAAAATATAATTACATGGGCTAGGCCCAAAAACATAAATTACATGGGCTAGGCCCAATGACATAAAACATGGGCTAGGCCCAAGGACATAAATTACATGGGCTGCCCAATGACAAAACATGAGCTAGGCCCAAAGACATAAAATGCATGGGCTAGGCCCAATGACAAGAAAACATGGGCTAGGCCCAAAGACATAGATAACATGGGCTAGGCCTAATGACAAGAAAACATGGGCTAGGCCCAATGACATGGATAACATGGGCAAGGCCCAGTGACACGTGTGCAAGGCACGAGGACATGTGAAGGGCAAGGCCCAGTTCACACACGATCTGAAAACAACAAAATATATATATATATATATATTGAGAAATATATATAACAATATTAATCGAACAAACAAACTACCAACATTATGATAACATTAAAAGTCGTTCTATCATAACAAAGAAATACATAACAAGAATTCAAGATGAACAACGAGTACAAGGTCCCTTGAGGCCTAGGTGTCTAATAAACTTAATGCACATGTAGGTTACACACGTGTACGGACACCGACCGATAC
Organism: Scalesia atractyloides; assembly: GCA_947069175.1. NCBI lineage: Eukaryota > Viridiplantae > Streptophyta > Magnoliopsida > Asterales > Asteraceae > Scalesia > Scalesia atractyloides. Next base: position 68,581,580 of record CAMTDV010000026.1, read on the forward strand.
TAGTACGACTTACGGAAAGCAAAACTGTGAGTTAATGTCACTCCTTTAAATTATTTCAAAGTTTTGTTTTAAAACTATCGAGGGGAAATACATGTCATAACAAACAGTATGTTAGCTATGGGTTTAGTTGATAACACGATCATTTGTGCGTAAGTAGGATGATGACAATAGTAACCATTAATCACTTAGTGACCAAGGTGCAAAAGAAGTAGATCTATTGAGTTTGAGACCCGCTCCACTCCTAGTTGGTATACCCTTCGGAGTGCTCTTGTGATCCCAATGATGTCAAAGTTGTCTCGGTTTGGTTACTTACTTATGGCACATACATGTCAGGGTGCTCGCGACACACTAATAGATCCTTAAAACTCATTGATGCTAATAACATACTCAAATTTCAATACATGATTTCAAGGATGACATTTTGATATGAAAACATTTAACTACATGAACTCGCCAACTTTATGTTGACTTTTTAAAATTCCATGTATTTCAGGCACAAGGCATGAGCTGGTGATAGGATTTGGGTATGGGAAATTCTCAAGACAACGATGTACCACCTTTTGGAGTGTTTGCCTTTTATATCCCAACTTCGTACGGGTATATAGGGGTCAAAGCCTCAATATGAAATTGTGATGAAAACAATGTCTTATTTTGGAACAGTGTGTAGGTCCCCTAGTCCGTATGGATCTTCACAAAATCATCTATCCAATCTAGAGTGCGGAATCCCCTAGATCAGATTTCACAGAAACAAGAACACGAACACAATCACCTTCAAACTGTCTTCTATTGATTATCAAACACAATTGTTTTACAATCAATTCAAGACTCTCTCTTTTAACTCTCTCTGAACAACTAAACCAGCAACACAATCAGCAGAACCAGCCAAACGATCAATAGCACCAGCAACCTAAACCCTAATGCAAACCTCCCTTTATATAGAGATAGGTTATGCAACTGGGCTAGGGTTTCACCATATGGACTGCTATTGGGTCTAAAGCCCAATTCGCCTACCATATGCTAAATTGTGTATGGTTTAGCCCAATTACTTCTAATTAACTATTATAAAACTAAACCCGCTAACCGTTTATCATTTTACTAATTAGAAGATATCCAAAGACCAAATCTAAGCCGTTGTCACAAATATGCACCAACAAACTCCCCCTTGACAATAGCTTCATAAAATAACTTTGTCTTCAGTCATCTTGCAATCTTCAACATCTTAGAAAAACGTTGGTCTTTGGATAGTTTCAACTTTAAAAGCTTCTGTCAGCAACAGACTCCCCCTAAGTTGATGTATCCAATCACCAAATCTACTAAATCGTTAGGGTTTGAGTAAACTCCAGTTTAGTCCTTGTATAGCAATCTTCAAAGTCTTCAACTTTGGCTACAATGTAGAAAGGAGGTTCTACCATGCATCCAAGCAAACTCCTCTTCACCAACCTTCTCAGCAACACATTGCTACAATCTGTATACTATAAAACAAACATCCCGAGAAACCATAAGAATTTTTCAACACAAGTTAAACAAATTATTATCATTAAAGAGATAGTAAAACTGTATCACAGATTAAGCACTTCTCAACGCAAACCACATACACAAAATTTTAAACACATTTATCCTGCAAGATTTAAAATTTTGAACTCATCTTCTAACACCTGTCTCCCCCTTCGGTAAGAACTACTCTATGAACAACCATATCTCGTACATTAAGAATATACAAGAAAATGAAATATTTTTTTTAGATTTTTTATATTTTCTAAAAGCAAAGAAATAATAAAATAATAAACACTCTGTTTTTGTGAGAATCACCATTAAAAAGATCATATCAGCAACATCAAACTGTTTTCACACTATCTGATTATTCTATATGCAATATTCATGAAACAGTTCAAAATGATTACCAGTATTGTTTATCCACTTAAACAAAATACATGAACATTTCAAGTACCATTACCTAGGGATCTGCTTAGATAATTGATATTGATATATTAGTGTGTCCCACTTCAGGACATACCCCCACGATCAAGGTATGCACAAAAATTCATCGTAGTAGGTGAGTATACCGAAATTCATCCTTTTGAGTTACAACGTTTGAGAATTGGTGATCAGGTTAGTACTTCCGTACAGCAAAGAGACCAACATCCAACGAGGGTTAGGGCAAATACCAAATTTTGGTACGAATAATGCAATTTGCACATTTGAATGACTCTCTAGGAGAGCTTCTTCAATTTTTGGGATTTGGTATTTAGCTCTTTTAAGATATCCTGGTTGTGCCTAGGTCAGCATATATCTGGATGCAGCAGAAGGACAACCTTGATACCCCAGATGAATTAACAATATAAAGACCTAAAACCTCAGATTTTGGCAATCTATCAACGCAGATTTAAGGTTATAAAACCAAACGCCACTGATATGTTACCCACTCATACACAGTCTATTATATGTGTATCACAAAGGTAAGTTGATTATTTCATGCCTTTTGCGTACTGGTACATCATATGATAAAGCTGCTATCACACTTAAGCAATGTAACTTTAATTTCAATGTGACAGTCTAACTTGCTGATGTACTATCATTTCTTCTTTTCCACACAATGAAAACTCATTTTTGATTTTCTATTTTTTATGTTTTTGATTTTTTAAAAGCATGAAATTATTTACAAACAATTTTGATGGAAAAATGGTTATTGAGAATTCCTCATCCTGTAGAGTTCGACTAAATGTTCAAAACGAGCCTTGTCAAACGCTTCTGTGTAAAGATCTGCAGGTTATCTAGTGTGTCGACTCGATGCAGTTCAATTAATTTCTTTTCAGCACAATCCCGTATAAAATGATGATGAATGTCAATATGTTTTGTGCGACTGTGTTTACGGGATTGTTGGTGATTGATATAGTGGCATTATTGTCTATTATAATAGGAGTACGAGTGAAATTCAAACCGTAATCGTGCATCTCCTGTTGGATCCAGAGAACCTGAGAGCAACAGCTACCCGCAGCAATATATTCAGCTTCACACGTTGAGGTAGACACGCAAGACTGCTTCTTGCATTGCCATTACGCTAGCCTCCCTCCTAAGAACTGACAACCACTTGTGGTAGACTTCCTTGTAGATTTGCATCCTCCAAAGTCCGAACCAGTGAAAGCAACAAACTTCAAATCACTAGCAGCTGGATACCATAACCCAAGTTTAGGTTTCGCCGTCAAGTACCGAAGAATCCGCTTCACCGCTTTCATGTGGGACTCCTTTGGATTCGCTTTATATCTGGCACAAAGACACACTACGAACATGATGTCGGGTCTTGAAGCAGTCAAGTACATCAGAGAACCAATCATTGCCCTGTATTGAGTTGGATCAAGATCCTCCACACTCTCATGATCTGGACCAAGATTGTGATTCTCACAGATAGGTGTATTGAAAGTAGCGCAATCCTCCTTTTTGAAACGAGACAAAATGTCATACACATACTTTGTCTGATGTATATACATCCCATCCTTCTTCTGTTCAACTTGTAAACCTAAAAAGTAGGATAATTCACCCATCGCACTCATCTCAAACTTGCTCTTCATAACCTCCTCGAAATCATGACACATGTTCTCATCCGATGACCCAAAAATGATGTCATATATGTATACCTGTACCAACAGAAAGTCTTCCTTCTTCCTTTTAATGAAAAGTGTACTGTCAATCTGTCCTCTTTCAAAACCATTCTTTAACAAATGTGCTGACAGTGTCTCATACCACGCCCTAGGTGCCTGATGCAATCCATACAATGCCTTATCAAGTCGATAGACTCGATCTGGATAGTCTGGATCAGTAAACCCATCTGGTTGTGAGACATACACCACTTCTTGGACTTTCCCGTAAAGAAACGCACTCTTCACGTCAAGTTGGTAAACTCTGAAACCCTTGAATGAAGAAAAAGCTAGGAACAAACGAATTGCTTCCAACCTTGCTACTGGTGCAAACACCTCATTGTAATCAATCCCTTCTTGCTGATTGAACCCTTTCACTACCAACCGAGCCTTATTCCTTATTAAGATCCCTCGGTCGTCTTTCTTGCACTTAAAAACCCACCTAGTGCCTATTTCCTTCTCACCTTCAGGCAAGTCAACTAGCTCCCAAACTCTCAGCTTATTAAACTGAGCTAGTTCCTCTTGCATAGCTTCAACCCAAAAATTGTCTTTTAGAGCCATATGAACATTCATCGGCTCCTCTTGGGCAATAAAGCAGCTATACAAGCACTCATGTATCAACCCAGTCTTCTGAATCGAAGTAAACAAACAGGAACCTTCAAGCACACCTCTTCTTGTCTGAACACCTGCAGCATCATCACCAATGATGTTTTCAACTGGATGATCTCTGTTTACACATGTGGTAGCAATGGTGTCAACAACCTGATTATCTCCTAGATTAGATCCAACCTCCCCCTGAATGTGAGCATTAGCAAACGGATTAGTGAAGTCCTCCCCCTGAATAGGTTCAGACTCACTATCACTGGAGTCCTCTGGAGCTGCACTGGAAGAAGTTTCTGGAGCATCTGTCATTGATATACTTGACCTAGGCATGAAGTCACACTCTCCATCTTCACTGATCACATATTGGATCACTTGAGTCTCATTTGCAATGGTGAAATCAGGAATATTAAATGATTTAAAAACACTGTCATAATCATATAATATAGGAGGACCACTCGTTGATTGATGAGGTGAATAACTAGTGATTTCCATGTTAAACACAACATCAATTTTACCAGCTTTTAGATTAAAAACCCTTTTATTCGGTGTTCCAGGCATATAGCCTAGAAAGTAACCCTCATCAGCTACCTCACCGAATTTTGGCTTATCTTTGTTTAGCACAATGGTGCAGGGTAATCCAAATGGTTCAAAGCCTTTTAAGTTTGGTTTTCGGTTAAACAATAGTTCATGACATGTTTTGTTAAACCGTTTAACTGTCAAAACTTTGTTCAGGACATAACAAGCTGTGTTCACAGCTTCTCCCCCAGAAAAGAACTGGAAGCTTTGAATCAGAAAGCATAGTCCTCACGGCTTCAATCAACGTCTTGTTTTTCCTCACAGCGACTCCATTCTGTTGAGGTGTATAAGGAGCAGAAAATTGATGTTCAATTCCTTTGCGAAGACAATAGAGATCTAGAATCTGATTCCTGAACTCCGTGCCATTATCACTCCTTATCCTCTTGATCCGTGCATCATGGACATTTTTCAATTTTGTAAAAAGATCTATCAGCATCTCCGCTGTCTCATCTTTTGTACCTAAAAAGAAAACCCATGAATATCGGGAGTAATCATCTGTGACAACTAAACAATAGTACTTTCCACCTATGCTCCTTATGTTCACAGGACCGAATAGATCCATATGAAGTAATTCATTAGGGGCATCTATAGAATTTACTGTTTTAGACTTGTGAGGTTTCTTATGTTGTTTTCCCTTTTGACATGGAAGACATTTATCTTCCACGTGAAACATTTGCACTGGCACCCCTTCCACTAAACCATTTTTAATAATATAGTTCATTTTTCGGTAGTGGATGTGGGCCATGCGTCTGTGCCACAACAATGACTCAGCCTCAGATGCTTTCGATAGCAAACACGCCACCACAGTGGAAGAATCCTTTGCACCCATGTCCATGACATAAGTGTCGTTTCTCCTTGGTGCTCTCATCACTATCCAATCATCCGGTATCACCAAACCAGGTTTCAACACCAAAGCTTCAGACTTTGTAAAGTGGACCGAGTGACCCTTGTCATAGACTTGAGACATAATCATCAGATTGTGCTTCAGCTGCTCAACATAGTTCACTTTGTCCAGTGTGATCTTCCCGTTGGTCACTTTTCCTCATCCTGTAATGTGCCCTCCTTTAGCACCTGAAAAATTCACGTATCCACCATCTATATTCTCAAACTCTGTCAACAACGTCCTATCCCCCATCATGTGCCTGGAGCAGCCACTATCAACATACCACAAGTTGATAATCCTCCTTAGTAGCTCCTGCACAACCCAACAAAAATTAGTTAGATTGGAGGACCTAAGCCATTTGGGTCTTCCAGATTCATCAACCACATGAACATCCATCCAGTATCCATCACTCCTAACAACAGTCTTGGATCTTAGACCTGTTGATGGAAATGGTTTTTGATTTCCACTAGGTCTCTGGTCCTGAGGTTTCCTAAATATGTTTGGACTTTGCGACCTTTGGAAATTATGATTTTGATTCCATGATTTTTGATGATGATAATTTCTAAAGCCATCGTTATAAAAATTTCGACTACCAACATTCTAGTATGAGTTTGATATTGACCTTGACTTCTGAAATTACTTGATTGACCATAATAGTTATTCATTCTTGGTGAACTACTTCTAGGTCTTTCATATCTGCCTGATGCAGATGCAGGCTGAAATCTTTGTTGACTTCTTTGAACGAGGAACTTGGTGAGTTCTTTTTTCAGCCTTATCAACACCAACAGCAACACTCTGTTGCTTGGTAGTAGATATCTTTGGTGAGTTAACCTTCTTCTCACCATCACCACATTTTGCTGGTGATTTTTCTCTCTGTCTCTCACTTACCTGTGCTTCACTCTTTTTGTTAGGACAACAGCTAGCTACATGTCCTTTTTCATGACATTTGAAGCACGATTTTCTAGCCGAAGACTTCTTAACTGAAGCCTCTTGCTTAGAGTCATCAGGTGACGGTGATGATTAAGATGATGCCTTAGAAGGATCTTGTTTCGTTTGCTTAACTTCTGATTTTTCTTTGTTTTTATTCTTTGCAAACTGCACATTTGATTCTTTTGTAATAACAGTGACCTCTTCATTCATATCACTCCCTTGAACAAAATCAACTTTTTTAATAAAAACTTGCTTTTGATTCTTAGGGTGTGTATTCTTTGTTTTCAAAACTGTGTCTATGTTATTATCCTTCTTGGCATTCTCAGTCACATCAACATCCTCTGATGTGGAACTACCAGGTGTAGTTGACACAAAGTCTGTAAGCTCTTCTTCATCTGGCAAGAAAGAATAGTCGTGACCAAGAGGTGGTGGAACTTCATTTAAACCTTTGAATCTCACACATGTCTTGTCATTACTCTTCTTCAAGCCATTCATCATGTGTTTCATGACAAAAGATGAATCTCTGAATTGATTTAATTTTTTTTCAAGTTCACAAATTTTAAGTTGTGCTTCCGACAACTCTTTGCATTTTTCAGAAACCTTTTTTGTTTTCTTACTCATCGTATCATGAGCTAAGTCAATAACTTGAAGTTTTTCATTAAGCTTACAGGTTAGAATATTGATTTCTTCTTCATAACCTTTAGTTTTCTTCAAATATAATGACTCATTTCATTTTATGAAAAAGTTTGATTCTTTTAGGTTCGAGAGCTCATTTACCAGACTTTGGTTTTGATTGGTTAACCTGTCAACCTCACTTTGTAGTTCACGACATTTTACACAAACAGAACTACCAGAGTTAAAATGTACCTCTCCTGTTGACTTTCTTAGATCGGCCATGAAAGCAGCAAAATCAGCTGCCATCTTCTTCTCTGTAGCAGTCTGTTCTCCATCAACTTTTTCAGCTACCTTCTCCTGCTCTACCTCAGCATCAACTTTCACTTCTTCATCAACAACTGGGGCTATCTCAGCCATGAACGCCTGTGAGGCGTTTTTATCACCCTCCAGATGAACACTCCAATCACAAGAACCCTCTCTAACAGTGGAGATCAGGGCCTTTGATCCAGTGTTGGTTGACGTATTCCTGTTGCTTGAACCATGACCAAGAGAATCTTGAAAGGATCAGTTAGAATAAGATTCAGTTTTTGGTCGTTGACATTCTCTAGCAAAATGTCCATAGTTTTGAAAATTGTAACACTTCACTTTTGACTTGTCAAAGCCCACACTCTTTCCGACGAACTTCCTTCCCGTTCTGTTCATGAGCCTCTTTACTCTTCTAGAGATCATGACCATCTGCCATTTTAGATCCATCTCCTCTAGGTCGTCAGGGTCAATCTGATCATAATCTTCATCAAACGTGGCGGGATCATATATTTTTCCCTGAATGTAGTTCTCGTAGGAAGCAACGAAAGACGCAAGCAATGCTAGATGATCTTCAGCACTTTTGACACTAAGATGCATAGACCTAGAACTTCTGTTACTATTACTTGATTGTTGTCTCTTTGCCCCTGATGAGCCTCCTAAAGCAGCAACAAAATATACTACACCCTCAGCATTTGTCACAATCTGCTCATTCTCACATGAAAGAAACGCAGTTGCAGTGTCACTTGAAGCATTGTTGGAAGAAGAAGTTGTAAGCCCTTTATAAATCCCTGGATCTTGAACCTGATCATATCCAGTCTCCTTCTTCATATTGAGCTCACAAGCTCTTAATTTCCCAACAACCTCTTCCAAGTCTTTCGTTTCATAATCAGCTTCACCCTTTATCATCAAAGTATAAATATCCCACTTGCAGGTAAAGCATCCAGCAACTTGTCGTTTATCTCCACATCTGTGTATCCCTCTATGTCATAATTGTCCATTTCTGACATCAGATGATAGTATCTCGTGATAATATCTTCAAGGGACTCACTCCTCATGCCTTTAAACACAGCAATTGCTTTTTCAGCAGATCAACCTTGTTCTTCTTCACATCAGTATTGCCCTCATACCTCTTCTCTAGGGCATCCCACATCTCCTTCGACGTAGTATAACGCTTGAATGTATGTTTGATGCCATCAGGTAATGACATCTTTATAGCATCTAAGGCTTTCTTCTCAGACTCATACATCCTTTTCTCATCTTCTGACATGTTCACATAAGTAGTAACCCATTGTCTACCCTCAAAGTCATGCGTTGGGTTAGCATACCCATCTTGAATACAGATCCACATCCGTGTGTCCTGGTATTCAATAAACGATTGAAAGCTGTCCTTCCAAGTAAGATAATTTTCAACTTTCAGCATTTTTTGAGGTTTATTAGTCGTGCCAGCCTCGTGCTCCATTCTTAACAGTTCATTTAGGTTAGACATATTCGACATTTTTACCGAACCGGCTCGTTAAAAACGTTAAAACTTGTCCGAAATGAGTGGTTACCAAATTATACTGTTAGACTCATTTCGACGATACGATTCTAATGATGTATATTGTCCGATTTTTTTCTTAAAAATCACACGAGCCTAACAGTGCAACCGGTTTGTCAAGATTGTTTATGGATCAAATTCTATGTCTGAAAACGTTTAACTTCGGTTACGTCAGCTGGTTAACTTTCCACCTTTTTGTATAGAACCCGGAATAGTACCAAATTTAGAACAGTAACTCGGATAGTCAATCCGAGATAGAAATCCGAAACAGTAATCCGAATTGTTAATCCGAAATGGTGATTCGGAATAGTGATCCGAGATGAAATCCGGAAAGCACTGTTCTGATCTGAAATGGAATCCGGAATAGACTATTCTGATCCGAGATGGAATCCGGAACACACTTCTGATCCGAAATTCAATCCGAAATGGAATCCGAGATGGGCTTTTCTGATCCCAATTGCACTTTTCTGATCCGAAATGCAAGTTTTCCAGATCCGAATTGCAAGTCTGATGATCCGAAATGCAGATTTCTGATCTAAAATTCAAGTCTGCAATCCGAAATGCTTCACTTTTGATTCGAGATGCCTTTCTTCAATCCGAAATGCCTGCTGTTAATCCGAAATCATTGTAGAAACCCTAAAACAGCCGCCGAAACCCTAGAACAGCCGTCACAAACTTCAAAACAGCCTCCAAAACGTCCAAAAACCCAACTCTTTCTGATGTTACAATTCTGAACCAAGCAAAATCAAGAGCCGAGTGCTCTGATACCAATTGTAGGTCCCCTAGTCCGTATAGATCTTCACAGAGTCGTCTATCCAATCTAGAGTGTGGAATCCCCTAGATCAGATTTCACAGAAACACGAACACGAACACAATCACCTTCAAACTGTCTTCTATTGATTATCAAACACAATTGTTTTACAATCAATTCAAGACTCTCTCTTTCAACTCTCTCTAAACAACTAAACCAGCAACACAATCAGCAGAACCAACCAAACGATCAACAGCACCAGCAACCTAAACCCTAATGCAAACCTCCCTTTATATAAAGATAGGTTATGCAACTGGGCTAGGGTTTCACCATATGGACTGCTATTGGGTCTAAAGCCAAATTTGCCTACCATGTGCTAAATTGTGTTTGATTTAGCCCAATGACTTCTAATTACCTATTACAAAACTAAACCCGCTAATCGTTTATCATTTTACTAATTACAAGATATCCAAAGACCAAATCTAAGCTGTTGTCACAAATATGCACCAACACAGTGTGATATAAATCATGTTTTGTAATGGCAATCTGAAACAGATAACAATGTGATTTCACTTTTGATGGTTGTATATATGGAATGAAACTTATTAATGACATAGCATCGTTGTTGATTTATATTGTTTACTAGATTGGATGCAATGATTCACACTTGCGCTTTCGCTACGACCAGGGTGTGACAGGTTGGTATCAGAGCTCCGATTGTAGTGAACCGGGGAAACTTTTTATTAGAAGTTTGGTCTACAATCATCAGGGGCTCACACATGAAAACAAAGTTTAAAACATGATAGAAATGTTTTGGAATTATAACAAGATAACAAAAAGGTTTTGCATTGTGTCACGATAATATGAGGATCTATCACACGAGCTCAACTATAAGTAATGAGCAGAGTCAATACATGATTAGTCAATAATGGATAGACACAAAATAGTAAGATTACATGGAAAATAGAAGAGAACAAGTCGTGCATGAGAATTGGTGATTAATATAAAATATATCATAAATAATATTAAATTACTAACATAAATATATATGCATTGTACGGATTATTTGCCAGGACTATGTCTTCCTCATCAAGTTACGAAGAGGACCTCGAGGAGTATGTATCTGATGATGGATACGACCCTGATGCTGAGGCCCTACCCCTTGGGGATGGAGCCGACCATGGAGGCTTTGAGGACCTTCAACCGCTTGCCCTGATTGATCCTATGGAGGAGGATGCACCACCGGCAGATGATATACTAGCCGTTCCGCAGCCCCGGCATGATGTTATCGTTTATGGCCATCCAGAGGGTGAGCATGCGATTGTACACTTGGTTGTGCCTCTTGCTATGGTTCCTCCAGTTATTGATCTAGACGATGATGATGATGACATACTAGTATTCCATGTTGAGCATATGGAGGATGACCTTGGTGACGACGAGGTCTTCGATGACATAGCTATACTCGAGATCCCACCTCCTGACATACCAGTCGTTGACATCTCGTCATCCTCAGATGCCGCCCAGAGTGAGCATATGGCAGACGATGCGTCTTCTGCTGCCCCAGATACGCCTGTATCGATGTATTCACCTCCAGCAGCCTCACCAGCTCGCGTTAGCTTATTTCCAGTCAGTACCCCGACCCCTGGACCCGTTCCATATGCTGGACCCGCAGACTACTTAGAACCTGCTCGATATTACTCACTGGGCGGTACTCCACATGCCCCAGAGTAGCCACCACCATTTTTCTCTGGGAGGTCCACCTACCACCCTGTTTTCAACCCATCTGCAGCTGGACCTTCCCCATGGCAGGACCTTCTTTCTCTACTGGATCACCTCCTATATATACCCCACGCCCCATACCACCTACTGCAGGCATGTCTACCCCGATACCCCCACCGGGTATGAGCCCTTCTGACCCTTACCACCCCTCACACTTCCCTTTAATTCCTGTGGAGGAGAGTGTGACTTCGCATGACCTACAACTCTCTTTGATCTTCCAGAGGATCTGGGAGTTAGAGACTCACCGTACTGCCCACGCCACTGCCAGAGCCACACCCCCACTACCGTCATCACCACTACCATCCCCACCATCACCACCACCACTACCCCTATAACCACCACTGACCCCACCTTTCTACTACCCATTTCACCACTCATCCTGCCCATCTGAGTCATGAGTGCAGGAGTTAGAGCAGTTTTTAGACTGATGCTACTAAGTGCATTTCTGGCCTAGAGGAGGAGGTGGCCTACCATCGTGGTTTGCTCCACCGATCACCATTTCCACCACCCCCTCCACCGTAGTAGTATGTTTGTGATCATCTTTTGGGGATCGGACTTACTTTTGATGACTTAGCTCATGATGACATAGCCCTGAAGATCCCAGCTTTTGGAAGACAACTTGATGACGTGAAGAAGCAAGAAAATCTTACTTTCGTAATGTAAAAACTTATATTGACTAGGGTTGTGTATCCCTAAGTCCTTTTTGGATCTTCACGAACAAAATGTAACAAGTTGTCATTGTATAAAAGTGTTTTTTCTTTATTTTACATTGTATTTCTTTGATGTTATGGTTGATTGTGTCATGATGTGGTGATAATATGGTTGATGCATTGTGTTGTGGTGATACTATGATTTATATCTTATGATGTGGTGACTATGTATGCGATGAGCTATGTGTATGATGACGATGGGTGTGCGTATGGCATATACATATATATTTTTATATATTATGTACCGATGCGCTATTACATATATGTTTGATAAAAAAATTACATAATAATAATATGAAATAATAGAAATAATAAATATGAATTTATTATTCTATTTCGGCTAATTGTGAGCGACATATTATATCAGAAGATGATGCCGCCCCGCCGTAGAAGTTCAAACGATAACGCACTACCGACAACACAAGAGGAGCTAAATGAACGCATATCTTAGGCAATTGCGTAGTTCGAGGCTAATCGCTCCGAACATAGCGATGGTACTGGAGGCTCAACCGGAGGCAATCCTCCAACTGATAATACACGGTTACTCATAAAACCGCACTATACTCTCTTCCATTCTATTCATGCTATTTGGTTACTCATGTTTAAATGGTGTTTCCAATGATTTCAGGTTGCACTTACAAGCAGTTTCTAGACTGCAAACCTCTGAATTTTGATGGTACCGGAGGAGCCTTCGTGTGTTGGACTGAGAAGACAGATTCAGTCATTTGGATGAGCAAGTGCCCTGCTGAACAAAGAGTCACTTATGTTACTGGACTCTTCGTGGATGGAGCTTTATCTTGGTGGAACCTCCAGGTCCAAACTAAGGGTGATGATGCTTCATACGCCCCGACCTGGGAGGAACTTAAAGAAATGATGAGAAAGAAGTATTGCTCGAGATCGGAAATTCAAAAGTTGGAGACAGAATTCTGGAATCTAAAAATTATTGGTTCAGACATTGCTGGGTACGTGCAGCGATTCCATAACTTATCTCGAGTGGTGCCATACTTAGTGGAGTCTGAATTTAAGCGAATTGAGAGGTACATCTGGGGACTTGCCCCCGAGATTCTGAGTCTGGTTACCTCTTCAAAACCCACTGAAATTGGAGAAGCGATTTATCTAGCAGTCAGCCTTACTGAGGAGGCTGTACGTAAGGGGAGGTTGCCTAAATGTAGTGGGAACAAGAAAGAATCTACTAAGGAGACTACTGACTCCAACAAACGAAAATTTTCCCATTTCAAGAAAGGCTCTCGAGGTAATAATACCAGTAACAAGAAACAAGTCGCGAGAGAAGTCAAAGAAACCAAGGCATATGTTACCACTACCACAAACACTGCTGTTAAGAAATTGTATACTTGAGAAGCACCGAAATACCCCAAATGTCCTTTCCACCACTATGGGGAATGTCGAGGCCCCAAGTGTGGAAAATGTGGTAAATTTGGACACCGCACCGATGTGTGTTGTGGAACCAATACTAGAGATCAAGGTTTCTTTGGATGCGGAGACAAAGGGCATTTCAAGAAAGATTGCCCTAAAGAAAACCAAGCACGGGGAAGAGCATTTGTAATTGGAGCTAAGGATGCTCGCCAGGACCCGAACGTGGTCACCGGTACTTTCCCTATCAATGATCACTTTGCATCTATTATTTTTGATACCGGGGCAGATTTCAATTTTATTTCTAAAGAGTTTAGAGATATACTTGGGGTAGCGTCGAGTAAATTAGATGTTCCTTACTCGATTGAGCTAGCTAACGGGATATTAGTAGAATCGGGAGAAATAATAAAGAAATGTACTTTAGAATTGGGTGAACGAAAGTTTGATATAGATCTATTACCAGTTCAACTGGGTAGTTTTGATGTCGTTATTGGGATGGATTGGCTATCCAATAATCGAGCCGAGGTTATATGTCATGAGAAATCATTCGCATCCCCTTATCCGATGGAGAACATTTGATGATCACGGTGAGAAGCATGACACGCCACTACGAATCATAAACTTCATGAAGGCTAAGAAGTGTTTGAGGAAAGGATGCATCGCCTTTCTTGCCCATGTGGTGGATAAGAAGGCTTAGGAACGCATGATCGAGGACATACCGGTAGTGAGGGAATATCCTGAGGTATTTCCGGAAGACTTGCTAGGACTACCTCCACATCGACAAGTCGAATTCCGTATTGATTTAGTGCCAGGAGCTGCACCTGTGGCAAAAGCTCCATATCGACTAGCGCCCTCGGAGATGCAGGAATTATCTACGCAGTTGTAAGAGTTACTTGACAAAGGTTTCATAAGGCCTAGTTTCTTGCCTTGGGGAGCTCCGGTGCTGTTTGTGAAAAAGAAGGACAGAACCTTTCTCATGTGCAATGACTACCGGAACTAAACAAGTTAACTATCAAGAACCGATACCCATTACCAAGAATCGATGATCTATTCGATCAGTTGTAAGGGTCGAGTTTTACTCAAAATTTGATTTAAGATCCGGTATCATCAGTTGAGAATCCAAGAGGAAAGTATCCTAAGACGGCGTTTAGGACTCGCTACAGTCATTACGTGTTCCTTGTTATGCCCTTTGGTCTAACGAACGCCCCTGCAATATTCATGGATTTGATGAACCGGGTATTTAAGCCATACCTTGACAAGTTCGTGATCGTCTTCATAGATGATATACTGGTATACTCACGAACCAAGGAAGAACACGAACAACACCTGAGAACCATTTTGGAATTGCTGAAGAAGGAGCAATTATATGCCAAGTTCTCGAAATGCGAATTTTGGATTCGCGAGGTACAGTTTCTTGGTCACGTGGTGAACGAGAACGGAATACATGTTGACCTTTCAAAGATCGAAGCAATAAAGAATTGGACAACGCCAAGAACCCCATGGAAATACGACAATTCCCAGGACTAGCGGGATATTACAGTAGATTTATTGAGAACTTCTCTAAGGTTGCTCAGCCGCTAACCTCGCTTACCCAGAAGGATAGAAAGTTTGATTGGGGAGAAAAGCAAGGATCGGCGTTCCAAGTATTGAAAGAGAAACTATGTAAAACACCGATACTATCACTCCCGGAAGATACGATGACTTTGTGGTGTATTGTGATGCATCGCATCAAGGCTTAGGTTGCGTGTTAATGCAACGTAAAAAAGTCATCGCGTACGCGTCACGATAGTTGAAAGTTCATGAAAGGAATTATACCACACATGACCTAGAATTAGGTGCAGTGGTATTTGCCTTGAAAATCTGGCGTCATTATTTACATGGCACTAAGTGTACCATATTCACGGATCATAAAAGTCTTCAACATATATTCAACCAAAAATAACTGAATACACGCCAACCACGTTGGGTGGAACTGTTGAATGATTATGACTATGAGATCAAGTATCACCCAGGCAAAGCAAATGTTGTAGCAGATGCTTTGAGCAGAATAGAACGAGTCAAAAGATTACGGGTGCGAACTTTATAAAGGACGATCCAGACGAACTTCATAACTCGAGTGCGCGAAGCACAACAAGAAGCATTGAAACCAGAAAACATTCCAGCGGAATCCCTACGGGGAATGGAAAAACAATTGGAAACGAACAAGGATGGAACTTTATATTTCATGGGAAGGATCTGGATTCCCTATTATGGTGAGTTGCGAGACTTGGTGCTGGATGAAGCACACAAGTCCAAGTACTCGATACACCCAGGATCGGATAAAATGTACCGGGATCTGAAGAAATATTATTGGTGGCCGAATCTCATGGGAGATATTGCAACCTATGTTGGGAAATGCGTAACTTGTGCAAAGGTCAAGGCCGAATACCAAAAACCATCCAGGTTATTACAACAACCTGAGATCCCGGTTTGGAAGTGGGAACAGATATCAATGGATTTCAATATTACCACGGACCTCTCGAGGTCATGACATGATCTAGGTTATCATAGATCGGCTAACCAAATCAGCTCACTTCTTACCCATCTGCGAGAAAGACAGTACGGAGAAACTAGCTGAATTGTACCTAAAAGAAATTGTGACACGTCATGGAGTGCCAATCTCGATAATCTCTGATAGAGACGGTCACTTTGTGTCACGGATCTGGCAATCATTTCAAAATTCGTTTGGTTGTCGCTTGGATTGAAGCACAACTTTTCACCCGCAGACCGATGGTCAAAGCGAGCGAACCATCCAAACGTTAGAAGACATGCTTCGGGCATGTGTGATGGATTTAGGCAGAAACTGAGATACTCACTTACCGTTGGTAGAGTTTTCCTACAATAACAGTTATCACACCAGTATCAAGGTCGTGCCATTCGAAGCACTATATGGGCGAAAGTGCCGATCGCCATTATGTTGGGCGGAAGTCAGTGACAGACAACTCATTGGTCCCGAACTAGTACAAGAGTCCTCAGACAAGATATTTAAGATACGTGAGCGTATCAAAGCGGCCCGAGATAGACAAAAGAGCTACGCGGATCGGAGAGGCAAACCTTTATCCTTCGAGGACGGAGACAAAGTATGGTTAAAGGTCTCACCTTGGAAATGCGTAGCTAGATTCGGGAAGCGTGGAAAGCTCAACCCGAGATATATTGGACCTTTCGAAATTCTGGCAAAGATTGGTATAGTGGCTTACAAGTTAAAACTACCAGAGGAACTCAATAATGTACACGACACATTTCATGTGTCTAATCTGAAGAAAAGTCCGACTAATGACACAGTTATCATTCTAGCTGATAAGATTCATGTTGATGACAAATTACAATTTACCGAAGAACCAATGAAAGTCATGGACTGGAAGGTCCAAAAGACAAGAAGAAGCCAAATCAAACTGATGAAGGTTCGTTGGAATTCGCGTCATGGTCCCGAGTATACGTGGGAGCGTGAAGATCAAATCAAGTCAAAATACCCCCACCTGTTCAAGAAAACTCCTTCAGTGGATGCCTCAAACTGAATTTCCGGACGAAATTCTTTTTAACAGGGGGAGTATGTGACAAATGGCAAATAACCGGTAATTCCGTACAATTTAATCACTAATTTTATTTTATAATCTCATGCATATAATCATAATTTAATTGCATAACTGAGTCGTACGTCATTAGGGCAAGTAAATCTGATCATAACATATACTGGTTTCCGTTATGACGCGGAACGAACCAAAACGATGCCCTAAAAGTGTTGGTAGAAAATGTTGGGCAAACTAATTGCGGTGACGCTAACTATGTCAGTAAATCCGCTAAAACGAATCAGAACAAGGAATAACGGCATGTTAATGCCATACCTGATTCCATATATAAATGAAAACACTTATTTAAGATCAACCATTACAATAATACATAACTTTCCGGTACAACGCCTAAATTGCAAAATTGTCCGTTTCGACAAAAAAGGCGACAAATGTCGGTTTGTCCGCAAGACTAATTTGGAGGATTCCGGATGTAACAATAAGAATTAAACAATGTTAAGCATCCTAAACCAATGTGAGAATAGCAAGAATGCACAAAAGACAACGTTTCCGGTCATTCGACAAACAGTGCACAATTCGACTGGAAGGCGACCGCTTGTTGAAACGATGAGTATTTTAGTCGCCGATAGCCTCATCCGGGCATCTAGCGAACTAGTTAAACCTCATTTGGAACTCGAAATCCATCCAACTAACATAAGGTCACGAAAACACAACTTTTGGAAAAGTTCGACACGGAACATAAAAGTGCCGATATCGATCGAACGATCGAACGAAAGACATTTCAGCTATCCTAGCTCATCGATATTCGTCTAGCGAAGTAGTTATACATATTTTTAGTTTGGAATTGCACTAAGTAGACACCATAATAATTGTGGTGATCTAAAACAAAAGCTTCTGGTACTAAATAAATAAGTTCGTTTATTAGCGATTATTGCGACGATGAGCGATCTAACGACATCTCCGTCACCCAAAACTTATATTGGAGGACTAAGTGGATTAATTACCATGTAATAACACACTAAACCCTAATCTTATGCTAAGGATGCAAGATTAAACCCTTAATCACATATACTTAGCCTAATGACCAAAATATCTTCCATTTTAACATGTGTAAAAAAATTACACTTTACCCCCCACTCTTTTGACGGTTTCAAGTGGGCCCCATGCCTACTTGATTTTGTTGAAAATTGAAGATTGGAAGCATGGTCTTGATTTGTTGTTGATCTTGAAGGAATGACTTGATATATATCATTATTTCACAAAGATCTTCATCATTTTTCTTCTCAAAAGTTGCAACCATCTTACCTTCACTCTCTCTCTAGCTCATGGCACCACTACCACCCTTAACACCACCACTTAGCCACCATATACCACCACCTTAAGTCTACTTTAAAACCCTTTTAAGGCCATTCAAGAAGCTAGAAAGGGTAGAGGACCACTAAGACTACTTTGGAGTTTCATATTTCTTCTAAGATCATCAAGAACTTGTGCACCCGTTGTAAGGCAAACTCATCCATAATCTACCTTATTTTTTTGCTTAGATTAATAATGTATAAGTTGATCATCTTGAAAATGAAGAAAAGATAAACCAAAAACCCTAACTCACACCATAATAATAACACTAAATATTGTTTGTTTGTGTTGATTATGTGTTTATATGGTAGCTAGTTAGCATGTTGATGTTATTCATGTTAAAGTATGGTATAAAAGTTAGATGATCTTGTATGATCAAGTATGAAAATAAAGAGTTAAACATGATAAGGTTTAAATCTAAACAAGATCATCAACTACATCATTCATGTAGATTACTACTACTTAAAGATAATTTTATCACTCATGAATGATTTTTATAAGGAATAAACATTATTATTTAAGATATAATCATCTTAAAAACGTGTAGTAATCAAGAGGTTAAGGATATGAACTTGATTAACTGACATGACAAAAGTAGTGATTTGAAAGTGTTAATAAGTATGGAAAAACCATCTTGGTCAAATGGGATTTTTAACACTAAAAAGTCATGGATGATGATGTATTAATGTTGTAAATAAATATTAGGAAGATATGTGATGGATTGTTGATATTGATTATGAGCTTAAACAAGTTTTAAATATGTTTTTAAAACGTGGAAAACGGCATAGTTTAGGGGAAACTATGGCGAAATTTTCTAAAAATCTAATCGCGATTAAGACATGATTAATGGGGTGATTAGTGGGACTAAACGCGATTAGTAACTTAAATCATCATTAAGTAGGTTCTAATGACAAGGGTTAAACCCTAAATACCCAAGTGTTCAACAAAGTTATATATATATATATATATGAGTAAAAATAAATACTTTTTACAAGTGTGTGTATATATATATATATATATATATATATATATATATATATATATATATATAAATAAAAATAAGTATACACATTTGTCACCAAGGAATTTGTATGAATACATATATGTATTGTATGTGTATGTATTTAGAAGCTTAGGGTATTCGCAATAAAATACCCAGTCATATACAAAAATAGAAACACTTGAAAATAATATCAAGTGTTGGTGACATAACAAATATATTCTTGTAATGCGTCGAAACAATAATCGGACAAAGGAAGCAATGCGAACGATAGGCGAACGCTCACGATTACACCATCGCGTCGACGACCAACAGGTGACTCGCCGATACGAAAGGTCATTACGACCACGGGCGATTTTCGACGAAAACAAGCACCTAATAAACAACATTGACGACAAGTCCAAATATATATTTAGACGTTAAACATATATATATATATACATATATATACATACATATATATACATATATACACACATATATATATATACATATATATATATATGTTATCGAAATCAAAATCCGGAAAGTTAAAAATATAAAAAGCTAAAAATATTATAAGTATAATACTTATAAGAAAATGGGACTTTGTGAATAAATTTGGGCTAGGCCCAAATTCTAAAAGTCATGGGCAAGGCCCAATTCCATAATATTTATGGACGAGGCCCACAACGAATAAAAGCCCAAAAGCATATAGAAACATGGGCTAAGCCCAAAATATAATTACATGGGCTAGACCTAAAGATATGAATTACATGGGCTAGGTCCAAGGACATAAATTACATGGGCTAGGCCCAATGACATAAAAACATCGGCTAGGCCCAAAGACATAAAATAAATGGGCTAGGCCCGATGACAAGAAAACATGGGCTAGACTCAAAGACATAGATAACATGGGCAAGGCCCAATGACAAGAAAACATGGGCTAGGCCCAATGACATGGATAGCATGGGCAAGGCCCAATGATACCCGTGCAAGGCACGAGGACATGTGAAGGGCAAGGCTCAGTTCACACACGATCTGAAAACAACTATATATATATATATTTGAGAAATATATATAAAAATATTAATCGAACAAACAAACTACCAACACTATGATAATATTAAAAGTTGTTCTATCATAACAAAGAAATACATAACAAGAATTCAAGATGAACAACGAGTACAAGGTCCATTGAGGCCTAGGAGTCTAATAAACTTAATGCACATGTAGGTTACACACGTGTACGGACACCGACCGATACTAGTACGACTTACGGAAAGCAAACCTGTGAGTTCATGTCCCTCCTTTCAATTATTTCAAAGTTTCGTTTTAAAACTATCTAGGGGAAATACATGTCATAACAAACAGTATGTTAGCTATGGGTTTAGTTGATGACATGATCATTTGTGCGTAAGTAGGATGATGACAATAGTAACCATTAATCACTTAGTGACCAAGGTGCAAAAGAAGTAGATCTATTGAGTTTGAGACCCGCTCCATTCCTGGTTGGTATACCCTTCGGAGTGCTTTTGTGATCCCAATGATGTCAAAGTTGTCTCGGTTTGGTTACTTACTTATGGCACATATATGTCAGGGTGCTCGCGACACACTGATAGATCCTTAAAACTCATTGATACTACTAACATACTCGGATTTCAATACAGGATTTCAAGGATGACATTTTGATACGAAAACATTTAACTACATGAACTCGCCAACTTTATGTTGACTTTTTAAAATTTCATGTATTTCAGGACACAAGGCATGAGCTGGTATAGGATTTGGGTATGGGAAATTGTCAAGACAACGATGTACCACCTTTTGGAGGGTTTGCCTTTTATATCCCAACTTCGTATGGGTATATAGGGTCATAGCCTCAATATGAAATTGTGATGAAAACAATGTCTTATTTTAGAACAGTGTAATTTAAATCATGTTTTGTAATGGCAATCTGAAACAGATAACAGTGTGATTTCACTTTTTATGGTTGTATATATGGAATGAAACTTATTAATGACATGGCATCGTTGTTAATTTATATTGTTTACTAGATTGGATGCAATGATTACCTAATAGTCACACACTTGCGCTTCCGCTACGACCAGGGTGTGAAACAAGTGCAAGCACCTCGTGGGCGTGCTTTCAACAATAACGCCAACCAAGCGCAAAATGACAATGAAGTGGTGAAGGTACATTTCTTGTATATGGTACTTATGCTTCATTGTTATTTGATACTAGTGCGGATAAAAGTTTTGTATCTGTAGAATTTGAAACATTGCTTAAGTGTACACGCTCTAAGTGTCACACCCTAACCCGCAGCGGATATGGTAGTCGGGCATGATTGGATTTTCATCAAAGCTCATGATATTTACTATAAAGTTTCATATTTATTAATTCAAATTAAAAGGAGGAATTCCATCAAACACATAAACCATACAGGCACAAGATTGTTCTAAACATGACATTTATGTAACTTTTTATATTTCTTCTAAGGCCAATTCCTATGTGTTCCTTGCTTCAACCTGTCCACCTATATCATGTGTAAAAATAGAGATTTGGGTCAACAAAAGTTGGCGAATGAATTTTGTTTAAACATTTGAAAGAAATAATTATGTTGATTAATTTAATAAAAATGTGCATAACCAAATATGAGCAAACGTATATGTAAACTATCCACAAACTGTAACACCCTGTAAAATAGTGTCCAATAGTATAGTGACACGTGTTGTATTTTAAATATAGTTTGTTAAAGACCAATAAGGACTAAAGGCATCAACATGCTCAAACTGAGCCTCTGAGTGGTGGCCCGATGTCAACATGCATAAATAACAGCCTCTGAGTGACTGATATGTCAACATGCTTAAACCATTAGCCTTTGAGTGACTGATGTGTCAACATGCTTGAAATTTGGCCTCTGAGCGACTGATATGTCAACATGCCCAACCTCTAAGTGACATTGGAGTCAACATGCTTATAATAAGCCTCTGAGTGATCCTTCGTGAAGTCCTAAACTCTCATACGTGCCATTTCTTGGACGAGAGAGTTCAACTTTGTAAATATGTGAAAGTTGAATGATGGAGGGATTAAAAGTGTCAACATGTTAATTCTTACCTCTGAGTGACCTTTTAAACAAACCAAGAGCTCGACAATGTCCGGATATAATCCCGGGTATGCCAAATATTGGCTACAGAGGGCTAAAAGTGCCAAAAAGATATTTTAGAGAGGTTTATTGGGTTTTAAAAGTTAAGGGGCTAAAAGTGTCAAACTTGGAAACTGTCTTTGGGGGCGCTCGCGGGGCGCGAGAGGCAGGACCTGTGCCTCTCGCGGCCCGCTAGAGAGCATCTGCTGCAGAAAGTTTTGCTTGGCTCCCAAACAAAACTCCAAAACCATTAAAACCGAAACCATGGCTTCCCAAACTGCTATGCCACGTTTTAGGACACTTGTAAGCTTCCTCTTACACCCCTAAACACCTGGCTTCACCTCCTTTAAGCTCTCCAACTATAAATAGGTGTTCTAGTGTTTCATTTCAACTTGCACCTTTCTTGTTTATTAAGTCTTCTCCCTCCTCTGGAAGTTCCTAGCTAAAAGGAGCATCCAACTTAGTTCTCTTGCATTCTAGGAACCTCTTGTAAGTGTTCCTTGCTCTTACATTTTCGTTTATAGGCTTTTATAGCCAAAAGTCAAGCGTTTTACGAAAAATGCTTTGACTTTCGGCTAAGACCATTATGGTCCAGCCATTGTTCGAAATGAATATGGCTAAGTGATCGTAATAAGGTAGGTGTTAATCCATATAAAGTGAACCTCCTGAAGATCACGTTTGTTAGACCAATTGACGGGTCAAAGTTAAGTTATTAAAAAGTCAAATAGGCCATTTTCCGGAAAAATCATAAATTGATCTTATATATGTTATGAAACCTGTTTTGACACTTAAACAAGTTGGTAATAATTATTAGAACATGTATGAACATGTTCGGCTCGTCAAATTCAGTTTTAGGGTCGGTTCGCAACCGAAAGTCGCGAAGTTTGACTTCTGCTTTGACTTTCGATTCTGACCCGATTTAGATTAGTTACCTACTGATCTAAAGTTGCGTTATGATCATAATATAGTGTAGCATAACCCTCTGAGGTTATATTACATGATCATAATCAAAATCCAAGTTTATGCGCAAGTTCCATAATTATGCCATTCTTGACTAAAATGCCCTTTTTGCATAAAACAAGGTTTTAAATAGTAATGAACTTGAAAATGAGTTTCCTACTAATTTAATATCATAAGTAGGAGTATTTGAGATGTTAAACTAAGTTATAAACTGAGTTTTCAAGCAAGTCCTTAAACTATGTCGATAAATGACGATTTTAGCCCCTGTGGCTTATCAAATGCTTTTAATCAAATCTTTTCAAGGTAAATCAATTACCTACTGAAATGTTATATTAAATAACATATTTAAGACATTTTAATCTGACCCTAATGTCAGTTTTCATTAAACATCGTATAAAACGTCATTTTACGACATAAGCGCCGTTTCGGCGCATAGTATGGTTTTAAACCATAATAATGGACCAAAACTTGTTACCTACTGATTCTAAAACTTATTTTAAACATATTTACGGTAGGTACATGTTATAAACTCAGAATCCTAAATAATTTATAAACTTTGTGTAAAATGACCAAAATGCCCATTCGGTGCATAGTTTGGTCATAAAAGATAATTTACACATATAATTGACATCCTACTGATAATAAATCATAAACAAATTATTTTTCCAGAATACTCATGATCATAAACTTAAAATATATTCAAGTTCCTTTTATACGACATATGATTACCGAAATGCCCTTGTAAGGCATAGTTTCATTTTAAAACCTTAACGGCATACAAGTTGATATCCTACTAATATCTTAACTTATTTAAAGTATAATGGCAAATAGAACTTGTCCATGACTTATCTGGTTACCCATTATCGCTTATAAGCATACGGTTGATTATACGTAACTAGTTTACGGAAATTAACCGAAACGGGTTTAACCTTGTCATTTAAGTTTCAAAATCCAGAATGTTAATAGTTTACCCATATTATACAAGTCAAGTACTTGTCGGGATTAAACTACATTCTATCCGATCATTGTTTAATCAAGCGTTATACGTAATGATCATGTACACTATTCGGTTTATAAGACCGTTAGTATCTAATTGGCTAGCTTAAGCCATAATCCAGACTAGAGCCTTCTAGGTAAATGCTATCTGCACTTGGTATTTTTGTATACGGCTGAGTTATTTAAAAATAAAAGAAGAAGACTAGCTCAGGTAAATACTCTTGACTTATTTTCCCTAAACGGGCTTGGGATACGGTAAATTATAACGCTTGGTCCAAAATGGGGCCAATCGAATGCCCGTTTGTGGCTAGTAAACCCCATGTGTCGTTTTAATCAGTTTTGTTTGATAACTTAAACATCGGGGGATAAATTACCGTGTTCTGGATATCCTCGGCTCAATACATTAGTTATTGGCCACGACTTTAGCGCGGGGTGTAGGCATACACCTGACAGACGCTCATACACAATATTCCCAAGACGTTGGGGATGACTCCTTCGTGAGTCCTGTGGTATGTATTTAATCATGTCTCGGTTTCTGTACTGGGCCCTGTATGTATTGACAAACATGTGAATCTGATACAAGGTTGCAAGGTCAACTTTCCCAAGTTAATAAAAGAATTTGTGCCATTTTGCACTTAAAAATCCTTTTAAAGTTTTCAAAATGAGTCAGTTGGGTGTATTTACCAGCCTAAGCTGACGTATCGGCCAAAGACTAAACTGCAGGTACAATACAAAATAGGCCAGAAGCTGCTCGGTAGTGAATAAGAGGATCTTGCAAATCCTTAGATCTACCCTAAAGTCTGTTTTATATTCTTTCTTGTAAATTTTATGATCCGCCTGTGGATCTTCTATTACGAGCCTGTATATTATTTTATTTTGAACATTCGGTTTGTAAGTAATTTTACTCCAAGACTTCCGCTATGCTATGTTTAATTGACAATGATGTTATCAACTTACGTCACGATACTCCCCACCCGGGCCCATCGGCATATGGGTTTCGGGTTGGAAATCCGGGGTGTGACAGGTTGGTATCAGAGCCAACGTTTGAGAGAATTAAACACTATCCTACTTGTGTTTAATCCCAAACTTACACGAGCACATTCCTTACACTTCCGAGGCTAGGCATTGACCTAGGATTACTCATTTCATTATTAAATTATTAGTATGTTTTTGAATTGATTTCTAACAGGAAAATGCCGCCACGTGTTCGAGGACAAAGTGGAAGAGGAAAAGGTCCAATGAGGGAAGGACCATCGGGATGCATCCCTCCTCAACCTCACAACTCAGATGCCTACCAAGAATCAGGAGATTCGTCTCCTTGGCAACCAGCGAGATATTCTGTCTCTAATAGACACCCGCCCTCACATTCTCAAAATTCTTACCACTCTCACCACTCCTATCATTCACACCATTCTCACCATTCCCATCCTCATCACTCTTACCATGAGGAATTTAACCCTAACCATTATTTTAACACACCTCCAGCCGATCAAAATCAGCTGGACCAACCAAACCCTATGGACGAGGACTCCGACCCGGAGATGCCACCGCCGGGATCAAATATGCATCCCATTGAAATTTCAAGCGATTCAAACTCCTCTGCTGGATCGCCTTACCAAGGTCCTAATGAGTGGGACCAATACTGGAACCAATTCACCTCCTCCCACACTCCTTCTCATCACTCTCAACCACCCCCAGTACAAGAAGATGTCCATATGAAACCGGTGGACCAACCTCAACCACCACCTGAACCACCAAGAAGGAAGCGTGGAGCATGTATGTCGGTACGTGCCGGACAAAGGTCAGGATTGCTGCCACCTTTGCCCAACTCTTACCCCACAATACAAGAGGACCCACAAATGGGTGGACCCTCTAATGTTTCACCTATAGTGGAACCAACACCAACACCTGCTGTTCAACCACCACGATCAGGTTATAATAACCAATCCCCACATATCCAGACACGTATGGGTATGATTCTTTTAACCCGTCTACATGGGTAGACTATCAAGCATGGTCGCAAGACCCCTACATGCAGGTAGTTATGCACAACGTACTTTACCCATCTCCTTTCCCACCTACTTATCCACCGACTGGATATCCAACTTATGGGTACCAGTATCCGGTTATGTCACAACCACAACCTCCGCCGCCACTAGAGGCCATTAATGAGGCCTTAGAAAGAATGAAAGAAATGCAGCAACAGGCGGAGAAAACGGAGAAGAAGACAAACAAGTTATTCAAGAAACTCTCCAAATTGGTCAAGGGAAAGAAGGACGAGTAAAATCTCTTCTAATTATATGTAGTCCCTGCGAGGACATTGTTATTTCCTTAGTCCCTGCATGGATATGTTTATTTCTTTTAAAGTCCTTGCATGGATAGTTTATTTCATTTTCTAGTATTGTAATTTCTTATGGAAATTAAATAAAGTACTTTGGAATTATATATATATATATGTGTGTGTGTGTGTATTCATCCTCTTGAAAACGAGCTTTATGCTCTGCGTTATAATTCTAAAAAGATCTTAATGGTTTTGATTTGCCGAGTGGCACAGACCATATGTTTGTCCAAATATATAAATAGTTAAGAACGAAAGGGTCTTCTATCATGATAGCTAAGGGAAGTTATCCTTCTATTAAAAGGTGGTGGACTAAGTTCAAGCCTCCAAGTCATTAAGGTCAATGCGACCGGGACTATTAATCAACCATTAAGGTCCTCTTATGATAACATTCAAGTAATGTTCATACTCTTGGTAGTGTGACTTGAGGAATCACGCTAGCCTTCAAGGTAATGGACTATGTCCTAACCTTATATAGCCCTTGTGATCTGTTTGATCCGGCTAAATATCACCAGTGCGGTGATGAATAAGACATCCATTAGAGATGTATTTTATATAGCCCTTGTGATCTGTTTGATCCCGGCTAAATATCACCAGTGCGGTGATGAATAAGCATCCATTAGAGATGTATTTTATATAGCCCTTGTGATCTGTTTGATCCCGGCTAGATATCACTAGTGCGGTGATGAATAAGACATCCATTAGAGATGTATTTTATATAGCCCTTGTGATCTGTTTGATCCCGGCTAAATATCACCAGTGCGGTGATGAATAAAACATACATTAGTGATGTATTACCCTTTCGGGTTATAATCTAAATTATATAGCCCTTGTGATCTATTTGATACCGGCTAATATCATTAGTGCGATGATAGATAAAACATCCATTAGTGATGTATTACCCTTTCAGGTTGTGATTTATTTTATATAGCCCATGTGATCTATTTGATCCTGGCTAAATATCATCAGTGCGATGATAAATAAAACATTCATTAGTAGTGTATTACCCTTTCGGGTTATGATTTATTTTATATAGCCCATGTGATCAATTTGATCCCGGCTAAATGACACCAGTATGGTGATAAATAAAACATCCATTAGTAATGTATTGCCCTTATGGCTATGAATTATTTTATATAGCCCATGTGATCTGTTTGATCCCGGCTAATGACACAATGCGGTGATAAAACATCCATTAACGATGTAGTGCCTATATGCCATATTTTATATCCATCAGTGACAGGCCTATGTGCCATATTTTATGTCCATTGTGACAGGCATTTGTGCCATATTTTATGTTCATTTGTGACAGACTTATGTGCCATGTTTTAAATGTCCTTGTGACAAGCCTATGTGCTATAAAATTGTCAAATATGACAATGACAGTTGTGACATTATGATCCCCTGTCTAGTAATAAATAGACTATGTCCATATTGTAATTTGCCTATGATGGTCCTATTAAGACCTAGGACAAATATAGTTATATTAAGCAATGGATTTTTCTTATATCCAATGTTTAAAAAGCCAATATGGTTGTTATACCATGGCTAAGAGAAATTTTATTTGGTATTATAGAACCAAAGCTTTGAAGAATGACTAATTCTAAAGAGGCACAAAGTAGCCATCGGAACATCAACTCTAAGGACGCCGAAAATATAGCCATAGATAATAATGACTTCCAAGCACGCATTGATGCGGCTGTAGAGAAGGCCATGGGTAAGGCCATAGAGAAGTTAAGAGAGTCGAGTGCTACTCACTCTAGACCTTTATCTATTCCACCATCTTCAGCTCATAGGGAGAGCTTCGTTCACTCTTCAAATGCGAAGAGTGAACCAAAGAAAACAGATTTCGATGAAAGGTCCCGTTCTTTTAAAGACGGATGTACCTATAAGTATTTCGTCTCCTGCAAACCGCAAGACTTTAATGGGGAAAAAGGAGCTGTAGAAGCCCTAAAGTGGCTGGATGAAATGGAGACCATTGTAGACATCAGCGGTTGTGCTGAAAAGGATGTGGTCAAGTATGTATCACAGTCCTTTAAGGGCGATGCCCTAACATGGTGGAATGCCATGATTCAGTCAACAAGTAAAGTATACATGTATAATCTGGGGTGGTCTAAGTTTATGGACCTTATTAAGGAAACCTACTGCCCACCCCATGAGGTGGAGAAAATAGAGACAGACTTCTTGCGCGTTTTATTAATGGATTAGCGCCCGAGATTAAGGGCATGGTAAAGGCTGCTCAGCCTAATACCTATAGGTCTGCTGTAGACCTATCTCTCTCTCTCACCCTTGACTTAGTAAGGCAGAAGTCAATTAAGTCTGAAACTGACGGTAAAAGAAAGGGAGAAGACAACTCCCATAAGTTTAATATGAAAAATAAAGGGAGATTCGGTTCAAAGGGAACCAAGGCAAGTCGGCTATGATGCCATTTTGTAAGACTTGCAACCGAAGACATTGGGGACAGTGTAGTTCTGATCCACAAGCTAGATCTTGTGGCATATGTAAAAGAAGAGGGCATAAGACCCTAGATTGCAAGGATCTTAAAGATGCC
This sequence comes from Scalesia atractyloides, assembly GCA_947069175.1. Lineage (NCBI taxonomy): Eukaryota > Viridiplantae > Streptophyta > Magnoliopsida > Asterales > Asteraceae > Scalesia > Scalesia atractyloides. Next base: position 68,611,161 of record CAMTDV010000026.1, read on the forward strand.
GTGTGCTATATTTGCAATGAAAAAGGGCACATTGCAACTAACTGCCCTAAGAATTCGAGGAATAATAATTCGAAGCCTGGAGAGGCCAAGAAGGGGAATGCACGTGCTTTTCGGTTGACTGCTAAGGAAGCTATTAATGACAATAACGTCATAACAGGTACTTCCCCATTAACGATATTTATGCTAGAGTTCTTTTTGATTCTGGTGCAGATAGATCTTTTGTTAATCATAAGTTTGGTAAACTATTAAATTTACCCATAAGAACTCTAGATAAAACCTATGAGATAGAACTTGCCGATGGAACCTTAGAAACTGCTTCTTCCATTCTTGATGGATGCTTTATATCCATTAAGAACCATTCCATCCCTATCTCTCTTCTGCCAATGAAATTGGCGGGGTTCGATGTTGTCTTAGGCATGGATTGGTTATCTCATAACCAAGCCCGCATTGCCTGCGATAAGAAGCTCATAGAAATTAAAACACCATCTGATGAAGTGATCATCATTTCCGGAGACTCGCACTATGGATTGCCGGACAAGGTGTCGTTATTTAAGGCATCCAAGAGTTTGAGAAAAGGTTGTGTTATCTACATGGCACAAGTAACCATCAATGAACCTAAGCCAAACCTTGAAGATCAACCAGTTATCTCGGAGTATCCCGATGTTTTCCCTGAAGAATTACCAGGCCTACCTCCGGATAGGCAAGTAGAGTTCAGAATTGACATCATACCAGGATCAGCACCCGTAGCTAAAGCTCCATATAGACTAGCTCCAACAAAAATTGTAGGTCCCCTAGTCCTTATGGATCTTGACAGAATCGTCTATCCAACCTAGAGTGTGGAATCCCCTAGATCAGATTTCACAGAAAACACGAACACGAACAAGAACACGAATTCCTTTAAACCGTCTTCTATTGATTATCAAACACAATTGTTTTACAATCAATTCGAGACTCTTCTCTCAATCTCTCTGAAGCAATTCTTGCAGCAACTGAACAATAGAACCAGCAACCTAAACCCTAATGCAAACCTCCCTATATATAGAGCTAGATTATGCTCATGGGCTAGGGTTTCCTACATGGACTTGTTAATGGGTTTTAGGCCCAATTCGACTACCATGCACCATTCTATGTGTAGTTCAGCACAAATACTTCTAATTCACTATTACAAAACTAAACCGGCTAACCGTTTATCATTTTACTAATTACAAGATATCCAAACACCAAATCTAAGCTGTTCTCACAAATATGCACCAACAAACTCCCCTTTGACAATAGCTTCATAAAATAACTTAGTCTTCAGTCTTCTTGCAATCTTCAACATCTTTGAAAAAACGTTGGTCTTTGGATAGCTTCAGCTTTAACAGCTTCTGTCTGCAACAGACTCCCCCCTAAGCTGATGTATCCAATCACCAAATCTTCTAAAACGTTAGCGTTAGAGTAAACTCCAGTTTAGCCCTTGCATAGCAATCTCCCAAACTCTTCAAGTTTGTCTACAATGTAGAAAGGAGGTTCTACCATGCATCCAAGCAAACTCCTCTTCACCAAACTTCTCAGCAACATACTGCTACAACCTGTATATTATAAAACAAACATCTCGAGAAACCATAAGAATTTTTCAACACAAGTTAAACAAATTATTATTATTCAAGAGATAGTAAAACTGTATCATAGATTAAGCACTTTTCAACTCAAACCATATACTCAAAAATCTAAGCACACATAACCCGCAAGATCGTAAAAAATTTGAATTCAGCTACTAACACCGTCTCCCCCTATCGATAACAACACCTCCATGGACAACCAATATCCCGTACATTTAAAATATACAAGAAAATGAAATATTTTTGGATTTTTATATTTTCTGAAAGCAAATAAAGTACGAAAAATTATACACTCTAATTTTGTGACTATCACCGGTAAGAAGATCATATCAGCAACATCAAACTGTTTTCACACTATCTGATTATTTTATATGCAATATTCATGAAAAGCAGTTCAAGACGATTACCAGTATTGTTTATCCACTTAAACAAAATACATGAACGTTTCAAGTTCCATTACCTCGTGATCTGTTTAGATAAGTTATACTGATATACTAGTGTGTCCCATTTCAGGACATACCCCCGCGATCAAGGTATGCACAAAAATTCATCGTAGTAGGTGAGTAAACCGAAATTCATCCTTTTTGATTTACAACGTTAGAAAATTGGTGATCAGGTCAGTACTTCCGTACAACAAAGAGACCAATATCCAACGAGGGCTAGGACAAATACCAAATTTTGGTACGAATAATGCAATTTACACATTTGAATGACTCTCTAGGAGAGCTTCTTCAATTTTTGGGATTTGGCATTTTAGCTCTTTTAAGATATCCTAGTTGTGCCTAGGTCAGCATATATCTGGATGCAGCAGAAGGAAAACCTTGATACCCCGGATGAAATAACGACATAAAGACCTATAACCTCAGATTTTAGCAATCTATCAACGCAAGATTTAAGGTTATAAAACCATACGCCACTGATATGTTACCCACTCATACCCAGTTTATTATATTTGTATCACCAAGGTAAGTTCATTATTTCATGCCTTTTGCCTACTGGTACATCATATGATGAAGCTGCTATCACACTTACGCAGTTTAGTTTTAGTTTCAGTGTGACAGTCTAACTTGCTGATGTACTATCATTTCTTCTTTTTCACACAGTGAAAACTCATTTTTGATATTCTATTTTTTATGTTTTTTATTTTTGAAAAGCAGTAAATTATTTACAAACTATTTTTATGGAAAAATGGTTATTCAGGATTCCTCATCCCGTTGAGTTCGATTAAATGTTCAAACCGAGCCCTATCAAATGCTTTTGTGTAAAGATCTGCCAGGTTGTCTAATGTGTCGACTCGATGCAGTTTAATTAATTTATTTTCAGCACAATCCCATATAAAATGATGACGAATGTCAATATGTTTTGTGCGACTGTGTTTTACGGGATTGTTGGTGATTGATATAGTGGCATTATTGTCTATCATAATAGGAGTACGAGTGAAATTCAAACCGTAATCGCGCATCTGCTGTTGGATCCAGAGAACCTGAGAGCAACAGCTACCCGCAGCAATATATTCAGCTTCACACGTCGAGGTAGACACGCAAGACTGCTTCTTGCATTGCCATGAGACAAGCCTCCCTCCTAAGAATTGACAACCACCTGTCGTAGACTTCCTTATAGATTTGCATCCTCCAAAGTCAGAATCAGTTAAAGCAACAAACTTCAAATCACTAGCAGCTAGATACCATAACCCAAGTTTAGGTTTCCCCTTCAAGTAACGAAGAATCCGCTTCACCGCTTTCATGTGTGACTCCTTTGGATTCGCTTGATATCTGGCACAAAGACATACTACGAACATGATGTCGGGTCTTGAAGCAGTCAAGTACATCAGAGAACCAATCATTGCCCTGTATTGAGTTGGATCAACATCCTCCACACTCTCATGATCTGGACCAAGATTGTGATTCTCACATATAGGTGTATTGAAAGTAGCGCAATCCTCCATCTTGAAACGAGACAAAATGTCATACACATACTTTGTCTGATGAATAAACATCCCATCTTTCTTCTGTTCAACTTGTAAACCCAAAAAGTATGATAATTCACCCATCGCACTCATCTCAAACTTGCTCTTCGTCACCTCTTCGAAATCATGACACAAGTTCTCATCAGATGACACAAAAATGATGTCATCTACGTATACCTGTACCAGCAGAAAGTCTTCCTTGTTCCTTTTGATGAAAAGTGTACTGTCAATCTGACCTCTTTAGAAACCATGTTTTAACAAATGTGCTGACAGTGTCTCATACCACGCCCTAGGTGCCTGATGCAATCCATACAATGCCTTATCAAGTCGATGGACTCGATCTGGATAGTCTGGATCAGTAAACCCATCAGTAAACCCAGACTTTGGTTTTGTTGTGTTAATGTGTCAACCTCACTTTGCAGTTCACAACATTTCAAACAAACAGAACTATCAGAGTTAGAACATACCTCACCTGTTGCTTTGCTTAGATCAGCCATGAAAGCATCAAAATCAGCAGTCATCTTCTTCTCTGTAGCAGTCGTTTCTCCATCAGCCTTCTCAGCTACTTTCTCTTGCTCTCCCTCAACATCAGCTTTCACTTCTTCATAAGCAACTGGAGCTATCTCAGCCATGAATGCCTGTGAGGCATAGTTATCATTCTCCAGATGAACACTCCAATCATAAGAACCTCTCTAGCAGTAGAAATCAGGGCCTTTGATCCAGTGTTGTTTGATGCATTCCTTTTGCTTGGACCATGACCAGGAGAATCTTGAAAGGATGAACTAGAATGCGATTCAGACTTTCCTCTTTGACAATCTCTAGCAAAATGTCCATAGTTGTGACAGTTGTAACACTTCACTTTTGACTTGTCAAAGCCCACACTCTTGCCAACAAACTTCCTGCCCGTTCTGTTCATGAACCTCTTCACCCTTCTAGAAATCATGGCCATATGCCATTGTAAATCCATCTTCTCTAAGTCATCAGGATCGATCTAATCATAATCTTCATCAAACGTAGCAGGATCAGATATTTTTCCCTGAATATAGTTCTCGTAAGAAGCAACGAAAGAAGCAAGCAATGCCAGGTGTTCTTCAGCACTTTTGACACTCAGAGACATAGACTTAGAACTGTTGTTACTTGATTGTTGTCTCTTAGCCCATGACGAGCCTCCTGAAGCAGCAACGAAACATACTTCTCCATCAGAATTTGTTACTATCTGCTCATTCTCACATGAGAGAACCTTTATAAATCCCCGGATCTTGAACCTGATCATAACCCGTTTCCCTCTTCTTCATATTGAGCTCATAAGCTCTCAACTTCCCAACAACCTCTTCCAGGTCTTTCTTTTCATAATCAGCTTCACCCTTTATCATCAACGTGTAAATATCCCACTTTGCAGGTAAAGCATCCAGCAACTTGTCGTTTATCTTCACATTTGTGTATCCCTCTATGTCATAATTATCGATTTCTGACATCAGATAATAATATCTCGTGATAATATCTTCTAGGGATTCATTTCTCATTCCTTTGAACACAGCAAACTGTTTCTTCAGCAGATCAACCTTATTCTTCTTCACATTTGTATTGCCCTCATACCTCTTCTCCAGGGCATCCCACATCCCCTTCGACGTTGTGTATTACTTAAATGTATGTTTGATGCCATCAGGTAACGATATCTTGATAGCAGCTAAGGCCTTCTTTTCAGATTCATACATTCTCTTTTCAGCTTCAGACATGTTGACATAAGCAGTAACACGCTGTCTTCCCTCAAAATCATGCGTTGGGTTAGCATACCCATCTTGAATATAGATCCACATTCGTGTCCTGATATTCAATAAAGGATTGAAACCTATCCTTCCAAGTAAGATAGTTCTCCACCTTCAGCATCTGTGGAGGTTTATTTGTGGTACCAGCCTCATGCTCCATCCTCAACAACTCATTTAAGTTTGACATATTCGAAATTTTTACCGAACCGGCTCGTTAAAAACGTTAAAACTTGTCCGAAATTAGTGTTTACCAAATTATATCGTTAGACTCGTCCCGACGATACGATTCTAATGATGTATAATGTCCGATTATGATTTTTTTGTCCTAAAAATCACACGAGTCTAACTGTCCAATCGGTTCGTTAAAATTGTCTATGGATCAATTTCTATGTCCGAATACGTTTAACTCTAGTTACGTCAGCTGGTTAACTTTCCATCTTTTTCTGTGTAACTCGGAACAGTGTAAAATCCGAAATGGAAACTCTGATTAACGATCCGAGATGAAAATCCGGAGCAGTTCCGAGTTGACAATCCAAAATGATGATCCGGAATAGTGATCCGAGATGAAATTCGGAATGCACTGTTCTGATCCGAAATGAAAATCCGGAATATACTCTGATCCGAGATGGAATCCGGAATACAATTCTGATTCGAAATTTCAATCCGAAATGGCTTTTCTGATCCGAATTCCACTGATTTCCATATCCGAATTGCAGATTCTGGTCCGAAATTCAAGCCTTCAATCTGAATCATTATTCTTTTTAATCCAGAATGCTTTTCTTCAATCTGAATTGCTTGCTTTTAATCTGAAATAACTGTTGTTAATCCGAAATACCTGCAAAAACCCTAAAAACAGCCGTCAGAAACTCCAAAATAGCCTCCAAAACACCCAAAAACCCAATTTTCTGCTGTCACGATTCTGAACCGAGCAATAATCAAGAGCCGAAAGCTCTGTTACCAATTTTAGGTCCCCTAGTCCTTATGGATCTTGACAGAATCGTCTGTCCAACCTAGAGTGCGGAATCCCCTAGATCAGATTTCACAGAAAACATGAACAGGAACAAGAACACGAATTCCTTTAAACCGTCTTCTATTGATTATCAAACACAATCGTTTTACAATCAATTCAAGACTCTTCTCTCAATCTCTCTGAAGCAATTCTTGCAGCAACTGAACAATAGAACCAGCAACCTAAACCCTAATGCAAACCTCCCTATATATAGAGATTGATTATGCTCATGGGCTAGGGTTTCCTACATGGACTTGCTAATGGGTTTTAGGCCCAATTCGCCTACCATGCACTATTCTATGTCTAGTTCAGCCATATACTTCTAATTCACTATTACAAAACTAAACCCGCTAATCGTTTATCATTTTACTAATTACAAGATATCCAAAGACCAAATCTAAGCTGTTGCCACAAATATGCACCAACATAAATGAATGAGTTAAGAGTTCAATTTGATGAACTCTTGGAGAACCGATTTATTCAGCCTAGTTCTTTGCCTTGGGGAGCTCCAATCGTCTTCGTTAAGAAGAAAGACGGATCAATGCGGATGTGCATCGACTATCGGGAGTTGAACAAGTTAACAATTAAGAATAGATATCCTCTACCCAGGATCGATGATTTATTCAACCAACTTCAAGGGGCTAGTTACTTCTCCAAGATTGATTTGAGATCAGGATATCATCAACTGATGGTTAGAAGTGAAGATGTTCCTAAGACAGCCTTTAGGACCCGCTATGGTCATTTTGAATTTTTGGTGATGCCTTTTGGGCTCACCAATGCACCAGCAGAATTCATGGATCTTATGAATAGAGTCTGCAAACCGTATTTGGATAAGTTTGTCATTGTCTTCATAGACGACATACTTATCTATTCTCGTAATCAAGCTGATCACGAGAAACATCTTAGGTGCATCTTAGAACTGCTATGGCAAGAGAAGCTTTATGCTAAATTCTCTAAGTGTGAGTTTTGGCTTAGAGAGGTCCAATTTCTTGGACATATGGTAAGTGAGCGTGGTATCCAAGTGGATCCCGCCAAGATAGAAGCCATAATGAATTGGGAAATACCCAAGACTCCGTCTGAAATTCGTAGTTTCTTAGGACTGGCTGGTTATTATAGAAGGTTCATTGAGAACTTCTCAAGAATAGCCACTCCTTTGACTACCCTGACCCGTAAAAATGTTAAGTTCGTTTAGGGTCCAAAACAACAAGAATCTTTTGAGATTCTGAAACACAAGTTGAGAAATGCTCCTGTGTTATCTCTACCTGAGGGTATTGAGCATTTTCTTGTATATTGTGATGTCTCGCACACCGGCATAGGCTGTGTGCTAATGCAAAATGGCAAGGTAATTGCCTATGCATCACGACAATTAAAGGTGCATGAAAGGAATTTCACCACCCATAATTTGGAATTGGGTGCCGTTGTATTTGCATTAAAACTATGGAGACATTACTGGTATGGCACAAAGTGTATTATATACACTGACCACAAAAGTCTCCAGCATCTGTTCAATCAGAAGGAATTGAACATGTGACAACGCCGATGGATGGAAACACTTAATGACTATGATTGCGAGATTCGCTACCATCCCGGCAAGGCAAATGTAGTTGCCGACGCCTTAAGTCGCAAAGAAAGAGTTAAACCTATTAGGATTAACGCCAAGAGCATTGAGCTCAGAAATAGCTTGAGTGAGAAGCTACTAGATGCGCAGAAGCAAGCTCTATTAGAGGCTAATATTCCTAATGAGGGATTAGGCGGAACTATTGATCAATTAACGCTTGGAAGGATGGAATCCTAAGATTTAATGATAGAATTTGGGTTTCGATCTTTGGAGGACTTAGAGATCTAATCCTCCAAGAGGCGCATAGTTCGAGATACTCAGTTCACCCAGGAGGTGACAAAATGTATCAAGATTTGAAGAAAAATTTTTTGTGGATGGGTTTGAAGAAATCCATAGCCATTTATGTAGCTAAGTGTCTGACGTGTTCGCAAGTTAAGGCCGAACATCAGAAATCGTCAGGACTTCTACAACAACTTGAGATTCCCACTTGGGAGTGGGAAATGGTAACTATGGACGTGATTACCAAGTTACCTAAGACCAAATGTGGCAGTGACACGATTTGGGTCATTGTTGATAGGCTGACTAAGTCAGCGCATTTCTTGCCAATTAAAGAGACTTATAGTTCTGACAAATTGGCTAAGTTGTACGTGGACAAGATTGTGTCCCTACATTGTGTGCCAGTATCTATTGTATCTGATAGAGATACTAGATACACATCTCACTTTTGGAAAATTTTCCAACAATCGTTAGGCACACAATTAAATTTCAGTACGGCTTACCATCCGCAGACTGATGGTCAAAGTGAGCGTACTATTCAAACTTTGGAAGACATGCTTAGGGCATGTGTGATTGATTTAGGTGGAAGTTGGGATGACCACTTACCCCTAATAGAATTCTCCTACAATAACAGCTATCATACTAGCATCAAGGCTGCTCCTTTTGAGGCCTTGTATGGGAGAAAATGTAGAACGCCTGTGTGTTGGGCAGAAGTTGGGGAAGCCCAACTATCAGGACCGGAGATTGTCCTGGAGACCACGGAAAAGATTGTGCAAATCCGTGATCGTCTCAAAGCTGCCAGAGATAGGCAGAAGAGCTATGCTGACAAGAGGCGTAAACCTCTTCAGTTCCAAGTAGGGGACAAAGTCATGCTGAAAGCATCACCCTGGAAAGGTGTGATGCGTTTTGGAGAGAAGGGCAAGTTGAGCCCAAGATATATAGGACCGTTCGAGATAATCGAACGTGTCGGCACTGTAGCTTATAAGCTCAGGTTCCCAGAGGAGCTTAGTGGAATTCATGATGTATTCCACATATCTAACCTTAAGAAATGTCTAGCCGATGAGTCGCTAGCAATGTCGCACGAAGATGTGCAAATTGATGAAAACCTGAGGTTCGTTGAGAAACCAATTTCGATCGAGGATCGACAGGTTAAAAAGCTCCAAAGAAAGTTGATACCTATAGTAAAGGTTAAGTGGGACGCTTTTAGAGGTCCCGAGTATATATGGGAGGTTGAGTCCACTATGCGACAAAAGTACCCCCATCTTTTTGAATAAAATCTCGAGGTCGAGATGTCTTTTAAGGGGGTGAGGATGTAACACCCTGTAAAATCGTGTCCAATAGTATAGTGACACGTGTTGTATTTTAAATATAGTCTGTTAAAGACCAATAAGGACTAAAGGCGTCAACTTGCTCAAACTGAGCCTCTGAGTGACGGTCCGATGTCAACATGCATAAATAACAGCCTCTGAGTGACTGATATGTCAACATGCTTAAATCATTAGCCTCTGAGTGACTGATATGTCAACATGCTTGAAATTTAGCCTCTAAGTGACTGATATGTCAACATGACCAGCCTCTGAGTGACATTGGAGTCAACATGCTTATAATAAGCCTCTGAGTGATCCTTTGTGAAGTCCTAAACTCTCATGCGTGCCATTTGTTGGACGAGAGAGTTCAACTTTGTAAATATGTGAAAGTTGAATGATGGAGGGATTAAAAGTGTCAACATGTTAATTCTTACCTCTGAGTGACCTTTTAAACAAACCAAGAGCTTGACAATGTCCGGACATAATCCCGGGTATGCCAAATATTGGCTACAGAGGGCTAAAAGTGCCAAAAAGATGTTTTAGAGAGGTTTAATGGGTTTTAAAAGTTAAGGGGCTAAAAGTGTCAAACTTGGAAACTGTCTTTGGGGGCGCTCGCGGGTACGAGAGGCAGGGCCTGTGCCTCTCGCGGCCTGCCAGAGAGCATCTGCTGCAGAAAGTTTTGCTTGGCTCCCAAACAAAACTTCAAAACCATTAAAACTGAAACCATGGCTTCCCAAACTGCTATGCCACGTTTTGGGACACTTGTAAGCTTCCTCTTACACCCCTAAACACCTGGCTTCACCTCCTTTATACTCTCCAACTATAAATAGGTGTTCAAGTGCTTCATTTCAACTTGCACCTTTCTTGTTTATTAACTCTTCTCCCTCCTCTGGAAGTTCCTAGCTAAAAGGAGCATCCAACTTAGTTCTCTTGAATTCTAGGAACCTCTTGTAAGTGTTCCTTGCTCTTACATTTTCGTTTATAGGCTTTTATAGCCAAAAGTTAAGCGCTTTACGAAAAACGCCTTGACTTTCGGTTAAGACCATTATGGTCTAGCAATTGTTCGTAACGAACATGGCTAGGTGATCGTAATAAGGTAGGTGCTAGACCCTATAAAGGGCACCTCCTGAAGATCACGTTTGCTAGACCAATTGCCGGGTCAAAGTTACTATATTAAAAAGTCAAACAGGCCATTTTTTTTGGAAATGACATAATCTGAGCTTATATGTTATGAAACCTGTTTTGACACTTAAACAAGTTGGTAATAATTATTAGAACATGTACAGACATGTTTGGCTCGTCAATTTCAGTTCTAGGGTCGGTTCGCAACCGAAAGTCGCAAAGTTTGACTTCTGCTTTGACTTTCGATTCTGACCCAATTTAGATTAGTTAGCTACTGATCTAAAGTTGCATTATGATCATAACATAATGTAGCATAACCATCTGAGGTTATATTACATGATCATAATCAGAATCCAAGTTTATGCGCAAGTTCCATAATTATGCCATTCTTGACTAAAATGCCCTTTTTGCATAAAACAAGGTTTTAAATAGTAATGAACTTAAAAATGAGTTTCCTACGAATGTAATATCACAAGTAGGATTATTTGGGATGTTAAACTAAGTTATAAACTGAGTTTTCAAGCAGGTCCTTAAACTATGTCGATAAATGACGATTTTAGCCCCTATGGCTTATAAAATGGTTTTAATCAAATCTTTTCAAGGTAAATCAATTACCTACTGATATGTTATATTAAATAAAATATTTAAGACATTTTAATCTGACCCTAATGTCAGTTTTCATTAAACATCGCATAAAACATCTTTTACGACATAAGCGTCGTTTCGGCGCATAGTATGGTTTTAAACCATAATAATGGACCAAGACTTGTTACCTACTGATTTTAAAACTTATTTTAAACATATTTATAGTAGGTACATGTTATAAACTCAGAATCCCAAATAATTTATAAACTTTGTGTAAAATGACCAAAATGCCCCTTCGGTGCATAGTTTGGTCATAAAAGATAATTTACACATATAATTGACATCCTACTGATATTAAATCATAAACAAATTATTTTTCCTCCTTTTATATGACATATACTTACCAAAATGCCCTTATAAGGCATAGTTTCATTTTAAAACCTTAACAGGCATACAAGTTGATATCCTACTGATATCTTAACTTATTTAAAGTATAATGACAAATAGAACTTGTCTATGACTTATCCGGTTACCCATTATCGCTTATAAGCATATGGTTGAGTATACATAACTAGTTTACGGAAATTAACCGAAATGGGTTTAACCTTGTCATTTAAGTTTCAAAATCAAGAATGTTTATAGTTTACCCATATTATACAAGTCAAGTACTTGTCGGGATTAAACTACATTCTATCTGATCATCGTTTAATCAAGCGTTATACGTAATGATCATGTACACTATTTGGTTTATAAGACCGTTAGTATTTAATTGGCTAGCTTATGCCATAATCCCGACTAGAGCCTTCCCGGTAAATGCTATCTGCACTTGGTACTTTTGTATACGGCTGAGTTATTTAAAAATAAAAGAAGAAGACTAGCTCAGGTAAATACTCTCGACTTATTTTCCCTATACGGGCTTGGGATACGGTAAATTATTACCGCTTGGTCCAAAATGGGGTCAATCGAATGCCCGTTTGTGGCTAGTAAACCCCGTATTTTGTTTTAATCAGTTTTGTTTGATAACTTAAACATCGAGGGTTAAATTACCATGTCCTGGATATCCTCGGCTCAATACAATAGTTATTGGCCACGACCTTAGCGCGGGGTGTAGGCATACACATGACAGACGCTCATATGCAATATTCCCAAGACGTTGGGGATGACTCCTTCGTGAGTCCTGAGTGATGTGTATTTAATCATGTCTCGGTTTCTGTACTAGGCCCTGTATGTATTGACAAACATGTGAATCTGATACAAGGTTGCAAGGTCAACTTTCCCAAGTTAATAAAAGATTTTGTGCCATTTTGCACTTAAAAACCCTTTTAAAGTTTTCAAAATGAGTCAGTTGGGTGTATTTACCAGCGTAAGCTGACGTATCGTCCAAAGACTAAACTGCAGGTATAATACGAAATAGGCCGGAAGCTGCTCGTTAGTGAATAAGAGGATCTTGCAAATACTCCCCGAAATATTCTATGTTTTAATTATATATATATATACTAATTAAATGTTAATTTATTTGGTTCATATTAAAAGAATTTAAATGGTTGAACCGGTTGCAGGGAGCCGGATCGAACTCGGGTCCTTTGGTTTGTAAGCGCACAGCCCAACCAGTTGGGCTGTGTGTCTTATCTGTTTAACTTACGGTTTATATTAATCTTATAAACATACTGAAACCTGTTCTGATTCAGTTTTTAAAAAAATTTGGTTTTAATTCGGAAAGTCGGTGCGTTTGTAAGGTTCGAACTCGTGACGTGCGCTGTGTGTTTGCACACAGTCCACCACTGGACTGTGTGTCTAACCTGGTTTAATATCTCGTTTTAATTAAACTTATACACAATGTCGACTTCGTCTTCTTCATTCAAAGACACAGACAAACGACATTCGACTGTTCTTGTTTAAATCGTTCGTCGAACATTTTATTGATTGAAATGTAATGGATTAAGAGAGTTACGGAATCAATGTACCGAATCGAATGTTTTTCTCAGAATTCCGGCAATGGTCGTCGGCTCTGATTTGTGAATTCCGTCTGATTGAATCAATTAACAATTTTGATTGATGAGTTGTGAAGTTAAATGACTAAACAAGAGATATCAGGAGGTTTAGATGATTGTACCGGTTTACAGTGTGATTTCGAAATTTCCAGAGATTTTCCGGCGAGTGCAGAATATCCGGCAATGTCGTCTGGGACCGATTCTGGTTGCTGGATTGAAGTTAGTATAAGTCTAACAATGGATTGAAAACGAAAGAGTCGAGAGATTTACCGATTTGATGTAAGTCTCGGTTTTCCGGCGAATGTCCGACGATTGCAGAATATCTCCGGCGAGTGCAATTGCTTCGAGAAATTGTGCGATTTTGAGCGAAAAGATTACCAGAGACTTGGGTGTGAATTTATAGGGAAGAATCAGGATGAATTGAGTCCGAATTTGGTCTTGATTCATGGTCAAGGTTTTCTCCGGCGGTTATGACTGAGATCGCGGGATTAGACATCGGTTATAACCGACGTCGAGGTTAATACACGCGTTCAGTCAAAGGAAAACCGTCGATAATTGGCGAAATCGTCGGTAATTCCGGTGACTGCGGATTGGGCGCGCTGATGACTGAATTCGATTTCGAGTTTTATTATAAATGTTATTTGTTTTAATAGATATCACAAATGAGTCAAGTGGCGGAGTGGTTGGGTGTTGCTTGTTTCTTCCGGCTGACCCGGGTTCGAAACCCGGCAACCTCTTTTCTTTTTTATTTAATTTATTTTTACTTTTTAATAATTATAGTTTTTAAATTCTAAAATGTTTATTAATTATGTATTGTTTAAAATTAATATTAATCATAAATACACAACGAAATTTTATAACTTAATATTCGATTAATAAACGAAGCGGGTTTTGGAAACCCGTTTTTCGACGGATGTTACAGTATCCCCTACTTTTAGAAATTTCGTCCCGAAATTTAAGTAGTAGTGGTAACAGGAAAAAGATGTGGGTATTTCTCGCGCATTGAGTCTTAACGTTCCCAAGTAAACTCAGGTCCTCGTTTCGACTCCCAGCGTACCCTGACAATTGGAATACGACTTTGTCTTAAACGTTTCTCTCCGAAGTCCATAATTTCTACTGGTCTTTCAATGAAATGCATAGATTCATCGACTTGAATGTCTTCTAGAGGAATATGGAGGTTTTCATCGGCGAGGCACTTCTTCAAGTTTGAAACGTGGAATGTGGGATGAATTCTGTTGAGCTCTTCTGGTAGGTCAAGCTTGTATGCTACAGGTCCTACTCTTTCGAGTATCTTGAAAAGTCCTACGTAGCGTGGTGCTAGCTTGCGCTTCTGGCCAAAACGAACCACTCCCTTCCACGGTGATACTTTTAAAAGTACTTGGTCACCAATGTTAAACTCCAAGGGCTTTCGTCGTTTGTCTGCATAACTCTTTTGACGACTTTGTGCCGCTAGAAGATTGTTTCGAATTTGATGGATCTTGTCTGTTGTTTCTTGAATTAATTCTGGACCGGTGATTTGTGCTTCTCCAATTTCGTGCCAACATATTGGTGATCGGCACTTACGACCATATAAAGCTTCGAAAGGTGCCATGCCGATACTTGAATGATAGCTGTTGTTGTACGAAAATTCAACTAATGGTAGATGAGCGTCCCAATTCCCTTTGAAGTCTATGACACATGCTCGAAGCATGTCTTCAAGAGTTTGGATGGTGCATTCAGATTGTCCATCAGTTTGAGGATGAAAAGCGGTACTGAGGTCTAATCGTGTACCCAAGGCGGCTTGTACAGCTTGCCATGTTCGTGAAGTGAAACGACCATCATGATCTGAAATGATGCTTAAAGGTACACCATGACGGCTTACAATCTCGCTGATGTAGATACGAGCTAACTTCTCATTCTTGAAGTCCTCGCGGATCGGAATAAAGTGAGCTGATTTTGTAAGACGATCAATGATTACCCATATTGTGTCATACCCACTGGAGGTGCGAGGTAACCCGGTAATGAAGTCCATGGTTATGTTTTCCCACTTCCATACAGGTATTTCAGGTTGAGTTAGAAGTCCTGAAGGTCTTTGATGTTCAGCTTTTACTTTGGAACAGGTAAGGCACTTGGATACAAAAACAGTAATATCCTTTTTCATTCCAGGCCACCAGTAGGTGTATCGAAGGTCTTGATACATCTTGTCGGCTCCTGGGTGTACAAAGTACCGTGTTTTGTGCGCCTCATTCATAAGGAAATCACGAAGGTTATTGTGATCGGGAATCCATATGCGATCTAGATAGTACAGAATACCATCGGATTTGGTTTCGATTTTAAGTTCTGCTCCACAAGACAGCTCATTGCGTATGTCGTTTTCTGTTACAGAGACATGTTGAGCTTCTCGGATTCGATCTTTGATGTCGGTTATGATTTGCGAACATAGAAGATGAATGGAGTTCGCATAACCCTTTCGACTGAGCGCATCGGCCACCACGTTTGCCTGCCATGATGATACCGAATTTCACAGTCGTAGTCATTAAGAAGTTCGACCCATCTTCGTTGCCTCATATTCAACTCCTTTTGGTTAAAGATATGTTGGAGGCTCTTGTGGTCAGTGTATATTTCACACTTGGTACCGTAGAGGTAATGTCTCCATATCTTAAGAGCGAACACAACGGCTCCAAGTTCCAGGTCGTGGGTGGTGTAGTTCTTCTCATGAACTTTGAGTTGTCTAGAAGCATAGGCTATCACTTTCCCTCTTTGCATTAATACGCAGCCTAGCCCTTGCCCTGATGCGTCGCAATATACTACAAAGTCATCGCAACCTTCGGGGAGTGTGAGGATAGGTGCGTCACAAAGCTTTTGCTTAAGGCTTTGGAAGGCTTCTTCTTGTTTAGGTCCCCATATGAAGGGTTTTCCTTTATGAGTCAAAGCCGTGAGTGGTACAGCAATACGGGAGAAATTTGCAATGAAACGGCGATAGTAACCAGCCAAACCAAGAAATGATCTTACTTCGGTAGGGGTACGTGGCGCTTGCCATTCCTGTACTGCTTTGATCTTCGCGGGGTCAACATGTATTCCCTTTTCATTGACGACATGTCCAAGGAATTGTACCTCTTTTAACCAGAATTCGCATTTGGAGAATTTGGCATAGAGCTTTTCATTCCTTAAGAGTGTAAGGATGAGTCGAAGGTGTCGTTCATGATCAGATTTAGACTTTGAGTAGATGAGGATGTCGTCGATGAAGACTATGACAAAGCGGTCGAGATAGGGTTTGCATACCCTATTCATTAGATCCATGAATACAGCTGGGGCGTTGGTTAATCCAAATGGCATGACCATGAATTCGTAATGACCATAACGAGTTCGGAAGGCGGTCTTTGGGACGTCTTCTTCATGTACTCTGAGTTGATGATATCCAGAACGAAGGTCGATTTTTGAAAAGCAGGTGGCGCCTTGAAGTTGATCTAGAAGGTCATCGATGCGAGGTAATGGGTAGCGGTTCTTAACCGTTAACTTGTTGAGTTCTCTGTAGTCGATGCACATGCGAAACGTTCCATCTTTCTTCTTCATAAAAAGAACAGGTGCACCCCATGGCGATGAGCTAGGACGTATGAATCCTTTGTCAGTCAGCTCTTGCAGTTGACTGGCCAGCTCTTGCATTTCTGATGGGGCTAACCTGTAAGGAGATTTTGCGCTTGGTGTAGCGCCAGGTATAAGATCAATGCGGAATTCGACTTTCCTCATGGGAGGAAGTCCTGAGATGTCGTCGGGAAACACTTGTGGGAATTCTTTAACTACAGGTATATCTTCTAGTTTCTTCTCCTTGTTTCCCTTCTTGACGACGTGAGTTAGGAATGCGACATAGTTCTTGCGGAGATACTTTCGGGCTTGAAGGCAGGACATCAATTTGAGTCCTTTCGAAGGGGTTTCTCCAAAGATTCGTAGGGTTTGACCGTCTGCAAGAGGAATACGAATGAACTTTTCGCGGCATACTACTTCAGCATGATGTTGGCTGAGCCAGTCCATACCGATTATAATGTCGAAACTTCCCAACTTCATAGGAATGAGGTCAACTGGAAAATCGTGATCGTTTAAAGTGAGGGTACAATTTCGTATAATATAGTTTAATGAGACCGGTTTTCCGTCAGCAACTTCCACCGTTATGGACTCCATGAGATTATCACGAGTTTGGTTGAGGATGAGTTCAAATTCTAAGGACACAAAACTCTTATCCGCGCCAGTATCAAATAACATGGATGCATAACTACCATTGATGAGAAACGTACCGTTAACCACGTTGTTGTCGGCCCTAGCTTGATTGGCGGTGATGTTGAAAGCTCTTCCTCTAGCAGGTGGAGGAGCTTGGTTAGCTTGGTTCACCGGATTTGCTTGAGCTTGGGCATGAATGATGTTCACCAAGCGTGGACAAGTGTATCTAAAGTGGTTTGGGTCTCCACAGTTGTAACAAGCCCGCATGGGTTGCATCATGGGGTAGTGGGGTTGGTAGTAGGATTGGGCCGTATGTTGTGTAGGTGGTAGAAGTAAGGGTTGTTGGGATTGACCCACTATCTGATGGTGGGTTTGTGTTGAGGTTTGGTTGCGGTTCATTCGCTGAAGTGTGCGACAGGTTTGGATGGTGTGACCTGCACGGCCACAGCTGGTGCAATGTTGGCAGGGGTGTTCGGGAAAGTGGTGGTATTGGCAACGGTTGCATTTTGGGTATGGGCCGGAGTATGGTTTTTATATGGTGCAGCTGAGGGGGCAATTTGGGTGATGGGTGCAGCAGTGATTGGAGGGTTTGTTTGTGTGACAGCAAAGTTTCTGTTGTTTCGCTTCCTTTTACCAGTAAACTTCGAAGAAGAGCCAGAATGGTTTGAAGTTTGAGCCTCAATGGGGGCTTTCTTTTTCTCCTCCTTGAATTTACCGTTTCGGATGAGATTCTCGGTAAGTTCGGTAGCTAGTTCCATTGCGACTTCAAGTGTTGCTGGCGAAGTGCTTAGAACCGAGTCTTGAATTTTCGAGGGGAGGCCTCGAATGTAGTGTTCAACCAAGCGGTACACTGGGGTGAACAAGTTGGGGATCATTTGGTTTAGCTCGAGAAATCTTTTGTTGTAGGAAGTATGATCTCCTTCCTTTTGTTTTAACGAGTGGAATTCATCTTCCAACTTCTTGATTTCGCTTCTTGGACAGAAGCGTCTTGTCATTATTTCCCTTAACTCTTCCCATGTTAAGGCCATAGCATCTTCGACTCCTCTCTTACCCTTCTCTGTGTTCCACCAGGTCAGGGCTACCCCAAACAGTCTCCCGGTTGTGTAATGTACCTTGCGATCCTCGGGACAATCGCAATTGAGGAAGGTGTTCTCCATTTCCTCAAACCAGTGGAGGAAAGCAGTGACACCTTCGGTCCCTTCATACTTTGGGGGATCGCAAGACTTGAAATGTTTGTAGGAGCACTTTTTGGAGGGAGGGTTGTCGACGTTCTGGTCTTCTTGGTTGGGAGGGTTGATGGGATTCGCGGTGATAGCTTGTTGGACTTGAATTACGATGTCAGGAAGCACCGCGGCCATTTGTTTTGCAATTTTGGTGGCCAAACGTTCGTTTGACCTTCCTGACTTTCTACCTCCACGTAGTTGCCTAGCCGACATCTACAGGTACATACATAGGAAGATTGTGAGTTTAAGGAGTTTTTAGGTGTCATGTGTGGTTAAAAGTAATAAAATAACATAATCATAAATAATGCAACTACATCCATAGGATGTCTTGGGTTTGCTCATGTTTGGGCCTCCAATATCCCCCATACCATCGCCTGTATAGTCATGTGGGCCCCCATGACTATTGGCTTAGTAGGATTCACATTGGTGTTGGCGGTTTAACACTCACATCACCCGAATGAAAACCATGAAATATGTTTGCGAGATGTATGGTAGGAGGGTGTCCAGGGATAGACACAATGACAACTCAAAGTGGGGTTAGCTCACACGACGTTTGGTATAGCATGCTTTGGCCTAATAGGTCCTTCGTAAACGTTAGTCCCCAGGTAGGCAAACTGGTCCTTTATTTTGGATTTATACGAATGCCAAGCCTAGACAGGATGTTCCGACTACCGGTACTCGTACCCTTCCAGTTACTACATGCCCGTCATGAGAACTCACTTTGATGTGATTTGAAAATACAAAAATCGTAGCAAAAATCATAGGAATTGTGAGGTGTGTGCTCTCATGGATATGGTATGTTATGAGGATATGATTCATGATAAGCATTGTATACTAATATGTACTTATGAACATGCTTGCATAACATTGAATGTAACAATAAACACAAAGCATATAAACATCATGAATTTTGCATGTAACACATAAACAATTTAAATTTTTTTTAATCAACTATAGTATAGGCTCTAAGGGTCTAATAACCTATCCTATATCCCTATAGTCATGGCTCTGATACCAATCTGTCACACACCGACCCGCAGCGGAATAAGAGTCGGGGCATAATTGGGTTATCACCAAAGCTCATGATGTTTACTAAAATGTTTCATATTTATTAAATTCGAATTACAACTTCAATATTCAAAACAAGTTCATACAGTTACAACGAAAAAGAAACTAAGTAAAACAATCCAAAGCCTAAACTGATTTATTCTTCTAGGCCGTCCTATATGTTTCTTGCTTCAACTGGATCACCTGTATCATGTGTAAAAATGGGGGATTTTGGGTCAACAAAAGTTGGCGAGTGAACCTTGTTAAAAACATTTGTTATTGATTTCTTGTTGTATTTAATATGGAAAAATTGTGCAATAATCATATGTTAGCAAACGTATATAATCAAACAAACACAAACCACCTTGAATGAGTATATGACATGAATGATAATGTATATGTTGACAACGTCACGTTCCGCTCATAGGTAATGGGGAACAGACGAGCCTATGATGATGTATGTGAGATCAAGGCTCAATCAAACGGAGCCGATCGAAATGAGGCACCTGTACTCAACCCGTCTCCCACGGGGAGCTGTTGGGCCTGATGAAATGTATGTACTGAAAATGATAACTTTAAACTAAACATAATCCACACAACAACTGATAAATATTGGATACACATTTGATCATGGATATGATGGATGCACAAGTGTTTAAATATAACAAATAATTAAGCGACACATGATACACCCCAAAATGTGATTAAAACGGGGAATTGGTAGAGATTCACTCACATTGGGTGCGTTCTTTTGATGATGTTGAATGCGCACGAGTTTTGGGATTTGATCGACGAGGAAAAACTAACCTAAAATATTAACGAAATGGTTCGGTAAATAAGTGGATTTTATTAACAATTTCAATAGGATTTTTAGATTTATTTTTGTGAGTTTAAGGTCATTTTCTAACTTTAAAAATATTATTTTTAAGTAATTTTAATTGATTTTTAAAATAAAAAAAAATTTGACTTTTTGTTGACCGTTGACTGTTGACCGGACCGTTGACCGGTCGGACTGTGGTCTGAGTGTGCACTGAGTGAGGTTCGAACCCGGAACCTCTCGTACGCGTGCACACAGCTCTACCAACTGAGCTACATGTCTAACCCGAAATATTCTATGTTTTAATTATATATATATACTAATTAAATGTTAATTTATTTGGTTTATATTAAAAGAATTTAAATGGTTGAACCGGTTGCAGGGAGCCGGATCGAACTCGGGTCCTTTGGTTTGTAAGCGCACAGCCCAACCAGTTGGGCTGTGTGTCTTATCTGTTTAACTTACGGTTTATATTAATCTTATAAACATACTGAAACCTGTTCTGATTCAGTTTTAAAAAAAATTTGGTTTTAATTCGGAAAGTCGGTGCGTTTGTAAGGTTCGAACTAGTGACGTGCGCTGTGTGTTCTGGACTGTGTGTCTAACCTGGTTTAATATCTCGTTTTAATTAAACTTATACACAATGTCGACTTCGTCTTCTTCGTTCAAAGACACAGACAAACGACATTCGACTGTTCTTGTTTAAATCGTTCGTCGAACATTTTATTGATTGAAATGTAATGGATTAAGAGAGTTACGGAATCAATGTACCGAATCGAATGTTTTTCTCAGAATTCCGGCAATGGTCGTCGGCTCTGATTTGTGAATTCCGTCTGATTGAATCAATTAACAATTTTGATTGATGAGTCGTGAAATTAAATGACTAAACAAGAGATATCAGGAGGTTTAGATGATTGTACCGGTTTACAGTTTGATTTCGAAATTTCCAGAGATTTTCCGGCGAGTGCAGAATATCCGGCAATGTCGTCTGGGACCGATTCTGGTTGCTGGATTGAAGTTAGTATAAGTCTAACAATGGATTGAAAACGAAAGAGTCGAGAGATTTACCGATTTGATGTAAGTCTCGGTTTTCCGGTGAATGTCTGGCAATTGCAGAATATCTCTGGCGAGTGTAATTGCTTCGAGAAATTGTGCGATTTTGAGTGAAAAGATTACCAGAGACTTGGGTGTGAATTTATAGGGAAGAATCAGGATGAATTGAGTCCGAATTTGGTCTTGATTCATGGTCAAGGTTTTCTCCGGCGGTTATGACTGAGATCGCGGGATTAGACATCGGTTATAACCGAAGTCGAGGTTAATACACGCGTTCAGTCAAAGGAAAACCGTCGATAATTGGCGAAATCGTCGGTAATTCCGGCGATTGCGGATTGGGCGCGCTGATGACTTAATTGATTTCGAGTTTAATTATAAATGTTATTTGTTTTAATAGATATCACAAATGATTCAAGTGGCGGAGTGGTTGGGTGTTGCTTGTTTCTTCCGGCTGACCCGGTTCGAAACCCGGCAGCCTCTTTTCTTTTTTATTTAATTTATTTTTACTTTTTAATAATTATAGTTTTTAAATTCTAAAATGTTTATTAATTATGTATTGTTTAAAATTAATATTAATCATAAATACGCAACGAAATTTTATAACTTAATATTCGATTAATAAACGAAGCGGGTTTTGGAAACCCGTTTTTCGACGGATGTTACACCGTTTACGTGCACGCAGCTCTACCAACTGAGCTACGTGTCTAACCCAAATTATATTGAGATTTAATTATTTTTATACACTAATCGGTTCAAGTTATATTTTGATTTATTAAAAAAAATTTGGTAATTTATAACGACTGTGTAACGAACCGGTCTCCAACCTGCGCCTCATGCTTCGTGTTGCACACAGCCCGACCAATTGGGTTGTTTGTCTAACCCGAAGAATATAAGATTTTAATTAATCTTATATACTAACTGAGTCGTTTTATATATAAGTTATAAAAAGGTTTTGTAATATTTAGGGAATCAGAAACGTATTGCGACTCGAACCAGAGACCTTATACTTCAAATGCACACAGTCCACCACTGGACTGTGTGTCTAACCCAGTTTTTAATCTCATTTAAACACAGACTCAACTTCATCTTCTTCATTTCAAAAAGACATTAAACTGACAACCCGCCTGAATCTGATTAACTCCATTGTTATTAGCTACTAACAAAGTTTAAATATGATTTATAAAGATTTGAAAAGGATAGAGTGAAGATATATACCGAAGTTGAAGACACTCTAAAAATCCGGCGGAATTCCGGCGAGACTACGATTTCCGGCGAGGTGTAATCGAAGAACAGAACTTGCAGAGAGTTTAGTATGAGTGTGCGAGGTGTGTGTGTGTATTCTAAACGAATCTAGGTTCTCTATTTATAAGTGAAGATGATTACCCAGTTTTTAATTTTCGGTTTTGGTCCAACAATGATGACCAAAGTTTGAAACTCCAAAATTGAATGCATTTGACTCAATAATTGAGTCTTGTTGCACACTTAGAAACGGTTTTCATCCGTTAATTGCAGAGGATAAACGGATTTGATGATTACCGACAATTATGCGCGGTTGTTACAACCTTCTTTTGAATTTGGATCAAAGGAATAAAGGTATAAATGTTTATTAGATTCGGTTTCTTTCAATGTTGTGCGTGTGATGCAGCGGTGTGTAGTGTGTGTGACTTTGAGTGAAGACCAGGGTTCGATCCCGCGGTCCACTTTTTGTTTTTAATAAGTATTATATTTATATATTTTTATTTATTATTATTTTATTATCTTTATTATTTATTTATTTTATTAATAACACAATATTTATTAACCGACTAACATAAGTTCGAAACAAAAGATTATGACATATATTCAATTAGAAAAACGGAGCGGGTTTTCGGACCCGTTTTTCGTCAGATGTTACACTAAGTTCCCAATATATTTCACCGTCAAAGTCGCCAACAGGAAATCCATCACCATTTATTCCATTCTCCGTGATTGTGTCCTTAGTCTCATCGAAGGCGAATTTCCAATCGAACTCATATCCATGCAATTGGATAGCTTTGATATCATATCAGGCATGGATTAGCTTACCAAGGCCCGTGCCAAAGTCATTTGTTTTGAAAAGTTTATCCGCATTCCTCTTCCATCTGATGACACCATGAAGGGCTATGGCAAGAAGCCCTCTAAAGGGCTCAAACTCATGTCATGCATCAAAGTGAACAAGTACTTACGAAAGGAGTATTTTACCATTCTAGCTCACATTGTGGAAAAGTAAGATGAAGGAAAAAGCATAAAGGATGATCCAATCGTTTTTGAATTCCCCGAGGACCTACCTGGTCTTCCTCCCAGTCGTTCCGTTGATTTTCAAATTGACCTCATACCCAGCGCTACACCCGTTGCAAAATCTCCTTACCATCTCGCACCTTTGGAAATACGAGAACTATCAAGCCAACTTCAAGAGTTACTTGATGAAGGCTTCATTCATCCTAGCACATCACCGTGGTGCGTTCCGATGCTTTTCATCAAAAAGAAGGACGACTTGTTCCGCATGTGCATCAATTACCATGAACTCAACAAACTCACCATCAAAAACCACTATCCCTTCCTCGTATCGACGATCTCTTTGATCAACTTCAAGGAGCGACTTATTTCTTAAAAATCGATCTTCATTCCGATTATCATCAACTTCAAGTCCTCGAAGAGGACATTCCAATAACCGCATTTCGCACTAGATACGGATGAGTTCATGGTCATGCCTTTCAGTTTGACCAACGCACCCATGGTTTTCATGGACTTGATAAACCGTGTGTGTAAATCCTACTTGGACCGTTTCGTGATTGTGTTCATTGATGATATTCTCATCTATTTCTAATCTAAGACAAAGAATAAGCTTCACTTACATTTAATCTTAGAGCTCCTTCGAACTGAAAGACTATAAGACAAAGTGTGAATTTTGGCCAAACGAACTTCCATTTCTTGGTCACTTTTTGAACGAGAAAGGTATCCACGTCGAACCAGCCAAAATCGAACCCATCAAGAATTGGATCGCATCAAAATCCCCTTTCATAATTCGTTCTTCCTTGGGTTGGCGGGTTATCACTGTCGGTTCATCTCTAAATTCTCCAAGATCGCCGTACCACTCATCTCGTTGACCCAAAAAGATAAACCTTTTGTTTGGAGTCCCAAACAGGAGGAGTCTTTCCAGACCCTAAAGGACATGCTTTGCAATGCTCTTATCCAAACCCTCCCTGGCGGAAATGACGATTTCGTTTTTACTGTGATGCTTCCAACCAAGGTCTCGATTGTGTTCTCATGCAACGAGATAAAGTAATCGCCTACGCATCAAGGGAACTCAAAATTAAAGAAAAGAACTACACCACCCATGATCTTGAACTCGGTACGATTTTGCCTTAAAGATTTGGAGACACTACCTTATGGTACGAAGTGTGTGGTTTTCACTGACCATAAAAGCCTCCAACGTATCTTTAAATAAAAAGAACTTAACAGCATCAGAGACGATGGGTAGAATTGTTGAACGACTACGATTGCGAGATACGCCACCACCTTGGTAAAGCGAATGTCGTGACTGATGCCCTTAGTCGTAAAAGTCATATCAAGGTCCATAGCATTAGTTGTTTACAAAACAAAACCAACATTCAATCTCGTATTCACGAGGCACAATACTCATCCATCAACAAACACAACTTGTATGACGAGATGTAGTGTGGTGTCGAAAGTCAACTTAAGTCTAAAAATCTAATGGTATACTCCACTATCTTGACCGTAATTAGGTCCCAAACTGTGACATCCTTCGTGATCTTTTGATGAACAAAGCGCACAAATCATCGTATTCCATTCATCCCGGTACGGACAAGATGTATCAAGACCTTAGACGTTCATATTGGTGGTCGGGGCATAAAGAAGGACATTGCTCTCTTTGTGTCGAAATGTCTCACTTGTTCCAAAGTGAAAGCCAAACACCAATGTCCTTCGAGTTTACTCGAACAACCTGAGATTCCGATGTAGAAGTGGGAGAGTATCGCAATGGATTTCATTACCAAACTCCCACGAACATCATCTGGGCACGATAGTATATGGGTGATCATTGATCTCTTAACCAAGTCGGCTCTTTTCCTCCCCAACCATGAAGACTACTGAGTCAAGAAAATTTATATGGAAGAAGTCATTTACCATTACGGTATTCCCCTCGAAATCATCTCGGACCGCGATGTTCGTTTCACTTCCCGCTTTTAGCAAACGTTTCAAACCGCGATGAGTATTCAATTTAATCTTAGTACGGCTTTTCATCCTCAATCCGATGAACCAAACATACTATCCAAACTCTTAAAGATATGCTTCGATCTTGCATAATTGATTTTGGTGGAAATTGGAAGTACACTTACCATTGGTCGAGTTCTCGTACAATAACAGTTATCACTCTAGTATTCAAATGGCACCATTTGAAGAACTCTATGGCCGCAAATGACGTTCGCTTATTTGTTAGCACAAGATTGGTGAAGCACAAATTACCGGTCTCGAGTTCATACAGGAGACAACTGATAAAAAATTGTGAATCTGTGATAATCTACTAGTTAGTAGCGAATTTACTGTTTAGGGATGGTGGGCACAGGCCCATCGTACAAACTCCAGCCCATATAGTTGTTCAACATCACCTTGTTATCAGTGGGAATTTACAGGAACGGAAATGGAGTCATAGAATGGAAATGGAGTTGTGATGGGTGATTTTGTAGGAGATGATTGATTAATAGTAAAAGTCTAAAAGATAGATGGGTATTTTGGGTATATTTTATTTTGCTAATATTAAAGTGTTATTAAAATCAACTTGCACTGACACGAGAATTCTCTTATCAAATATTTAAAATATTTAGAATAATATTACAATAAATACATATACACATATATGTTTACCTTCAATAAAAAGGTTTCTAGTTCCACCGCTGAAATTACTTGATATAGAGTGAGTAAATAAGAATGAATCGTTTTAAAATATCATTAACTAGATAAGTACGAAGTGGTTTTACCCGACCCATTTTGACCCGCTTTCTTTTAATCAAACTGAGTTGTGTCCCCCGTCAAAAAAAATTATGAATCTGTCACTGCTACTCGTGGCAAGAAGTCGATATAAAAGTTATGCGGACAAATGCCGCAAGCCATTGGAATTTAATGTTGGTGATCTTCTACTCCTCAAGGTATCCCCTTGAAGGTAGTAGTGCGTTTTGGTAAGAAATGGAAACTTGCTCCTCGTTTTGTAGGTCCTTTCTAAATTCTCGAGAGAATTGGCAAAGTGGTGTATCGACTTGACTTACCTCAAGAGCTTAACAATGTTCATTCGATATTTCGTTACAAGGACTTTATGTGATAATGTTACTTTGTGACCATAACAATATAACAATATTATATTAAATAAAAGAGTTATAATCTTGTAACGGTCAGGCATTACAATACCGTAATGTGCTCGTGTTACCTTCCCTGGTTTCAAAACGTTTAAATTTAGGGACCGTGAACTCACCTTCGTATTTCTCGGTAAGAATAAGATTAAATGTATGCAAGCTAGGACGATCAACCACGCCCTATCATAGTTACCATGGTTTATTAGTGGTTGTTTATGCAAATCATAAAAGTCCTACACATATCTAACAACTAGCACGCGAACAAGACATTACATAGCTCTTCTATCATATGGTTTCATTTATGTGTTCACAACCTATCCAACGATATGATACCAAATAAGCACGGATACTCGAAATAGCATCAGCCCTATTAATTTCAACTAGTCGAACAATCAGAACAAATTCGCTATTGCAAACAAATTTCTAAATTTTTAAACATTTACTTATATTTCATGTTTCTAAATCATGATTAAATTTTAATAAGGAAGACGTATGGACATGATTCACGAAGCATCAACTTTGACTTTTAATTTAGGATACAATTTAATAGTAGTACATGTTTGTAAAACAATACATAATACTACTGGTGTTCATTATCACTTTCAAGCCATCATATATATATCACTACAGTTACATATGCATGAATCGAAACCCATACATATACTTAATCTTTTTTTTTCTATGACTATAACTATCCACATTCAAATTCCACTGAGCACCTCATATATATAACACAACATACATAAACGCTTATCTCTTCATGTCTTCAACCAACACGCAAGTTTGTATACGAGTTCATGTTTTTAAACCGAGGTCGAACCTGAACTTGTATTTGTACCTACTCTTTACGTTTTCTTTCAGATACATATATACACATACACAGTTACATATACAAATATTACACGGATTCAGGTTCGGATTTTCACGACCTTGCAACGAAGTCGAACCAGAACTTTTATACACACACCTATTATATGCACTCTACCATCAAAATCAATTATCAATCATCTACCTAGAACCATGTTTCACCATTTTCATACAATCCTCCTTATCTAACTTTTCACCAAACTTTCATGTGCAGACATACTTACCTATCATCTACACACACACACACACACATATATATATATATATCATACATGTGTAGTTCATTAACAACATGCGCAAACATAATCACCTATCGTCTACATATATTTATATATGTATATCATCGTGCATGTATAGTTTATCAACAACTTTATGTTTTCATCAAACATCAGACATGAAATGAAACTAGCATCGAACCGAAATCGAGGCAACGCGTTGATAAATCAAAGCTACAAGGTGAACGAGGCTTACCGATGACGGTGGTGATCTTGAGAAGCTGTTTACTCGTCAACCGTTGCACGAGATGGAGGAAGATGGTGACAGTTTTCCGATCGCCGTAGTAGTTTTGCAAGAAGAAGTGGGGAACGATATGGGGGGAAATCGGTTAGGATTGGGTTTTTAAACATAAAATATTATGATTTTTATTATTATTATCTTTACCCACATGGTTCGTTCAAGATAGGTAATTTGAGATATATATATATACATATATATATATATATATATGGTTTTCTTATTTATAATTAGTATAATGCATATATGAAATGCATGATGTATGATTAGTATACATGAAATCTATGATGACACATAGCAAATGTAGGTCTGCGTATGTTTTCTACATTTCAACTAAAGGCAATCATTTATTAAACTATGAAATAATACCATATAAGTCAATTACTTCTTCTATTATTATTCTTATTATTGCAAAGTGGTCCCTCAAGTTCCAACAACATGACGCACTGAGGAGGAGTTAACTAAATCCTTTCCCGTTAGATGAGTTTAGTCCCTCCCATTAGTAATAATTCATGTGTTTCATTCAACTCCCTAAGTATTAGCACTTCCGTGTTTAGTTGTCGTGCTAGTTTTAACGTTAGTGTTTGTGGGTTAACAATCTAACGGTTATGAATGTACATATAATATAAATCCTTAATGAAAGAGAACTAACGATAAGCACCTGAAATTACAGGATGTCACATTATCCTCACGTTAAAAGAATTTTCATCTCGAAAATTGAGTAAACACCTAAGCAGTCACATCATCCCCCCGTTGAAAGAATTTCGTCCTGAAATTCATTCTACATTTTCTGAAACTGAAGCTTTGATAGTAAAAAGGTGAAGGAACCTGTCTTTCATTTAGTCCTCTCTTTCCCATGTGAACTCCGGTCCACGCTTGGAGTTCCAATGAACTTTAATGATACGTATCTTGCTTGTCTCTGAGTCTTGATTTCTCGGTCCATGACCTCGATTGGTTCTTCAATGAATCGCAGTCGCTCGTCCACATGGATCTCATCCGATGGAACAGTTAGTGTTTCATCCGCCAAAGACTTCTTCATGTTTGAAACATGAAAAACATTGTGTACTCCACTGAGTTCATCTGGAAGGTTTAGTTCATACGCTAACGGCCCAATCTTCTTTGTGATTTGAAATGGGCCTATGTAGTGCGAGTTTAGTTTGCCTCGCTTTCTGAAACGAATTACCCCTTTCCAAGGTGACACCTTTAGTAAGACTCTATCGCCAACCTGAAATTCCAGTGGCTTACGACTTTCATCGGCGTAACTCTTTTGACGCTCACAAGCTGCCGCCAGGCGGTTTCTGATTTGAACATTTTTTTACGGTTGTTTTGAGTACCAACTCGGGACTAGTAAGATGGCTATCACCAACTCCCTCCCAACACACGGGTGACCTACATTTCTGTCTATACAACGCCTCAAAGGGTGCTGCATGTATACTCGTATGATAGTTGTTATATGGAAATTCCACTAATGGCAGGTGTCTCTCCCAACTGTTGCCAAATCGATAACACATGCCCTAAGCATGTCTTCAAGGGTCTGAATGGTTCGTTCACTTTGGCCATCTGTCTGAGGATGGTACGCGGTACGCATATCCAAGCATGAGCCTAAAGCTTTCTGTGCCGACTGCCACATTTGAAATGCGAATCATGGGTCCCGGTCGGAGATTATTGACACTGGCACCCCGTGCCTGGCAACTATTTCCTTCATATAGAGTGCGGCAAGTTTGTTAAACTTGTCTGTTTCCTTCATGGCTAAGAAGTGTGCTGATTAGTTAGTCGGTCTATGATTACCCAAATGGTATCGTTCTCGCTAGGTGTTCTTGGCAAACCTGTAATAAATCCATAGCAATTTGTTCCCATTTCCACACTGGGATCTCCGGTTGTTGCAGTAACCCTGACAGTTTTTGGTACTCGACTTTAACCTTTGAGCAAGTCAGACACTTGCTCACATAGGTGGTGATTTCCGCCTTCATGTTTGACCACCAATAGGTTGTTTTGAGGTCCTGATACATCTTATCCGAACCCGGATGGATAGAGTATCTAGATTTATGGGCTTCATCCATTATGAGTTCCCTTTTCAGGTTCCCGTAGAGGGGAACCCATATGCGGTTCATGAAGCTTCTTGTGCCATCAGATTTTATTTCCAAATCATGCTCCATTTTACGTAGAGACTCGACTTTTAGGTTTTCTTCTTTCACAACTTCAATCTGCGCGTTATGAATCTGCTCGGTAAACTAGAATGAATGATGAGTTATAGCGCCTGAACTAGTCTAGGTTTCAAGTGTTCTTTTTGGCTAAGGGCGTCGGCTACCACATTAGCTTTGCTTTGGTGGTACTGGATGGCACACTTATAGTCATTTCGGAGTTCGACCCAGCGACGTTGTCGCATGTTCAACTCCTTCTGATTAAAAATGTGCTGGAGGCTCTTATGATCCATATAGATAGTACACTTCGATCCGTACAGATAATGTCTTTAGATTTTCAGGGCGAACACCACTGCTCCTAGCTCCAAATCATGAGTGGTGTAATTCTTCTCGTGTACCTTCAGTTGTCGGGATGCATACGCGATGACCTTTTCGCGTTGCATCATTACGCATCCAAGTCCTTGGATTGAAGTGTCACAGTACACAACAAAATCATCGGTTCCTTCCGGTAGGGACAGTATGGGTGCACTACAAAGCTTTTGCTTTAACTGTTGAAATGCCTCTTCTTGCTTATCACCCCAAATATACTTGGTGTTCTTCTAAGTCAAGGTTGTGAGTGGTTGTGAGATCTTAGAGAACCCTTCAATGAAGCGGCGGTAGTAACACGCCAAACCCAGAAACATTTTCGAACTTCCGTTGGCGTCCTAGGTGCCTCCCAACTTTTAATTGCCTCAATAACGTGAATACCCTTTTTGTTAACTATATGCCCAAGAAATTGGACTTTGCGAATCCAGAAGTCGCACTTAGAAAATTTGGCATATAGTTTCTCCCGTTGGAGCATTTCCAGAACTAACCGCAGATGCTCTTCATGCTCTTCCTTGGTTTTTGAGTACACAAGTATATCATCAATGAAGATGATGACAAACTTATCAAGGTAAGGTTTACACACGCGGTTCATGAGATCCATGAACACCACGGGTGCATTGGTTAAGCCGAATGGCATGACCAAAAACTCGTAATGGCCATACCGGGTGCGGAAACCTGTCTTTGAAATGTCTTCTTCTCTGACTCGAAGTTGATGGTATACCGACCTCAGGTCGATCTTGGAGTAGTAGCTTGACCCTTGTAGCTGATCGAACAGGTCATCAATCTGTGGTAAGGGGTATCGATTCTTGATTGTAACCTTGTTAAGCTCTCGACAGTTGATGCACATGCGAAAGGTTCCATCCTTCTTCTTAACAAATAGTACTGGAGCTCCCCACGGTGATGAGCTGGGACGGATAAAACCTTTATCAAATAACTCCTGCAGCTGAGTAGACGGTTCTTGTAGTTCAGATGGTGCTAAATGGCAAGGAGCTCTGGCGATTGGAGCTGCGTGGTTCGCAAGTTGGATCTCGAATTCGATATGTCTATGGTGTGGAAGACCGGGTAAGTCTTCAGGAAAGACATCAGGGAAGGCACGTACGATTGGAATATCCTCGACTTTCTTCTCGTCCATCAACTATTTGGTGATGAGAGCAAGTATGGCTATCGAATTCTTCTTGCATAGGTATTTTTGAGCTTGCATAAAAGAGATGATATCCATGACGACACCGCTTTGATCACCATGAATGGTTAGAGTTTCGCCACTAAAAAGAGGGATGTGAATAACCTTTTCACGACAAATAATTTCGGCTCGGTGTTTGGACAACCAGTCCATACCAACTACCACGTCGAAACTACCCAGCGTAGTTGGCATAAGGTTTATGTCGAACGTGTGACCAGCGAGAGAGAGCTAGCACCCTTTGAGAATGTGGGTTACTTTTACTGATTTACCGTCGGCTAACTCTAACTCTATTATGTACTTGGTTTCTAACGACACAGGAGCAACATTTAACAGTTTCCTAAGTGACTCTGATATGAAACTCCTATCGGCACCAGAATCAAATAACATATTCGCATAATGATTATTTAACAGAAACTTGCTGGTTACAACGTTAGAGTCATCCCTTGCTTCGCCCTTTTCCCATGGTGAAGGCACGTCCTTTAGCTCCACCGCTGTTACCCCCACTATTGTTGCCCCTCTGGTTTTGGCATCCGCCACTATTGTTCCCCCTGTTGAGCTGAGGGCAACCTCTCTTGAAATGTGCATCACTACTACACTAGTAGCATGTTCTAGTAACCCCGCATTGCTGGTTCTGATTCTGTCTCGGTTGGATTTCGCCTCGACAATCCTTTACAGCATGACCATCTTGCCGCACCTCTGAAAACGGTTGTCACCACACTGTCCATAGTGGTGGAGATTGCACTTGCTGCACCTGGGTTTATTTCCGAATAACTGCTTTGGCTCTGAGAGTTATTGTTGTTGTTGGACGACTGATTGTTATAGCCTCAGTTGTTGTTGAACCTTTTTCTGAGAACCCTGTTGTGACTGACCAGAAGTTTGCGGTTTGAAAGAACTATCCTCCCATTTTCTTTTGTTGTCGGGGGCAACATCAGACTCGCCACTCTTTGGTAGTTTTTCCCATTCAACCGCCTTATCTGTTAGTTTGTGCGCCAACCGCACTGCTTGCTGAACCGTCATCGGGTTGCTTGACATTACCATTCCCTGAATCTCAGTGACCAATCCCCCCAGATAGAGTTCTAACTACTTGTAAACATGTCTAGCCATCCGTGGACATAAAAACACTAGGTCATAGTGTTTGGAGGTGTATTCCTCAATTTCCGAACCCGCATCTTGTGCTTCCACAAGTCGTGCTCCAGCTGATGAATGCGGTCTCTCGGACAGTATTCTTCCCTGACCAAATTCTTGAAGTCATCCCATGCCATCGCATTGACTGCAACTAAACCCCCGGTTTGCACCTTGGCATTCCACTAGGTTAGTGCCCCGTCTTCTAATGTAGAGGCTGTGAACTTCACCCTTTTTCTGGTAAGCAGTTGCACATTGCAAAAACCGATTCAACTTTTTTGATCCACCAAACCAATCCGATGGGTCCTTCCATCCCTGTGTATTTGCAAGGCTTGCAGTCTAGAAAATCCTTACAGGGGTTAAACCCTGCGCCTAAGAATAGAATTCGGAAGAGGCGTTAGAAAAAAAACGTATTAAATAAAATACTAAAGGTACCATTACTTTAGTTTGTTCTTAAAGTGTTGGGCGAGTGCTACCTCCACGGTTAAGGTTCTGATTGTTTTGGAGGTGCTGGTTATTTGTTGCGATAGCTCCATTAACATATTCCTGAATCAGTGCGGCCCAACTCTGCATGAGTCATTATGATATTCCCACGCTGCCACCACGAGACTATCTATTTCGACATACACATAATTATATGAGACAAAGTATCATACAGTCATTGTACAAGTTTCAAAACATGTGATTTAGGGTAAGGTAACATCTCAGCACATGGAACATTTTAAAATATAAACATCTGATTAAAATAAATTGTAAGAGTCACTATAAAGTATTCAGCAAACATTTAAAATTTAAAACATCGCAAATGTCCATGCAAAGCAAAAGAGATAAATAAATAAGCAAGTAGAAAGCGGATTAGTTGTCGACTCCGCTGTCCCCCGCATCCCAGTCTTCATCAGTCGCTGCCTCCTCCGACTCCTCTTCCGGTTCCTCATATGATTCTTCCTCAGGTTCTTCCTTAGGATCCTCTTCTGGATCCTCTTCCAGGTCCTCCTCCTCCTCCAGCTCGGGCTCAGCTGGAGGTACTAGTGGTGCGGGTCATAGTGCGGGTGCTGGTGTCGGATGCTCTAAGTCATAAATCCTTGGAAAGGCTGCCTGCATCTTCGTTTGTAGTCCCTCGATTTCGTAGCGATCAATTCCCCGACTAATCCGAAGATTCATGTTCCTCTTACGGTGACCTTTTGAATCTTTCCTCAACTCGAGAACCTATCTTTCCAAGTCCATGATACGTTTTTCAAATTTGATAGTGTAGTTGAGGGTAGTTAGTTTAGATGATCTTGTGCTAGACGTTTCCTCTTTGCTGATCGCGTCTCCATGTAATGCGACGGTGAAGGTGGCACCTTGGGAGCCTTCCCTCGTGCTAGTGGGCAATAGTTAGATGAGGAGGATGATGACATGCCTGTTTTGTTAGTATGATGAGATATATTTATATATAGAATAAGACAATACACTACAAATAACGTCATGTAATTGTGTTCGAGTTGGTGATACTAGTGTTGTGTCGGTGGCTATAGTTTAGGTCTATAACCCATGCAAACCTAGTTCTCTATAACCAGTGGCTCTGATACTAATCTGTCACACCCTCCACTTGCGGGGTTTTACCGCGAGGCGCGTGACAAACAAGGATCTAGACACTAGTCATATCGAATGACCTCTATATGAGAAAATAGTTTTACCAAACAACCAATAGTTCAAAAGTAATGCGGAAGCGTAACAATTGTAAAGCAAAAATGTGCGTCAAAACAAAGGCCCAATCAAACGATAAATAAATATGAAAATGGCAATGTTCGGAAAATGAAAATGTTTTTGATGCCATGTAGTGCACCTAATCGTGGCTAGTACCTTAGCGACCTGTGGGGAACACGTAAGAAATAAGTGTCAGTCAATTATGATGAGTGAGTTCACATATTCAATTCACAATTATAACATGTTTCGTTTACACAAGTTTCCATTATTCAACCCGAATAGTAATCATTAGTATTTAATATCTTACTGTTATATTTATAGATAGCTAACCCGTGTTACGTCACGAAAGAGTTCGAAACCGAAGCTGGCTGTTGTTGCCTTTGTTTGCCAGGTCTATCACCGACTGTGGTGGTAAGTTAGGCTAATTCTACACCCGGTGACCATTACCGGTCTAGCTAGTGCGACTAGCTCGGGTGGGGCTTGTCGGGCCCAGTAGTACTACTCAAAATTCCCATGCTATTAATCCCAATGCTAACGGTCTGAGGTTTACAAGGACTTTATGTGATAATGCTACTTTGTGACCATAACAATATAACAATATTATATTAAATAAAAGCGTTATAATCTTATAACGGTTAGGCATTACAATACTGTAATGTGCTCGTGTTACCTTCCCTGGTTTCAAAACGTTTAAATTTAGGGACCGTGAACTCACCTTTGTATTGCTCGGTAAGAATGTCACACCCTGACCCGCAGCGATATGGTAGTCGGGGCATGATTGGGTTTTCATCAAAGCTCATGACATTTACTATAATAAAGTTTCATATTTATTCTTCCAAATAAAAAGGAAAAATTCCAACAACCAAATAAACCATACAAGCACCAATGTTCCAAACAAGACGTTTAAGTAACAATTTATTCTTCTTCTAAGGCCCAATCTTATATGTTTCTTGCTTCAACCTAATCACCTGTATCATGTGTAAAAATAGAGATTTGGGTCAACAAAAGTTGGCGAGTGAATCCCGTTTAAACATTTGAAAGAAATGATATGTTGATTAATTTAATAAAAATGTGCATAAACCAAATATAAGCAAACGTATAAGTAAACTATCCACAGAACACATATTCATCTAGCAATGTACATGTGAGCATGATAAACGATGAACTGTGAGATCAAGGCTCAATCAAACGGAGCCGATCTAATTAGGCAACGCGATGCTCTACCCGTATGAAAACAGGGAACTGATGGGCCTAATGTGAATGCTTGACTGAAATGAGAAAGTATAACCACAAATAACAATAAATCAAATATCACATATCACGTTAGTTCATATAATGGTAGTAGCACAAGTGTTTGAATAAATGATATAAATAAACGACACATGATATATCCCAAAACATGAATAAAAGGGGAGTTTGTAGGAGTTCACTCACGGTGGGTGCGTTCTTGATTTGATAACGAGCGCGCACGATTTAAAGATTCCAACCGACGAGAAAACTAACCTAAATATTCACGTAATAATTCGGTAAATATATTTCTTTTATTTAAAATTAGTATTTTTATTTAATGAATTTTATTAGACTTTTTGGATAATTTTATAGTATTTATGACTAATTTTTATACTTAAAAAGGACTTATTTTATTATATGTTTTTATGGATTTTGGAGAAAAATAAAGAAAAGGGTTAATTAAAAAAAAAATACCCCTTTTAGGGGTCGATGCGGTCGGATCGGGTGTAATACGCAGCGTGTGGGATTCAAACTCATGACCTCTCGTTTACGTGCACGCAGCTCTACAAACTGAGCTACGTGTCTAACCCAAAATATTCTGGAATTTAAATAATTATATATACTTACTGAGATGAACTTATTTTGAATTAATTAAAAAGGTTTGTTAAACCATAAGAACCGTGCGTATAACCAGACTCAAACCTGCGCCCCTTGCTTCGTGTTGCACAAGCCCGACTAATTGGGCTGTGTGACTAACCCGAAGGATATACCATTTTAATTACTTTTATAAACTAACTGAACTGTTTGATATATATGTTATAAAAATGTTTGCAATATTTAGGAAATTTGGCAACGTGTTAAGACTCGAACCCAGGACCATGTGTTTAATTTGCACACAGTCCACCACTGGACTGTGTGTCTAACCTGGTATAAACACCGGTTTTAATTACACTTACTGTGTGTCTAACCTGGTATAAACACCGGTTTTAATTACACTTATATTCTTATTCAGTCTTCATCTTCTTTATTTTGTTTAACAGTTTGACAAAAAAACCTGATTGTCAATCCGATATCTTTTATGGGATTGATTTACATCTAAAGACAATAAAATAAATTCGCTACTGCAAACAAGTTTCTAAATTTTTAAACCTTTACTTATAGTTCATGTTTCTAAATCATGATTAAATTTTAATAAGGAAAACGTATGGACATGATTCATGAAGCATCCACTTTGACTTTTAATTTAGGAAACAATTTAATAGTAGTACATGTTTGTAAAACAATACATAATACTACTGGTGTTCATTATCACTTCATGCCATCATATATATATCACTACAGTTACATATGCATGAATCGAAACCCATACATATACTCAATCTTTTTTTTTTCTGTGACTATAACTATCCACATTCAAATTCCACTGAGCACCTCATATATATAAGAGTAAATTGCACAAAACATCCTTTATGTTTCCTCAAACTTGCAGGTTCCAGCCTTAATGTTTAAAAGTTGCTAAAAACAGCCTTTAAGTTTATTTTTGTTGCGGGTTCAATCCTTTACAGCTAACCACGTTATTTTCTTCAGTTAAGTTCCCTCACATGCATAACATGTGAGGGTATATTCGTCATTTTGGTTGATCTGGTTATAAAACACATGAATCTGGTTATCCCTCACATGAATCTGGTTATAAAACACAACCCCCTTCCTTCTCTCTCTCTCTCTCTCTCTCTCTAAACACCATAACCACCACCATCACCTCCACCAACCGTCAGCATACCTCCACCACTGCCACCCCAGCCGAAATAGATCGGAAAGAAAAGGCCGGAAAGACAACAAATCGGAAAGAAAAGGCCTCAAAAAACACATCACCTCCTCCACCGACACCACCTCCTCTGCCACCACCTCCACCTCCGACATCATCTCCTCTGCCACCACCTCCTCTGCCACCACCTCCTCTGCCACCACCTCCACCTTCGACAAAACCCCCAAAATCCCCAAATAACTCTGCCACCATCATCTTCAACTGCCACCACCACCACCGCCACCTGATACATCACCACCGTAGGGTTAGGGTTTCGGTTTGAGATTGTGGACCGATGATGTTTGTTGGAGGATATGGACATGCAGAGGCGAAATTGCGGGGATAATTGAGGGGAGAACGGATGAATGTTGTTCAGAAAAGAGTAAACCTGATTCGATCGGAATTCTGAAATCCTAGGTGCCGATTTCACCGATTCTTCGCTTCCTTTGTTCATGATAGCGGCGGCACCGGTTGCACCACCGTGTGGTGCGGCGGCGAGTCCTCACCTGAAAAACAACATCAAACCGTAACCGTCAAGCAAAGGCCGGCGGCGGCTAGGTCTTTCAGGCCGGAATTGAAGGTCAAAACAGTTCGGAACCCTAGCCGCCAAGGCCGACGGCGGCTAGGTCTTTCAAGCCGGAACTGGAAGTCAAAGCAGATCGTGCCCCCTCGGTTCTCTCTCTTTTTCTCTGTTTTCTCAGATTTCTTTTTCCCTTTCTAAACTACCATGCGCATCTCTCTCTTGTGTGGTGGTGATAACTGTGGGTGTTGTTGTTGGGTGCATTAACAGGTAGAACGGTAGTGGTTGAGGGGAGGTTAGGGTTTGGTGTTTGGTGTTGTGGTGGTTGGTGTTGTGGTGGTTGGTGTTGTGGTGGTTGGTGACGGTGGGGCAAGATGGTTGTGATGGTGAACAGTGGTTGGTGAAGGGTTGGGATTGTTTTGCTAAGGCTGGAGATGGGTAGTTGTTATGGTGGTTTTGTTAGGGTGGTGATGGGTGGGGGCTGTGGTGGTTTTAATTCTGAGGGGTGGAGACCGGAGACGGTTTGTTGTGGTGGTTGTTTATTAATGTGTGTGTTTATTATACATAATATATAATAATATCAAATATATAATATGTATTATATTATATTTAAAAAGATCAAACAAAATGACGAATATACCCTCACATGTTATGCATGTGAGGGAACTTAACTGAAGAAAATAACGTGATTAGCTGTAAAGGATTGAACCCGTAACAAAAATAAACTTAAAGGCTGTTTTTAGCAACTTTTAAACATTAAGGCTGAAACCTGCAAGTTTGAGGAAACATAAAGGATGTTTTGTGCAATTTACTCTATATATAACACAACATACATAAACGCTTATCTCTTCATGTCTTCAACCAACACGCAAGTTCGTATACGAGTTCATGTTTTTAAACCGAGGTCGAACTGGAACTTGTATTTGTACCTACTCTTTATGTTTTCTTTCGGATACATATATACACATACACAGTTACATATACAGATATTACACGGATTCAGGTACGGATTTTCACGACCTTGCAACGAAGTCGAACCGGAACTTTTATACACACACCTATTATATGCACTCTACCATCAAGATCAATTATCAATCATCTACCTAGAACCATGTTTCACCATTTTCATACAATCCTCCTTATCTAACTTTTCACCAAACTTTCATGTGCAGACATACTTACCTATCATCTACACACACACACACACACATATATATATATATATCATACATGTATAGTTCATCAACAACATGCGCAAACATAATCACCTATCGTCTACATATATTTATATATGTATATCATCGTGCATGTATAGTTTATCAACAACTTCATGTTTTCATCGAACATCAGACATGAAACGAAACTAGCATCGAACCGAAACCGAGGCAACGTGTTGATAAATCAAAGCTACGAGGTGAATGAGGCTTACCGATAATGGTGGTGATCTTGAGAGGTT
Source organism: Scalesia atractyloides (assembly GCA_947069175.1). Lineage (NCBI taxonomy): Eukaryota > Viridiplantae > Streptophyta > Magnoliopsida > Asterales > Asteraceae > Scalesia > Scalesia atractyloides. The sequence goes on from CAMTDV010000026.1 coordinate 68,650,942, forward strand.
GTTTACTCGTCAACCATTGAGGATAAGGGGCAAAATGATTTTTCCTTAATTTTCAAACGGAATAACTGATAAAGAGACTCAAACTATACTTCTTTTCAAACCGTAGGGGCTTAGACATTAAAAAAACGGGGACTCAAATTAACTCTGCCTAAAACCACTGAGACTCAGGGTCTGTTTGGTATGGGGTAATGGAATGGATGAGGGAATGAAATGGACAAGGTAATGGAATGAATGAGGTAATGGAATTGATCATTACCATTCCATGTCTTGTTTGGTTACCATGTGAGAATGGAATGAATCATTACTTCATGTTGTTTGGCAGGCAAGAATGGCAATGGTGGGCAGCGGTTAGTGGTAGGCGGTGATGGTGGGTGGTGATAGGTGGCAGTTGTAGCACGGTGGTGATGGTGGGCGGTGACGACGGCGGGTGGTGCCAGCGACGATGGTGGTGGGTGACGACGACGGGTGGGTTATGGCGATGGTGATAGTGGTAGCGGTGGTGGTCGAAGGTGTTAGTGGTGGTGGTCAAAGGTGGTAGCAGCGACGGTGGAGGTGGGTTGCGGCGATGATCAGAGGTGGGTTGCGGCAGTGATCGGAGGTGGCACGACGGTGGCGGGGACAGCGGTGGGTGGCAGCGGAGGTGGGTGGTGGTGGCGGCGAAGGTTGTGGTGGTGATGGCTATGGTGGTGTCAACGATGGATGGCAGCGGTGGGCTTGGTGGTGGTGGTTGGAGCTGGTGGCGACAGTGGTAGCGGTGGTGGTGACGAAAGTGGGTGGCTGCAGAGGCAGTGGCGGGTGGCGATGGAGGTAGGTGACGGCATCAGGTGGCGGCAGTGGCGGGTGGCGGTGGTGGTTGCAACGGTGGCGGGTTGTGGTGTTGTTAATAAGGCTGAAAAGGGAATGGATGGGAAAAAAGGGGATGGATGGAATGATTTTGAGCGAATGAAATGCATTTTGGAATGTACGATTCCATTCCATCGACAAACTAAACACTCTTTTCTTCATTCTCTCGTAATAATGCATTTTATTCCACCTGTCATTCCTGTATACCAAACGCTACCTCAGATTACATTTTACTCTACTGATATAAATAAAAAAATAATTTAAAACTTGCTTCTATTATTTTTCAAAAAAAATATTAAGAATAAAAAACTTAAGGTATACCTAAATCTATAAATAAGAATAAAAAAGTTGAGGTACACCTAAATATATAGTAGTTGAGGTTTTAGTTATAGCCAACAAGGTGTTCTCAAGCACCATACAACACACCTCCATAAGCCTCTCACCTTATCCCCCCATCTTCTCTAATTTCTCCCCAAACCATAACCATGGCCTGTTCTTCTTCAATCATCAACATCTCCTCAATCTTCCACAAAAACCCCTCACTCGAACACCTCTCTAGAAAGCTCGGCACACCCGCCACCCCTCTTCACCATAAAACCCATTTCACATCCATTAAAGCTTCGTCTAGACCCAACCAAACTGGCGCCGGTGGTTCTGGGTTTGTGACGTCGGCGACTGCCACACCGAATTCTATATTGAGTGAGAAGGCTTTCAAGGGGTTGGGTGTGTTTGATGAAGATGATTCGGTTGATGGTAGTGATAGAGAATTTGATGGTGATGAGTCTGAAACTGATTTTTCAGTTGATGGTGTGAATGGTGGTAGTGATGGTGATGAATTGTTGATTAGTAAATTGGGTTTGCCTCAAAGGCTTGTTCAGTCTCTTGAGAAAAGAGAGATTACCAGGCTGTTCCCAATTCAAGTAAATTCTTGACTTTCCCCTTTTTTGTATATGTGTCTATATCTTGTTGTTATTGATACTGTGAATGTTGTTAGTACTCTTTATCTTGAATCTGAACTGGATGTTTCTTTGGATATGTAACCTTATCACTTATCTGTAAATGCTAAAATTGGTTTAAAAAGGGGATATGCTTACCCAGGCGATAGGACCGTGACGCGTCAAAGCTCACAACTTTTCGTAGGCGAGACACAGCTTAGCTATATAAGTATTTTTTATGTTTCTAGTAGGTTATTAGCATGCCACCAAAATTTTGGCAGTAAATGAGCTTTATATATGATTTGATATATAATAACATATATGTACAACATGAAAAACTATATGTACATCATCAACCTTCCCCGTACAAGAGGCGAGTCGAGCCACAAGACTGCGTTTTGTGCCTCTTTTTTGTGTGCGTTTTTTGTGCCTAATGTGTATGTTTTGTACACAGTGCGCCTTGAGATCCTGTGCCTGAGGGTGACTCAGGCGCCTTTTTAAAACCAAGATGCTAAATTGCTAATATTAGTGTTTTAACTTAAAGTTTGCTCTAGTATGTGTGAACACAGTATCTGCCAGCCTTTAAACTTCAAACAAGTTTAATTTTCTTATGCAAGCATATGAGTAATTGCAAGCTTGCTCTATATCTTGAAATCTAAACCATCCCTAAAGTATTTTCCATCAGAAATCTTGATGAAGGAGGTAGCCAATGTTAGTTCCTCTAGTTGTTCAAAGGAAAAAAGTAGGAATTTTTGTTTGTTTCTAGTAAGTTCAAGCTTTTTGATGAACTTTAACAAGTGTCAAACGATAAACAATTGAAAATCTGAAGTCACAGGGTGGCATATCAGGTATGAATAATGTCGCATAGACATAATATTCTTATCGCCTTTTTAATTCATTATAAACGTTTTAACCAAAAGTTGTATATATTTACTGCATATTATGTTTTTACCTTTATTATTTCAAGTCAAATATGTGTTGACTTGCTTTCGTTTTAACCATGTAGAGAGCCGTATTGGTCCCTGCACTAGAAGGTAGAGATATTATTGCTCGTGCCAAAACCGGAACAGGAAAGACACTAGCTTTCGGGATTCCTATAATCAAGAGACTCACCGAAGACGATGAAGAAAGAATTTCTCCAAGGTACCCATAAATAAAGTTTTTTGTTTCAACTTTATTTTATCACATTGGATACATGATAATGATAACTCAAATGATATGTTGGATCTAATGGCTTTTTGTATATGTTTTGTATCATAAAGGCGTGGTCAACGACTTCCGAGAGTTTTAGTACTTGCACCCACTAGAGAATTAGCAAGGCAAGTAGAAACAGAGATCAAAGAGTCCGCCCCATATTTGAGCACAGTTTGTGTGTATGGCGGCATTTCATACTCTTCACAACAAAACGCTTTGTCTCGTGGGGTCGATGTAGTGGTTGGCACACCTGGAAGACTTATTGATCTTATCGGAAGTAATAGCTTAAAGTTAGGAGAGGTTCAGTTCTTGGTTCTCGATGAAGCTGATCAAATGCTTGCTGTCGGGTTTGAGGAAGATGTTGAACATATTTTGGAACAGCTTCCGTCAGAGAGGCAGAGCATGCTTTTCTCCGCAACTATGCCTGGTTGGGTCAAGAAATTATCAAGGAAGTATTTGAATAATCCGTTGACAATTGATTTGGTAAGTTTATTATGATATTGGAATTTTATTATTTCTTTTCTAAACTAACAAAAAGAAATTGTTTTGTTGAACCTAAAAAGGTTGGTGATCAAGATGAAAAGCTAGCAGAGGGTATCAAGCTATATGCTATACCAACAACCTCAACTTCAAAGCGGACGATACTTGGTGATCTTGTCACGGTATGGACCTTATTTGTTCGATCTTTATAATATAAAGGTTAAATCTTGTATATTTAGCAAGGTTGGAGAACTCGCTAGTCGGCCGGTGAAGTGGGGACTGGCGACTACTCGGGATTACTAGAGATTAATCGGATCGGGTTTTTTGTATGTAATTTTCAGTTTTATGTATACATATACACATTTTTATAGGTAAGTATTTTAAGTAGCTAGGTTTTAACTCTTACTCAACTCATTTTTTTAAGTATAGAAGATTAATTGTTGTAATTTACATGGTTTGGTTGTAAACTGGCGGAAATTAGAGGTTTTGGCCGGAATATACAGGTTTGTTGCCGGAATCTGGTCGGAATCGCCGATTTTTGGCTGTCCGACTAGGACCGACTAGGCCCGACTAGCGATTAATGGACTGATCAACGAAAAATTACTCAGTTCCAGGCTGACTAGCGATTAATCGCCAACTAGTCACGATTTTTACAACATTGATATTTAGTGAACGGGGCACTTACAGATGTAAACTTATACTGTTGTGATGATTATATATGTGTAGGTATATGCAAAGGGTGGGAAGACGATTGTTTTTACTCAGACAAAAAGGGATGCCGATGAGGTGTCAATAGCATTGACTAATAGTATTACTTCGGAAGCATTACACGGTGACATATCTCAACATCAAAGAGAAAGAACACTGAACGGATTTCGACAAGGAAAGTTCACCGTGCTTGTTGCTACTGATGTTGCTTCTCGTGGCCTTGATATACCCAATGTTGACTTAGTAAGTTTGACCAATGTTTCTTGTATTGTCTGACCAACAAAAGCACATTCAAACAGCATGTTTAACAAACCTTAGCGAACTTTTCGGACGTGATTGTGACTTGAATTGCTTTCTTTTTTTAGGTTATCCACTATGAACTTCCGAACGATCCAGAAACGTTTGTACACCGATCAGGTAGAACGGGGCGTGCAGGGAAGGAAGGCACAGCCATTTTGATGTTTACAAATAGTCAAAGGAGAACAATTCGATCACTTGAGCGTGACGTTGGATGCAAATTTGACTTCATAAGTCCTCCAGCTGTCGAAGATGTACTGGAATCTTCCGCTCAGCAAGTTGTCGCTACACTTGCCGGCGTTCATCAGGAATCTATCGAGTTCTTCACTCCAACTGCACAAAAACTAATTGAAGAACAGGGTGCAGGCGCTCTTGCTGCTGCTCTTGCACAGTTGAGCGGTTTCTCAAAGCCCCCATCATCGCGTTCTCTTATCACACACGAGCAGGTGGTTTATTTTTAATAATTTTGCTCGTGTTTGTTTGATATATGTAATTGGGGGTGCTAAACGGGTCGTATTCTGGGGTTCAACCCAACCCAAACCCGAAAATTTTAGATGAACCCAACACGACTCGAACCCGAAAATCGTGTCATACATATGAACTTGAACACGACCCGAATATTCGCGGGTTGACCTGAACACGACCTAAACCCGAAAATCGTGTCATACATATGAACCTGAACACGACACGAATATTCACGGGTTGACCTGAACACAACCCGAATTCGAAAATCATGTCATACATATGAACCTGAACACGACCTGAATATTCACAGGATGACCCGAAATGACCTGTCTAACCCAATTTTTTTTTTTTGCAAATTAATATATTAAAATTAAAATGTTACTAAAATAACACAAATGTATATAATACAGCTACATTTTAATTAAAAAATTATTTCAATTTCTCTTTTTGAGTTATAATTATGGCATAAAATACCCACCTAATTTAATTCCTGACATATAACAAATTGTAAAAAAATCAAATACAATATAAATGGATTAAATGGGTCAACCTGCCAACCCGACTGGGTTGACACGAACCCGACCCGGTTAGCTAAACAGGTTCGCGGGTTCAACCTGAAACTGACCCGAATCCATTTAGACTAAACCCAAACCCACAAATTTTGTGTTAGGTTCGTGTCATGTTTTCGTGTTGTCAGAAATTCACACCCTTATCGGTAATCTTTATCTGTATTTAGCTTTTTATTTATTTCCTTATGATTGCATTGCAGGGATGGACCACATTGCAATTGACTAGGGACCCTGCTCTATCAAGAGGATTCATGTCAGCTAGAACCGTTACGGGATTCTTGGCTGATGTTTATGCAACTGCTGCCGATGAACTGGGAAAAATACATATTGTTGCAGATGAAAGGGTGTGTATCCATTATTCATTCATGTGAGCTAATTAACGTATCTTTTTTACTGTTGCAATATTTTGTGACATTTATCTGTTTTATCAGGTTCAAGGGGCGGTTTTTGATCTTCCAGAAGAGATAGCTAAAAACCTATTAAACAAGGACTTGCCACCTGGCAACACTATTACAAAGATTACAAAGGTAAGCTCTGTTCTGTTTTTAGATACTGTGATCCATGTGTTTCTATTTATTGGATTACTGATTATGGTTCGATGGTATTTGCAGTTGCCTGCATTACAAGATGATGGTCCAGCTGGTGACTTTTATGGTAGGTTTTCGAACAGGGAGAGAAGTTCACGGGGAGCAGGCTTGAGAAGGGGTGGTTCACGTGGTGGTTGGGGTGGCAGCAGTTGGTTCTCGTCAGATGATGAAGGGGATAGTTTCAGGCGAGGTGGTAGGAGTGGCGGCAGTAGTTGGTCCAGAGGCGGCTCTAGAAGTGGCGGTGGTGGTGGAAGTGATTGGTTAATTGGTGAAAGACGGTCTTCACGCACTCCATCTTTTGGGACCAGGGGATCGGGCTCTTCATCTCGGACAAGGGACCGGTACTAAATTTTTTTTGTCCATTTATAAAATTTACTGAATAACTAATTAATATGTTAAATATGACATATTGAATAATTATGTCAAATGATAGGAACTTTGATGGTGCATGCTTCCACTGTGGACGGTCTGGGCACAGGGCATCGGAATGTCCCAAGAAGCAAGATTACTAGTTTGCCCCTCGTTCTTGTTTAGAGCCCACACGTTCATAGATCCGTTTTAAGTCCTCAGCTGCTGTGCTTCGCCAGCCCTTGGACTTGGGTAATTTTTTTTTTTAAAGAAATGACAATTGGCATACGTGTTGGATGTGACAGGGAAAGTGAAGGTAAGGTCTTTAGATAGGTTTAGGTAGCAGCATCACTTGTTTTCCAAAGATTTATAAGGTCATGTTCTGTTGAAGTCAGTTATAACTTATGATGTGGATTGCTATTTCTTGCAATATGTCATGGAACTATATGCTACATATTGATCATAAGTTGATTAACATGTGATATTTGACTTGAAATCTGTATGATATTAGAAGTTAAAAAGACCTTCAACTAAGTAGATTAATTAATTAGTTCTCTCTTTTAGGCAACACATTTTTCAGGGACATGCACACGTGTAGATAACACATGGTGGGCACGTGTGAAGGTAAACATCTCATGTTATAGGTAACAAAACGAATGTTTACACATGCTAGTTACACATTGAGCGCTTGTGAGGGTGGCTTGATGTTAAAAGTGATTTCAATTATGACTCAATTGTTGCCTGGGAAGATTATAAAAGACTAAATTATTACAAGAAAATGAACGAACAAATTTTCATTATTTATTTCTTTTTATTAATGGTTTATATTTTTAAAGTCTTTTCCTATATAACACATGTAAAAGATTTATGATACACATATGTAGATAATATACATTAACAAAGAATCAAACTTAATTATTTATATTTTTCTTTGAATTTCAGAAGAGATACTATCTTTTTTTATTTTTAAATTTTTAAAAGGTTAATGAGTGGTTGTCTTTTTATATATGAAACGAAAAACATATCAGTGTTAGGTTTTTGTTGGACTATTCGGTTCAACCAAATCCAATCCAAAAAAAAAAAAAAAACTTTAATTTGAACCCAAAAATCCAAAAAACAAAGTCCAGTCTGGTGTTTCCAAATAGTGAATACTGTCAAATCCCAACAATATACAACATTCTTCCTGGTAAAGATAATCTTTAATCCGATTATAATGAACAAAAAAAAAAACAAAAGAATTCACTCATACAATGTATACTCAACAGCTTCCATTCCATCTGCCTCCACTCCTACAACTTGTGGTCCAGATTCTTCATTGTCAATATTTGTCTTATCTTTACCTTTTTACCCTTTAAATAAATAAACCCATGCAACATCTCAAGGTTTCCAGGGTGCTGGTGGCGGAGTCGGAAACATTGGCGGCACCGCTGAAAAAATAGTGTTTTTATCAACTTGGTTGTTCTGTCACCTGACAGGGCCACCAGGGCTGCAACTAGACCGGCGTTTCCAGCAAGAGTTGGCTCGGTGTAGTTGTAGTTTGTACGCACGTCATGGAAACCATCGTATTTGTCTGGCCCTGCAACCATTGCGCCAATGATGGTGTGGGGGTTTGGTTTTTTAGAGTCTCTCCATTTATACCCTCCTTTGCAGTTGTATTTGACTTTGTTTTTGGGGATAGATGCGCCTCTATGGTGCACGTGCTTTGGATAGTGGTTCCCGTAACCCACGACATAACTCATCTTTCTTGGGTTCTTGCCAAGAATGTAGTCAATCTGCATGTTAAACAAACATTAAAACCAAGTAATAAGGGCAGGTTAGGTAACGGGCTGGGGTGGGTTGACCCGCAAATAAATTTCAACACTTTTTTTAATTATATTTTACAAGTTAACATGATTATTAGATAATATTGAAAAATTTTAATATTTGAAGAAAATGCAGTAAAAATAGATTTTGAATGACTTTCAACCTCGATATCGAAATTTCTTATTATTGACCTGTTTGAGACATAACACCAACCAAATCGACCCATTTAAAGTAAACGGGCCGAAATTGCCACCTATCGTATGGTCATACCTGGCTCTCTGCAAATTTACGTAGCTCGTTGGTTGAGTAGAAATTGGGCCCACAATACCACCCCGGAGTATCGGCAGCATCAAGATAGTCGCTATACAGAGTAGCCAAGAAGGCTGCATTCACCACATACTGAAGAGGCTGGGGTCTACCGTGATTTAACTGGATCAACCCTCCTGCAATGGAAGACGATTCATATTATCACCCGAAAATAAGTTTCACTTTTATATGTTTTTGTAAATTCAAGAGCTCATTTACCTCTTGTGCGGTTAAAACTATTGAAGTATGGAAGGTATGAACACATGATTATGCTTGTTTGGTTGTGGAATATCTTCAATGTTTCTTCATACGGATAACCAGGGCTCAAAAACAATCTCAATCTAGTAAGTAGTACCTAAAAAGGCAATCAACAAGATTAACAATAACACACGCGGTATGATGTAACCGAAAAACCGACATACTTACTTGAGCTCCAGTAAGCTTATTATCCCAGCTAAGAACACCATAATCCGGTCCACCCCAGAAAGCACCAGCATGCTTAGCAAGTTTCGGGTGACTAGCAAGGTAAAGATATGACTGATTACCCGTTGCGTAGTACATCCATGCTCCACCCCAAACAAACTCATCCCAATACATACTAGAATTGTAAAATGTCGCAGCATCTGAACCACCAGCACTGTAACTACCGCGTTGGTCCCTAGCGAACTTCCAAAGAGTTGCGGCACCGTGCACAAGTTTCTTTGAGTACGCTTTATTGTCCTTGAAAACAATCGATGCAGAAGACAACGCAGCAGCCATTTCTGCAGCAAGATCAGAACAACTTGAGCATTCCGTCACGGGGCGAGGGTAGTCGATATCTTCGGGTCTCATCCAACAAGTATGATCATTGGGATCACTCGTTCCACCCGATGTGTCACCTTTTCCAACCTGCGAATCAAAATCAAAATCCAGAGGGTTATAATTGTAATTTTCAGTGCTTCAATATTCATAAAAGACTTGATCAAATTTATTGATCTGCCTGAGCTACGAGTTGGCTATCGGCAGTAGAATTGAAAGTCCTGAGAAAGTAATCAGTGCCCCATTTGATAATCTCTTTAACATGATTGAGCTCACCCGCAGCTTCATATTTAGCACGGTATTCGATAACGCTCCAACTTAACATGGTCATTGCAAAAGCTTTAGGGAAGTGAAACTTTATTGTGTCTCCAGCATCATAATACCCGCCCACTAGATCTTTCAACACAGCCCCAGATTTGTCCGACTTTCCATCATTCATACACGAGTTACCCCTCCATGAAACATTATTATGCCTCGGGAGTTTTCCAGCTGCACAAATCCAACTATGTTAATAGGTATTCATTGTTATCCGCTTCAAACTTTAATCAAACAGCAGTTAGGATCTGGTGTTCTTGCCAAAATAACAAGAAAAACAACAAATGATTTGAAAGAACGAACGATTTTGGGTAAATTACGGTAACACATGTGCAAGAAAACTGATCATTTTTGCAGATTTCCACAAGAAAATGATTTGTTTCATCCAAAAAACTAATCATTTTATAAACATCTATGCAAATCTCAAAAGTGTGATGCTATAAAAAGACCACCCTCAATAGTGTACAACAACGCATTCATCACATCATACATACGGGCCTTATAATATCAAATCAAGTCTGCACCACCAGAACCCATCACGCCCATCACATTCTACGGGCTTTATGACGTCAAATCAAATCTGCACACCGGAGCCTTTCATATCATACAGATGTATAATTGGGCAAAAATTATCTCACACGAGCTGTACAACTTTATAAATGGTCACATCAGTCAAATCATTGTCAGTCAACATATTATGCAAGCCGTATGATTACGACCCATATGACCATTTTTGCCCCCATCAAACTAAGCGTATGGTAACATGAAACGTTAAGTAGTGTCTGAATAGCGTGCGTCAGTGGGATACATTAAAATGACTAAATCTATACATAGATATATCATCAGCATTGATAAAAACAAACATCTAACAAACCAAAAACCAAACTCACACTTTTGGGCATTAAAAAACATAAGAGCCTTCTGCAACGCAACCGTATAATTATCCGCAGGAGGCGGGTGCTTATGATGCCTAGGAACAGTCTTACAAGCAACACAACAAACCCCGCAACAAACCCAGCAGCGAGCAACAATCCAACCGTCCAAACAAAGATCTTACGGCTGACAACAACACACCCAAGATCCACATACTTCTTCTTCTTCTGTTCTCCAGGCCCCAACAACCAACTTTGCTGAGTCTCATCCAACCGCCGTGACAATGACGCGCGGTCGAACTCGTTCAGGTTCCGGCTCCGGTCGTCGTCGGTGGCGGAGTCTGCTGTGTTCATTTCTAATGGGCCGCCCCATGGATCCCTACCGTACATACTCATGGTTTGAGTTGTTCTGAGTTCGGGTTTGTGGTGAGATATGAAGCAGGTGGAAGTTGGAATATGTGTGGAAGACGGTGGGGTGGGGTAGTAAAGTAAAGTACAGTGGAGACTGAAGACAGTTTGGACAGTGGAAATAATGTAATGTGCCGTTGCTGGATTTGCTATCAGTATTATCTTTAAGGTTGTTGTATGTTTGTGAGTTTCCTTCAAAAACAATTTTTGCATCATGTTGTATTTTACTTTTTATGATTTTTTTTATTTTCATTCAAATGTCTAATTTGTTTTTTTTTTCTTTCAGACATTTGGATGATATAGCAAAAAAATTACCAAATTTTAAGGACAATTTTGGCAAAAACGTTAGACGATTGGATCAAAATGAAAAAAAAAATCCCAAAAGTAAAGAGCAATATGATACAAAAAAAAAAGTTGTTTTGAATGAAAATGACAAAATGACTAAACCTTAGAGACGATTTTAACAATTTACTCTATTTTATTTAATCATAGATTGCCAAACTTGATACTTGTATTTTTTTGGGAGTTTAGAATTTAAGTTTTTAACGTTCCAAACTAAAACTAATAGTGGACAATAATTTATACTGACAGCTCTAGCTTCGTTTTCGTTTTATTGTCAAAGTAAATCTTACTTTAATTTAACTAAGAAGTAACGTAAGTACCTGTCTCGTAACGAAACTTGACTTATTTTATTTCAATTAAAATATGATAAATTGGTGTGAAAAAACGTAAATGAAAAGTCAAGAGGCAGATATGATTTTTTTTAGAGTAGAAAATCAATGCAGATTACAATGGACTAACAAATAATGGTTTGGATTATTAAAATTAAACTCTTCTTGATTTTAATCACTTGTATCTTTTTATGTGTTTAATAAAAGTGTTTTCTTTACGGTTATTAATGCATTTAATGTGATTAAGTTATATTTAACATGATAATTTCCTTTTAATCAGTAATTCGTAAACGTCTAATTAATGAAACGTATTTTTAAGAAAACTGGAAAACATTAATTGCAAGTTCAACAAGAACACAAGTTAGATTGAAATTGTTATATAGTAAAGAACACTAGTAGACTTAAATCCTTGTAAAAGTAATCAATGGTTAATTAATTAGTAATTATATTTTTAACAAGAATGCTTACATACTTTTAAATTATAACAAATAAATCCTAATCTACATCTATTTCTTTCTTTACGATTATTTATGTATTAAGAGAAAAGAGACCCTATCAAGTGAGCTAGCCTCACATTGACAATTAGTAATTACTTGGGTACTATAGCAAGAGAAAATGATGAACTATGGTCGTTTTATACATCGAACAATTTTATGTTTACTAATGTCATGAAAAATCCTTTAATATTAAATAATGTGAAACGTGACCTTAGTTAACTGGGTATCTACTGATAAAATATTTTACATATGTTTTTATCAATCACACACAACCAAAACTAGTATTAAGATGAAGCGAAAAACCAAACGGAAAAAAAAGTTTCACAAATTAAAACATTTTTAAAAAGATAAATGAATATATTATCTATTTGTTTTCCCAAAACGTAGAACCAAAATATGAAATGTTCATTATTTTGTTATTAAGAATTGCATTTAATTTAATACTATTTACATCTATTGTTTAATTTATCAATGTGTCTTCTAATTATCTATTGTTTAATTTCTCTATACCTCTTCCCTTAATAACTTGATCTTTCTAAATTACATATTTACGCTATTTATAAATCTTTCTATTAAAGTATTAAAATTATTTCTGTAATACTATGCATAAAGGGTAATCAGAAAAATTTAATAAATTAAGGAATACATGTGAATATTTTTATGTGGTGAGGCGGGATAACTTTTGCTTAAAGGATTCCCATGCCATTATCCTTTGCCAACATTGTGTATCCAACCAGCCCCCGTTTTCTTTGTAATCCTTCAAAGGAGATACTTTGCTTTCTGGGGTAAAAGCAGAATTATTTATAACAACAGAAAGTATATATAAATTTCACATTATTATTTTTTAATTTGTATTCCTCATTTATCTTATTACTTGACTAAGCACACCTTCTTGACAAAGGTCATGCCAATTTTTGGGATTTTTCTTCATATGATAAGTTCAGTGAAGAGTTATAGATCTTTGATGTCACACACCTTAGTTCATATCTTACCAAAATTTTGTATACATTAAAATGTAACATGTTATATAGACATCAAAAACGTCAATAGTTGGATCATGGTTTCTGCTAAAGAAGCTTGAGATTCTCCCTTAAGTTTAAAGCTTTAAATGTCAAACCTTCCTAACTTTGGAAAGCCTTAAAAGGATAGAAATGCTTGATAGCAAGCCAATCAATTGGAAAGAAGAGGAGGTTAATATCATGGGATATAAAGAGCATAGCTTTTGCTCTAGAAGGTGACAAAAAGATGATTAATAGTTGTGACCGAGAACTATGCGGAGCAGGTTGTGACATAACCTGTTTTGAGAGAGAACATGAGTGGCAGAGAGAAGTGTTTGTGAGCGAAGTACGCAATTATATATTCTTATGTTCTCATTAATTTCAACTATTTTTTGTGTTCATTTTGACCATTCGAACTCCCTAACTTTTAATCATGCCCACTGTTTATGTTTTCTCCTCAATTCTAATTCCGTCCCATGTTCTTCAACCACCAAAGCCCCCTTTAATAGAAACCCTTCCCATCTGCAATTCATCTTGCATTCCAAAAGAAAATTTAAGGTGTAATCGAGAGGCTAAGGTTCAATGCGTTCCATGTACACCGCTTATATTTAAATCCAACTGTTGCATTCTAGAAGACAGAACTTGACTCTCCCGAATTCTAGCACTGATTTGAATTTGGCGAAACAAGTGCCAATTGATTCTGGTCATTTTGTTTACATCCAGTAATTTCGATATTTAATGAAGCGGAAGGAGTAAGAGAAGAATGCTTATATCACTTTGTCACTATATTCGCTATTTCTACTTACATGTGTCTCCAGTTTCTATTTAATTTGTAATTTCATCAATCTTGAAAAAAAAGCAGGTTAAATTAACGACGAAGAAGCTTAGAAACATCTAAAATGAAACCAAGGTGTAAGTGAACATGACGTGTAGGCCCCATAAGCCGATCCAAGGTGAAGGTGAACATGTTATGAGAGCAGTGGCAGGTGTTGCACAACATTTGTAACACAGGGAGGAAATATATGATCGCTTGGCAACTCTAGATGTTGACAACTAAGTGTAGGAACTAGGTTCACTTTTTATAAAATATAATTACAAAATATATAATAACGAGACTCTCGTTATTCATAGGAAATATCATAGTACAATATCGGTTGCAATAACTAAATAAAAAGAATATAAAATATAATTATATTTACCAATCTTGATCAAGCCGCATCTCTGGTGGGTCCTTCACCCGCACTTGATAGCATCCTAGACTGCAACAAATAGCACACTAAAACGTTGACGATTTTCGTTGAGGCACGTGTTAAACACGCTTCCCTTAAAACAGATTCCGGGCCTCTACTAAAGACGACGCGACTGTTTCCCGTGGTACAACAGCCGAAGCGGTATGTACTACCGAAGATGGCTCACGCGCCCGAGGTTACATCGAAAATATTGTAGTGTTTGAACTTATGGAACAAATAAGGATGTGATGGTGGTGGAAAACAAGTAGAGAGTACTCCTCTCTCTAGTTGGTCTTCAAGTGTTCATCCTCCTAGTATCCTTTTGTATCAAGCAATACAATATTCTTATATACACAAAAAGAAGCACATAGCCTACTAATTGTACAAGAGTTAAGGATTAGTGAAAGGTTTCACTTAATTAGTCACTTAATTAAAGACTTAAAAACTTTAATAAAAATAATTAAATGTTATAAGAAGTTCTACTCAATAGTTTCTCTTTTATTCACACATAAAGATTCTAATTAATATTTATAATTTTATTAAATTATAAATATATTAAATATCCATTAATCAAATTTCCAAGAATAAGTTCTTCTTTCTCATCTTTTTTATTATATTATTATTATTATTGAAATAAATCTATTTATTTACAGATTTTCATGAGAAAAATTTAACAAAGATAATAATATGTTGATGTCACAATGTACATTATCTGCTGATCTTGCTCATCTGCAGGTGAATCCTCATTCTCACCAACTCAGAAGTTTGACTTTTGGAGCATAAAAGTTCTGGTAATATGATGTTTGGGAATCTGTTCACACTTTCACTATAATGTAAAATTGTGTGTCTTACCTACTACAATCATTTAAGACCTAGATATTCCTTCAATATGCTGAGTTGTTGTCAACGGGTGAAGTTTCCATTCAAAAGTAAAATTATTGTTTGAAAGTTAGAGATTTGAGTTGACAAAATGGGTGGGTTGGGTAAGTGGTCAATATGGTTTGTTTTTATCTGGGTTAAAACTGGCTGGGTAGAGTTTGTTAGACATAAAACACTATTTATCTTTTATTAAATAGTTAAGTGTTGAATATGATTACACTTTTCTTCCAATTCAATGGTCCATGTTGCTCCTGCGAAACCTACTTTTTTGGACACTTTCTCATGAATACCTATGTAGATCATAAGTTTTTACTTTTCAATTTGGTGCCAAATTTACAACTTGACTAAAAATTACGACTATGGCCTAAGCTCAGGTGTGTATCTTAATCTTGATTTGTAATGTTGTTGACTTTGACTTGAAATTGTGTGCCACTTGGAGGTTTAGTGGGAAAGTTTTTATGTTACCTTTTTAGTTTTTGTTGATGAACGCATTTGTTGATTTAGTAGTAGACAAAGTGATGTGCTGAAGGCGCTAGATACTCTATTGGACATTTTGCAGACTTCAACTTTTGAAGAAAGCCTGATTAATTGTTAACGTGGTGTCACTCTTCTTGAGATGGAAAGTTAAATTGTTATAAAACATGTGGATAATTTGGCCTTCAAGTGATTTATTTCAATCTCGCTACTGATATTTGTTTTGAGTGAAAATAGTGATTAATTTTTTGGGTTTAAAATTCGTATAGTGATTGTCATTAAGTTTGATTTTGTCATGGTTAATAAACTAGTAGCCGCAGGATATCTCATTTCTAGTATTTGAATAAATGTGGTGTTATCTGGTCTAGCTGTTAAAAAAAGTGTAAGGAGGGCAGATAGACAACACAATGGAAGAGAAATCTTTTAGTATTTGTGTTGGAATGGGAAATAGCATAATTAGGTTTATGTGTAGTTGGGCTAAAAACACTCATACCCATGATGTTGGTGTGTTATATTTCTGTTGTATGTTGCCGGATATTTGCTGGATGTTTTTATGAATGAATGTGTTAGCTTTTCCTTAAAAAAAGATATCTCATTTCTGGGAAACTACCCATGATTTCAATGGACAACATACCTCACCTACATTAAGCTCTTAGTATTTAAATTATTATGAGAAGCTTCAATTTATTGGTGAGTGCTCATTATGCTATAAATGAAGTATGCTGAAATATATTTTGCTTACATACTTGCGTGTTTAACACCAATATACCATATAAAAAAGCATTGCTCTTTTTCTATGGCTTTTGCAAGCCATGGTGGATTTGGACATGTTGTGTTATGCAAGAATAAGCTAGAATACAATATGATGTTAAAGAAGATTCAACTAAAGGACGAAAGTCACCCTTTAAATGACAAAAGTCAATCTTTAGTTGGGATTGCTAACAACCTCGCTTTTTCTATGGTTTTAGGCGTAATGTGTAAAAAGGACATTTTTTCGTATTAAGTGCAAAAAATATATGTAGTCATAGTGTTTTAAATTTTAGGTATGGTGTTTTATATTCTGTTGATATGGTATAATATAGAAAAACATTAAAACAACAATTTATAACATAATCATATGTATTCTAGACATTTAAATTTAGACACACTGATTTACTTCTTTGCATGGTGTTTCAGATTTCATGCCATAAATACATTAATTATGTTTTAAATTGCTATATTTGGTGTTTTTTTATATAATACCATGCCAAAAGAATATAACCTAAAATTTAAAACACCATGTCTATATAGACTTCTTACACTTTGTACAATAAATGTCCTTTTTACGGGAACCCTTACCTATAACGTCTCTAATTAAAAAACTCATACTTTTTTTTGGTTCTAACTTCTAACATATAATGTTTTGTTTAAAATACAAACAACAAAACATTTATGTCACTATACCATTTATATACTTATTATGTATAGAACTAGCTAGCTATATAATTAGGCATGGGAGGAAAATCGAAAATATTAGGGGGAAAATGTGGAATTATGTTTAGGGATTAAGGAAAACTAGTGACTAAATAACTACAAAAGATTTCAGATTAGCACAACAAGGTCACAAGAATGGTTACAATTGGTCACAAGAATGGTTACAATATGTTGCGGGATGGTAAGAGGTATCGACGGAAACACCACCCCAAGTGCCATGGTACCATAGATAACTCATACCAAACGGTGACTACTTCCTGAAACCATCCCACTGATTTTGTTCTCTTTTGATTTGTATATTATACTCTTTTCTTGACTTGTACTTGAATGAATTTGATAAGAAAATGGATATAATAGGTTTTGATGTTTCATTGACATGGAAAAAAGGGAGCTAGAGATGGGAAGGATGAGAAAAATGCATTATCTCCCATCTATTATTCAAAACACGAAAAACCAAACAATAATATATTGTCACGTTATCACTATCTTTTATATTTATTTTCTAAGGAAACCTTCCCTCACCAAACAATAACGAAACTCAAAATATTGTCACATTATCATTATCTTTTATATTTATTTTCTAAGGAAACCTTCCCTCACTAACAATCAAATTTTCTGAGTGTTACATCAAAGTTTTTAAAAGCCTTTTCTTCTTTCTTTTACACTTACTCAACTTTCATCAGATATTACAATATTGTTTATTTTTATTTTAAATATCAATAATTGAAATCACATGACATAAATAAACATATATGAATTTTGGGTGTTATTTAATGATTTTTTTTCAAATGAACTTTAGAAAGAAGGTACTTGTAACGCCTTACTTTTTGTAAGTTTTCTCATTTAGAAAGTTTGCCATGTATTCTATTCTTGGAAACTTATATTTCCTTGTAATCATATTTCTTTCCAATCATTGTAATCCGAGGCTTTAGTCGTAATAAAATTGATCATTTACATAAATTATACATTGATTATACATACTTGTCATACATTCGAATTATATACATGCAAATTCAATACATTCATCTCTCACGCAAACTCATACTTGTTTTACATACAATCAGTCGTAAATACTTGTTCTGATACTTATTATATGTGCCAATACTTGTACATATATTCTCGATACTCGAATCATACTTATATACGTTTTACATACTAAAAAAACATGTTAAATACTAAAGTTTGACATGGATGAAAACAAATGAAAGAAGTTTAGTGGCCAAAATATAAGAAATCAAACTTCAAACAGACAAGGAGGCGCCACGTCAAGCGACGCCCTCCCTCTTTTGGCTACGTGTAACGCCAAGCCCCCCTATCCGCAGAAGGTTGTTTCCTTTCAGTAGATTGCCATCTTCTTCTACCTCCCAACTCACCCTGTCACCATTTAACCTTCTTAATCACTAAACCGTACCTTACCATTATAAAAGCAAGCCTCCAGTCACCCATTTTCACTTTCCAAACTCATTACACTCTCTTAATACTCCCAAATCTCTAGAAATTCAAGTTCAAGGCAGAATCTTCTAAGTGTGCTTCATCTCTCTTTTCTTTCATCTTTCTTCACTTCTTCTTCCTCTATAAAGATTGGAACACCTCTAGGATTGTTTCCACAGGTTTACCATGGTAAACCAAGGTGGAACATCACCATTTTGAGGTCCAAACTTTCTGTTTTGGAAGAATATTTTGTTAAACCTTTATAAACTATGTTTTTCTTGCTTAAATCTTGTGCCTACATGTTCTTAAACCTATCTAAGGTTAAGAGACTTGTTAGAAGTGGATTATTATGAGTTTAAGAGGTGCAAACACCTCTAAACTTTTTATTTTAATAGGGTTTATACAACCCACAAGTGATGAAACCATCCGACCTTGCCATAACTTTTAAGGCAAGACTTGTGTTTTGGTGAAGGTATGAATACTTGGAAGCCTTGGCTATCCTAATCTCATTCCACCGCATCACTTGATGTTTTCTATGTTAAAGCAACTAAAATTTGTTCAACTTTCATTCGAGTAACAAGGCTACAACACGTCCCCAAGCATTGCCATGTTCGGGATGCACACACCTAGCTTGCTTTGTTCATAGTCTTAGTGGACTTAGTATGTTAGTAGATTAATTTTCATTCTCGTTATTCATGACCAACCAGGTTTACCAACTAAGCTGGTAAACTTTGTGCTTTGGTGAATCATACAATGAGGTGTTCACACCTCCATGCTTAACCTCCATGAATTCTATTGTAATATATGCCGGACTTATTATAAAATATACTATACACTATATAAATATATATTTAACCGAACCCTTGATATTAATCGAATTATGATTACTTGTCATGAGGTTATATTATCTAAGTCTTGAATATCTTGTTACGATTCTAATGGGCAACTTGACCCATAAAATCACATCAAGCCATATGGGGTTTATAGTGTCAAAAACGGGTGTTCAAGACTAGATAATTACTTTGTGTATACATACTTTTGCATACTTTAATTCCGAATCCGAACTCGCTACCAAATTCGAATACTCACACACCTTCGTTTACCCCATGTAGGGTGACCTTGGTGTTTCATCGTACAACTCTCCCACTCTTCACAGGACTACCAAAGGAAGCTTTATAAAACCGTGAAAACACTTGAAAGCCCCTTTTTCGCTTTACACTTTTTGGTGCAATATGTTTAACCTATCAAATTACACATTCACACTTATACCTTATGCTAACACAAACAATCGATTCATGCATGCTAAATACGTGATACTTGATTTGTATTCTTGGAACATTATTCACTTGTCATTAGCTTCGACGAGCTTCCCCTTAACATGTATAGCGCTATAGGAGTAACGCACCGCTCGTAGTCTTGTGCTCATGTTAAGTCTTTTAAATCCATGCGGTAATTAGAGGATTGACTTGTATAATTGCATGCCATGATTACATTAATCTAGTTAACTATTTTTTCCATGTGGATTCGTTTAAACCTTTTTCATACTTATGCTATATTAAAGTTGTGTACTCGCCAATGTCTTGTGTGTTGAACTATAATTTTAAACATGTTGCAGGTTGATGATGTTGATATTGATGAAATCTAGTAGGGACAACTTAGAAACGCATCTAGAAATACTAGATTTTGTTATTGTATTGTTATTGAGTTTTGTTGTACTTTGAAATTTCTAGTTGTTGTACTTTGATTTCTTGTGATGTACTTGACAATTTTCATTTATGAATGGAATTGGTTTGAATTAAATATTGTCACAATAGTGTTATTAAGTCTCGAGCAATCTCGTTCGTCTCACTCCGATGATTCCGTCATCGGTTGAGGTGTGACAGTAGTAGTGACAATTTTTTTACTAAATAATAAGAGTATTCATAATGGATTTCTTAAATTTATATGAGTGAGTTACTTATATTATAAGGAATGCTTGCGAGTGATTTGAGTGGTTGTGAGTGAAGGAGAAAGAAAATGTTATTATTCATCTATAAATATACAGGAACAGTGTTTACCGCTTATAATTTTTTGTAATATTTTAAAAGTGACTGCTAGTGGAGGAGAGATAATGCGTAATGATAAAGGTATAGATAATATAATTTAATTGAAATCATGTGACCCAAATAAAATATATATGAATTTTGGGTGTCATTTAATGATTTTACAAATGAACTTCAGAAAGGAGGTACTTGTAACGCCTTGCTTTTTGTAAGTTTCCTCATTTAGAAAGTTTGTCATGTATTCTATTCTTGGAAACTTGTATTTCCTTGTAATCGTATTTCTTTTCCAATCATTGTAATCCGAGGCTTTGATCGTAATAACTTGATCATTTACATAAATTATAAATTGATTATACATATTTGTCATACATTCGAATTATATACGTGCAAATTCAATACATTCATCTCTCACGCAAACTCATACTTGTTTTACATACAATCAGTCGTAAATGCTTGTTCTGATACTTATTATACATGCCAATACTTGTACATACATTCTCGATACTCGAATCACACTTATATACGTTTTACATACTAAAAAACATGCTAAATACTAAAGTTTGGACATGAAATGATAACAAATAGAAAGTTTAGTGGCCAAAATATAAAAAATAAAACTTCAAACGGACTAGGAGGCGCCGCGTCAAGCGACGCCCTCTCTCTTTTGGCTACGCTTAACACCAAGCCCCCTATTCGCAGAAGGTTGTTTCCTTTTAGCAGATCGCCATCTTCTTCCACTTCCCAACTCACCCTGTCACCATTTAACCTTCTTAATCAGTAAACCGTACTTCACCATTATAAAAGCAAGCCTCCATTCACCCATTTTCACTTTCCAAACTCATTTACACTCTCTTAATACTCCCAAAATCTTTAGAAATTCAAGTTCAAGGCAGAATCTTCTAAGTGCAAAAGTGAGCTTCATCTCACTTTTCTTTCATCTTTCTTCACTTCTTCTTCCTCTACAAAGCTTGGAACAACTCTTGGATTGTTTCCACAAGTTTACCATGGTAAACTAAGGTGGAACATCACCATTTTGAGGTCCAAATTTTCCGTTTTGGAAGAATATTTTGTTAAATCTTTATAAACTATGTTTTTCTTGCTTAAATCTTGTGCCTACATGTTCTTAAACCTATCTATGGTTAAGAGACTTGTTAGGAGTGAATTATGATGAGTTTAAGAGGTGCAAACACCTCTAAACTTTCTATTTTAATAGGGTTTATACAACCCACAAGTGATGAAACCATCCGACCTTGCCATAACTTTTAAGGCAAGACTTGTGTTTTGGTGAAGGTGTGAATACTTGGAAGCCTTGGCTATCCTAATCTCATTCCACCACATCACTTGATGTTTTATATGTTAAAGAAACTAAAATTTGTTCAAATTTCATTCGAGTAACAAGGCTACGACACATCCCCAAACATTGCAATGTTCAGGATGCACACACCTAGCTTGCTTACTTGGTTGTTCATAGTCTTAGTGGACTTAGTATGTTAGTAGATTATTTTTAATTCTCGTTATTCATGACCAACCGGGTTTACTAACTAAGTTGGTAAACTATGTGCTTTGGTGAATCATACAATGAGGTGTTCACACCTCCATGCTTGGCCTCCATGAATTCTATGATAATATATGTCGGACTTATTATAAAATATACTATATACTATATAAATATATATTTAACCGAACCCTTGATGTTAATCAGATTATGATTACTTGTAATGGCAATAGGTTATATTATCTAAGTCTTGAATATCTTGTTACGATTCTAATGGGCAACTTGACCCATAAAATCACATCAACCATACGTGGTTTATATAAAAAACGGGTGTTCAAGACTTGATAATTACTTTGTGTATACATACTTTTGCATACTTTAATTCCGAATCCGAACATGCTACCATATCCGACTACTCACACACCTTCGTTTACCCCATGTAGGGTGACCTCTGTGTTCCATCCTCCAAGTCTCCAACTCTTTACGGGATAACCAAAGGAAGCTTTGCAAAACCGTGAGTACACTCGAAAGCCGCTTTTTCGCTTAATACTTTTGGGTGCAATATGTTTAACCTATCAAATTACAAATTCACACTTGTACCTTATGCTAACACAAACAATCGATTCATGCATGCTAAAATACGTGATACTTGATTTGTATTCTTGGAACATTCTTATGTGATTCACTTGTCATTAGCTTCGTACGAGCCCCCTTAACATGTATAGCGCTATAGGAGTAACGCACCGCTCGTAGTCTTGTACTCATGTTATGTCTTTTAAATCCATGCGGTAATTAGAGGATTGACTTGTATAATTGCATGCCATGATTACATTAATCTAGTTAACTATTTTTGCCATGTGGATTCGTTTAAACATTTTTCATACTTATGCTATATTAAACTTGTGTACTCGCCAATGCCTTGTGTGTTGAACTATAATTTTAAACATGTTGCTGGTTGATGATGTTGATATTGATGAAATCCAGTAGGGACGACTTAGAAACATATCTAGAAATACTAGATTATGTTATTGTATTGTTATTGAGTTTTGTTGTACTTTGAAATTTCTAGTTGTTGTACTTTAGTTTCTTGTGATGTACTTGACAATTTTTATTTATGAATGGAATTGGCTTGAATTAAAGATTGTCATAATAGTGTTATGAAGTCTCGAGCAATCTCGTTCGTCTCACTCCGTTGATTCCGCCATCGGTTGGGGTGTGACAGATTGGTATCAAAGCCATAACAATTGGGAATTAGGTAGAATTGCCATGTTCGACCTAGTCTATAGTTTAAGTAACCAACCTGACCATTCTTGATTCTTTCTTAACATGTTATTCTTCCTACTTTGCTTCTTCCTATTTCCTTCGTCTTAACTATACAACATGTCTTTCCTAAGACATTTACACAATATACGCGTTGAAGACTTGAAGACAGTCGTATCATACAAATGAGACGACTTCACCTAAATAGGCGCGAAAACCACACTATGGTGAACGACTCTCAATCCGCTTATCCGATTTCACATGAAATTACGCCATCAAGTTAGGAGTGAGATCCACATCTTGATGATAAATTTCCAATTCTAACTCTAGTGGACCCTCGTCATTGTGTCGGAAATTAACTCTCTTGACCCGACGAGTACCAACCACATTTGGGGTATGATGTTGACAAGTTAGGGGTGAAACCCGCATCTTGTCAACTAGTCCCATTCCTCGATTTTCAATCCTGCCAAAGTTTCATTTTTTCAATCGATTAGGGACGTGTAGTAACTGGAAGGGTAAAATACTGTAAATCGCTTATTGACGAGAGTATTACTTATAGTCCAAAGCACGTTTCCCTAATCTGAAAGGATCTTCGATTCACTTTGGAATAGTCTTAGTTACGTTCCGTGACATTCTATATTTTACGTTATCTCTCTTTTATGTTATCTTAATTTCTGTGTGTTTTAATACTTGTTATCTCATTCATTTCAAAACCGATGCACAATCTGCACACCTCTCAAAACATTTATAACTCTCGTGAATAAAATAAACTTATACTCCTTTTCGTACTCATACGTGTCCCTTTAGAATACTTGTTATGCTCATATATGAATCATATGTGTTATGTGATACTTACACATCCAAACAAACGTGATTTTTATATCATGATCAAGTCTCATCCTCTACTTCTCTTTTGATTCTTTAGATGCCTTCTCAACGTCTTTCCAACACCCTCAACAAGAGGTCCAAATCAGGATTGGGCTCCAAAAGAGGTTCCCACAATGATCAGTCGATGTCGAAGAAAGACCTCATGAAGTTTATGGCAAAACAAATGGCCAAGGTCATCCCGACATCGTCATAAAAATCCAACCCCCACCGAACTCCGAATAACCCAATGCCTCTGTTGACTCCAAGGTGGAAACACCTAAGTCGATGTTCACCTTCAAGCAATTTTGTTCTTGCAACCCTTACCCTTCACTTGTGAAAAGGGTGCCACTAAAATTCTTAAATGGTTTGATGCCATTGAAATGACATTCCTTCAAAGTGGTTGCCTGACCACCTGCGTACCATCAACGCAACGGGTGTTTTCCATTCAAGAGCCCTTGATTGGTGGATCTCCGAGCGTAATGCTCGTGGAAATGAAGTCGCTCATGCCCTCCCTTGGACCGATCTCCAGAAGTTGATAAAGGACGAGTTTTGTCCTCCACACGAACTTCAGAAACTCGCGAATGAGTT
The DNA here is from genome assembly GCA_947069175.1 of Scalesia atractyloides. NCBI lineage: Eukaryota > Viridiplantae > Streptophyta > Magnoliopsida > Asterales > Asteraceae > Scalesia > Scalesia atractyloides. Next base: position 68,675,774 of record CAMTDV010000026.1, read on the forward strand.
CTGGAATCTGAAGCAAGTGGGAAATGACAACGCTGGCCTCACAGCTCGCTTTAAGCAACTGAGTGCGCTTTGCTCTAGCCAAGTCGACACAGTTGACAAGGCTATCGTGAAGTACATTCGATGACTTCCCCCTTTGATCATGAACCTCGTTGAATTCACCTCACCCAAAACCCTCGGAGATACCTACCGCTTGGTCGCGAAACTCAACAACTGTGTTCTTCATGGAACCTTTGACAAAGTTTCATCAAAGAATGCTCACCAAGCCACCAACGATACCGTCGTTAAAGCTACACCATCCAAGCCACGAAGGAACAACAATAAGGGCAAGAAGCGGAAGGTTTCAAGCCAAAATTATGCGATAGTCACTCCGCCAAACCTTCAACCCATCCAACAAGTCGCACCAACCAACCCCGAGCCTACCAAGAAGGTAAACACAGGGACTCATTCCAAGTGTAACACATGTCTATACCATTAGCCTGCCCATACACCATGCCACCTATTCACGAATTGCAATAGGTTTAGGCATTTTGCCACCTAGTGTCGTAGTGGTCCAAAGCCACTAGGCAACCAAAATCAAACCGTTGTAGTAACCCAAAACCCTACACCAAACCAAGCCCAACCTCAAGCGGCTATTGGTTGAGCCTGCTACACGTGTGGAGACCCTAATCATCTTGCTAACGTCTTCCTGCAACACAACACCATCAACAACAACCTGCCACAACAAGCGCGTGGTAGGGCCTTCGTCATCACTACAACGCAAGCCAACAGTACCAACGACGTCATCAATGGTAGTATCTCGTTAACAATGTCTATGCTTCGTGTTTATTTGATACCGACGCGGATAAAAGTTTTGTATCCGTTGAATTCGAACCTTTGTTAAAGTGTAGATGTTCTAAGTTGCCCAAAACATTCACAGTCGAAGTCGCTAACGGTAAGTCTGTCACTATCAATTCTGTCCTTTCTAAGTGTTCTTTGAATCTTAACGATCACACATTTTCAATCAAGCTCATACCTATGCAATTGGGTAGCTTCGACATCATAGTAGGCATGGATTGGCTTAGGCGAGTTCGTGCTGAAGTCGTTTGTTCTGAGTAATTCATTGGTCTTCCTCTTCCAAACGGTGATTCTTTAAGCGTCTATGGAGAGAAACCTTCGAAAGGTCTTAAGCTTATGCCATGTATTCAAGCGAACAAGTACTTACGCAAAGAGTACTTTGCTATTCTTGCCCACGTTGTGGAAAAGAAGGATAAGGATCCAAGCGTGAGTGATGTTCCTGTTGTTTGCGACTTTCCTAACGTCTTCCCTGAGGATCTCCCTGGTCCTCCCCCTCCTCGTGCTGTGATTTTCGTATCGGTCTCATTCCCGGCGTAACGCCTGTTGCAAAGTCTCCATACCGACTAGCACCCTCAGAGATGCAAGAGCTATCTAGCCAACTTCAAGAACTTCTCGATAAAGGCTTTATACGCCCTAGTACTTCTCCTTGGGGCGCTCCCATTCTGTTCGTCAAAAAGAAATATGGATCCTTTCGGATGTGCATTGACTATTGTGAGCTTAACAAGCTTACGGTCAGAAACCGATATCCCCTTCCTCACATCGATGACCTTTTCGACCAAATACAAGGTGCGACGTGTTTTTCCAAGATCGATCTCCGTTCTGGTTATCATCAACTTCGGATCCTCGAAGAAGATATTCCCAAAACCGCGTTTCGTACACGTTATGGGCATTACGATTCATGGTCATGCCTTTTGGTTTGACCAACGGACCTATGGTTTTCATGAACTTGATGAACCATGTTGCAAACCTTATCTCAACCGTTTTGTGATCGTCTTCATCGATGATATCCTCATCTACTCCAAGACACAAGTAGAGCACGAGCGACACTTGCATCTTATCCTCCAGCTTTTACATACTGAGTATCTTTATGATAAATTCTCCAAGTGTGAATTTTTGCTAAAAGAGGTTCAATTCCTTGGTCATGTCGTCAACGAACTTGGTATTCAAGTTGACCCTGCAAAAATCAAAGTTGTAATGAATTGGACTGATCCTAAGTCTCTGTCCGAAATTCGTTCGTTTCTTGGTTTAGCTACACATGATCTTGAACTTGGTGCAGTTGTTTTTGCATTGAAGATATGGTGACACTACCTTACCAAATGTGAGGTCTTCACCGACCACAAGAGCCTTCAGCACATTTTCAATTAAAAGTAACTCAACATGCGTCAACGTCGCTGGGTAGAGTTGTTAAATGACTACGATTGCGAGATTCGTTACCACCCAGGTAAAGCAAATGTTGTGGCCGATGCACTTAGTCGTAAAACTCATGTCAAGAATGTTCGTCAATTCCAACTCGTCGACGATCTTCGAAATCGCATTCGTGAAGCTCAATACTCATCTATTAACGAGGATAACCTCTACAACAAGATGAAATGCGGTGCTGAAGAAAGTCTTGTAACAAATCCGATGATATTCTTTACTATCTCAATCGCATCTGGGTTCCCAATCGTGATGATCTTCTTGAACTTCTAATGAAGGAGGCACAAAAGTCTCGATATTCTATTCATCCTGGTGCTGATAAAATGTACCACGACATGCGTATGTCATATTGGTGGCCTGGCATGAAGAAAGATGTCGCCACCTTTGTTTCGAAGTGCCTCACTTGTTCTAAGGTCAAAGCTGAACATCAACGTCCCTCCCTCTGGCTTACTCGAACAACCATAAATTCCTATCTGGAAATGAGATAGTATTGCCACAGATTTTATCACTAAACTTTGTTGGTGCATATTTGTTACAACAAACTTTAGATTTGGTCTTTGTATATTTTGTAGTTGGTAGAACGATAAACGGTTAGCGGGTTTAGCTTTGTATTAGTGAATTAGGAGTGATTGGGCCAAACAAACCCACATATGGGGGAATGGTAGGCAAAATGGGTCTAGCCCATGTGATGGAACCCTAGCCTATGTTGCAACCTTGTGTTATATAAACAAGGCTTTGCATTAGGGTTTGAGGTTAATCACCATAATCACTGAAGAGAGAGTTTAGAAAGAGAATTCGTAATAGCAAGAGGCTTGGACGAATTGCAGATCTTCATTGATTGTAATCACTATAATCAATAAAGATCAAGTTTGTTGGTGATTCCTGTTCCTACTCGTTTTCTGTGTTAATCAGATTTAGAGGATGCCAAACTCTAGGTTGGATAGCAATTTTGTGCAAGATCCGTGGATTAAGGGATCTACAATTGGTATCAGAGCATTAGGCTCTTGATTGGCTCGGTTTAGAATCGGTTGCTTTAGAAAACTTAGGTTTTGGGACTTCTTTGACGGCTGTTCTAGGGTTTTTCTACTGTTTTTGGATAAACAACAAGGAATTTTGGATTTCTAGTTTAAATTTCGGATCAATATTGTGTATTTCGGATCATTAGCTGAAGATTTTGGATAAATAATGTGTATTTCGGATCTACAGTGAAGGTTTCAGATAAACGTTGCAGATATCGGATAGAAATTGTTCATTTCAGATCATTAGTTTTGCATTTTGGATCAAAAGTGTTGGATTTCGGATCATCGGAGTGTATTTCAGATAAGAACATTCCGGACCATTTCGAATAGGCTTCATTTTGGATCATTTCGGACCTTTTCGTATCACTTTTCCGAATTGTAACGCCGCGCATTCATGTAGTTTTCTTATTTAGAAAGTGAAATTGTATTTCTATTTTGGAAACTTTTATTCTTGCCATTTAGTATTTCCTTTCAACCCTGTAATCTGAGGCATCGATCATAATGAACATTTATACCTTATGCACAGGTGTATAGTATTATTGAAACATACATACATGTTATCATGTGCTATTCATACATTCATACTCGAATAACCATGCAAACAATCATTTAAACTCATGACTTTTATGCAAATTTACATTCAAGATACATGCTATGCACACGCGGTACATTCCATTGCTTAAAAAAATGCTTAAAACTGACTAAAACGCTAAAACTTAGCCTAAACCAAGCATCTCGCACGAAGTGATACCTCGCACGAATGCTTCTGCCAAGCCCCCTTCTCCTATAAATTAGACACTTCACTCCCATTCCAAACTTTCGAAATCTCATTCACTCCCACTCGAAATTTCAGGTATTTGGCAGATTCTATCAGCTCCAAAGTGAGTATTAACACAAAATTCATCCAACTCTTACAAGATATCCTTACTTATTCTATTTTCTTTTCCTTCTTTGGTACAAACACGTGAGCTAAGCTAAGTTCTAAGAAACTTAGTGTTAAGCTAGTATGAGAACGTTGGAAGTCTAGACTCTCCGAATTAAGTTCCGCCACTGTTGTTACATGTTTTAGAAGCCTAAAACCGATTCAGTTTTCATTAGAGTGACAAGGCTATGACACGTCCCCAAACACCATTATGTTCGGGATGCATGCACCTAGCTTGCTCACTCGGCTGTTAACGTTCTAGCAACTTACATTCTATTAATTCATGACCAACCAGGTTATTACAACCTTGTGCTTTGGTGAATCACATAAAGATATTTGACATCTCCATGCTTGACTTCTATGACAAACTTGACTAAACTATACTCATTTTACCTACGGACTGATCTGGACATAATACTAATCACAATATGATCTAGTGTTATGACTCAGACTATCCTGCCTCGTTATCACGGTCCCCATTCACAGAAATCAGTGCTGAAATGGGTACAAAACAGGCTAACACGTTCCAGGACTGTCACCTCGCACAAGGTGAATAGTCAACTCGTACGAGCTGCAAGTCAACTAGTACGAGGTACCAGTCAACTCATATGAGTTGTAAGTCAGCTTGCACGAGGCGGTCAGTTCACTTCGTACGAAGTGGCATTTTCCCCGTATTCTTTCGTACTTTCTTCTTCAGAATCTGGATCTATCATCCGACTCAGTATACTCACGCCCACCTGTTTACCCCATGTAGGGTAACTTCGGGTTGCATCACCTGAGCACTCTATGTACAAAATACTAGGAAGCTTGCATAACTGTGAGTACACTCGAACACCTTTTGTTTTACACTTTTGGGTGCAACATGTTTAACCTATCAGAAATACACACAATCACACCTATACTTTTATGCAAACACACAAACAATCCATCATACATTCTAAAGATACGTGATTTGTATACTTGGAACATTCTTATGTGATACAACTTGTCATTAACTTCGTACGAGCCACTCCCCTTAACATGTATAGCGCTATAGGAGTAACGCACCGCACGTATATTGAGGTCATGTTAAGTTTATTCTATTTTGCGTGACACTTGAGGATTGACTTGTAAATCGCATGCCTTGTTTACATTAATCTAGTATACTATTTTAACATGTTGATTCGTTTAAACTATTTCATACTTACCCTATATCAAACTTGTGTAATCGCCAATACTTTTTTGTTGAACTATACTTTTAATATGTTGCAGGTTAAGGATGACGCCATCGATGAAACTTAGTAGCGACTTCCTAGAAACACACTTAGAAATATCTAGACTTTATGTTGTATATTGTTAATCATGTCGTACTTGAATCTTTTAAAAGTTGTACTTTAAAATTTCTTATGTTGCACTTGACAAAGTTTGAAATGAAATGAAATTTTGTTATCTTAACTATTGTCGCAAACTAGTGTTATGTTGACTCGAGCAATCTATTTCGTCCTGCCCTGATGTTTCCGCCATCGGTTGGGGTGTGACATGAATCACATTTCGAATAACTTATTTCAGACCATTTCGGACACTATATCGAATCACCATTTCGGATTACCTTTTCGAATTGCTGTTTCAAATTGGTCACATTTCCGAGTTGCACTCGAAAAGGTGGAACTTTAATCAGCTGACGCATTTGGTTTTAAACGTTTTTAGGTGCAAAATTTGACCCGTAAACAATCTAAGTAAACCGACTACATGGTCAGAATCGTGTGATTTCTAGGACAAAAAGAGGCACGAAAATTCCTAAAAAGGCCTCAGACATTATATATCATTGGATTCATATTATCGAGATGAGTCTAACGGTACATTTTGGTATACACAATTTTCGGACAATTTTTAACGTTTTAAACGAGCCAGTTTGGTAAAAATGTCGAATATGTCAAACTTGAACAAATTGTTAAGGATGGAACATGAGGTTGGCACGACTAACAAACCGCCAAAGATGATAAAAGTAGAGTATTCCCTTACGTGGAAGGATAGGATTCGGTCGTTTATTGAATATCAGGACACACGGATGTGGATTTGTATTCAAGATGGGTATGTGGATCCAACTCATGATGTTGAAGGCAGACAACGGGTCACTGCCTATGTTTACATGACAAAGGCAGAAAAGAGAATGTATGAATCTAAGAAGAAAGCCTTAGCTGCAATAAAGATGTCTTTACCTGATGGCATCAAACATACTTTTAAGCGATATACTACCTCGAAGGAGATATGTGATGCTCTGGAAAAGAGGAATGAGGGAAATATTGATGTGAAGAAGAATAAGGTAGATCTGCTGAAGAAACAACTTGTTGTTTTCGAGTACGTGAGAAATGAGTCCCTAGAAGATATCATCACGAGAGTCTATCATCTCATGTCTGAGATTGATAACTATGATATAGAGGGATAAACTGACATTGAGATAAATGACAAGTTTCTTGATGCTTTGCCTGTAAAGTGGGATATTTATATTCTCATGATCAAGGGTGAAGCTGATTACGAGACTAAAGATTTAGAAGAGGTTGTTGGGAAGCTGAGAGCTTATGAGCTTAACGTGAAGAAGAAGGAAACAGGATATGATTGGGTTCAGGATATGGGATTTTACAAAGGCATTCCATCTTCTTCTTCCCACAATGCTTCGAGTGATTCAGTAACTGTTTTTCTCTCATGTGAAAATGAGCAGGTTATGACTTATGCTGAGGGTGATGTGTGCTTTGTTGCTGCTTCAGGAGGATCATTAGGAGTAAGAAACAACAAGAACAGTAGACTGGACCGAATAGCAAAATTCCCAGTTCCATGCCCATGAGTGTGAAATCAGCTGAGAATCAACTGGCTCTACTTGCCTCATTTGTGGCTTCATATCAGAATTATATATAGGGTAAGATAACTGATCCAACAGGACTAGATGAAGATTATGAGCAGATTGATCCAGATGATTTGGATGAGATGGATATTCAATGGCAGAATGGGAAGAAATTTCATTGGGAAGAAGGTTAGATTCGATAAATCAAAAGTTTGATGTTTTAAGTGTCAAAATCTTGGACATTTCTCTAGAGAATGTCAAAGACAAATAGTAGAACCGCAACAATCTTCCACATTTCATAATTCATCTGGTCAAAATTCATCCAATAGTGTATCACGAGCACTTGTTTCCACTACTTATACTGAAGGTTCTTATGATTGGAGCATTCATCTGGAAGGTGATGGAAACATCACACAGGCTTTCATGGCAGAGATTGCTATGGTTGATGATGTAGAAGCACAGGCAGATGCAGAGATAGAGAAGGAGACTGAAGCTGAAAAAGTTGATGCTGATCAGATAGAAGTTCAAGAGGAAAAGGTGAAGTCTGATGATGAAAAAGACGCTAAAGATAAGAAGATGGTCGCTGCCTTTGCTGCTTTCATGGCCGACTTGAGCAAATCAACAGGAGAGGTAAATTCTAACCCTGCTAGTTCTATTTGTTTGAAATGTCGTGAATTGCAAGGTGAGGTTGACATGTTAACCAAACAAAATCAAAGTCTGGTAAATGATCTCTCAAGCTGAAAAGAATCAAACTTTTTTCGTAAAGAGAAGCGAGTCTTTATACTTGAAGAAAATTTAAGGTTATGAAAATGAAATCGACATCCTAACCTGCAAATTAAATGAAAAACTTCAAGTTATAAACTTAGCTCATGATATAATGAGTGAGAAAATAAAAGAGATTTCTGAAAAATGCAAAGAGTTGTCAGAAACACAACTGATAATTGTTGAACTTGAAAAGAAATTAAATCAATTCAGAGATTTATCTTTTGTAATGAAACACATGATGAGTGGCTTGAAGAAAAGTAGTGACAAGAAAAGTGTGGGCTTCCAGGGATTTAAAGAAGTCCCGCCACCTCTTGACTATTCGTTTTGCCAGATGAAGATGATTTAACAGACTTAGTGTTAACAACACCTAGTAGTTCCACATCAGAACGTGGTGATGTTTCCGACTATGATGATGCTAGTGTCAAGAAGGAAAATAACAGGAACCAGTTTTGAAAACAAAGAATGCACCTCCAAAAAATAAAAAACAAACAAACTATTGTTACAAAGGTTAATTTTGTTCAATGAAGTGACATGAAAAACGAAACTGCTATTATTGAAAGTAAATCAAATGTGTAGTTTGTTAAAAATAAGAACATAGAAAAATCTGAAATTGAGCAAACTCAACAAGATCCTTCTAAGGCATCATCATCATCACCTGATGGATCTAAACTAGAGACTTCAGTTAAGAAGTCTTTAGCAAAAAGATCGTGCTTCAAATGTCACACCAAGGGACATGTAGTAAGTTGCTGTCCTAACAAAAAAACGTGAAGCACAAGTAAGTAAGAAGAAGAGAGAAAAATCACCAGAAAAGAAGGGTGATGGTTAGCAAAGTGTGTTTAACTCACCAAAGATGTCTGTTCCTAAGCAACAACAGGGTGTTGCTGTTGGTGTAAGGAAGGCTGAAACAGGAACTCCGCAATTTCCTCATTTTCAAAGAAATCAACAAAGGTTTCAGCCTGAATCTAAATCAGGCAGATATGACAGACCTAGAAGTACTTCACCAAGAATGAATAATTTTCATGGTCAATCAAGAAATTTCAGAAGTCAAGGTTAATATCAAAATCGATACAAGAATGTTGATGGTCGAACTTTTTATTACGATGACTTTAGAAATTATGACAATCAAAATTCTTAGAATCAATCTAGGTCGCTAAACCAAAATTTCCAAAGGTCATAGAGTCCAAACTTGTATAGGAAACCTCAGGATCAGAGATCTCGTGAAAATCAAGTCCCATTTCCATCAATAGGTCCCAGATCCAAGACTCAAGTTAGGAGTGATGGATATTGGATGGATGATCAAGTAGTTGATGAAATTGGAAGATCCAAGACCATTAAGGCCTAGGCCCCCCAATCCAACTAATTTTTGTTGGTCTGTGATGAAGTTTCGAAGGAGGATTATCAACTTGTGGTATGTTGATAGTGGCTGTTCCATCCAAATGATGGGGGATGCGAGATTGTTGACTGAGTTTGAAAATATAGATGGAGGTTATGTGAATTTTGCAGGTGCTAAAGGAGGTCACATTACAGGTTGAGGAAAAGTGACCAACTGGAAGATCACATTGGACAAAGTGAACTATGTCGAGCAGCTTAAACACAATCTAATGAGCGTGTCACAAGTCTATGACAAAGGTCACATGGTCCATTTTACTAAGTCTTAAGCTTTGGTGTTGAAACCAGGTTTGGTGATACTGGGCGATTGGATTGTGATGAGAGCACCAAGGAGGAATGACACTTATGTCATGGACATGGGTGCTAAGGATGCTTCTCCAGTGGTTGCGTGTTTATTCTCAAAAGCATCTGAGGCTGAGTCAATGTTGTGGAAGGGGTGCCAGTGCAGAGGTTTCATGTGGAAGATAAATGTCTTCCATGTCAAAAGGGAAAACAACAAAAGAAACCTCACAAATCTAAAATAGTAAATTCCATAGATGCCCCTTATGAATTACTTCACATGGATTTAGTCGGTCCAGTGAACGTAAGGAGCATAGGTGGAAAGTACTACTGTTTAGTTGTCACAGATGATTACTCACATTATTAATGGGTTTTCGTTTTAGGTACAAAAGATGAGACAGCGGAGCTGCTGATTGATCTTTTAACAAAATTGGAAAATGTCCATGATGCACGTATCAAGTGGACAAGAAGTGATAATGGCACAAAGTTCAAGAATCAAATTCTTAATCTTTGCTGTCTTCGCAAGTGAATTGAACATCAATATTTTGCTCCTTATACACCTCAACAGAATGGAGTCGCTGAAAGGAAAAACAGGATGTTGATTGAAGCCGCTAGGCCTATGCTTTCTGATTCAAAGCTTCATGTTCTTTTTTTTTGGGGGGGGGGAGCTGTGAATACAGCTTGTTATGTCCTAAACAAAGTTTTTACTATTAAACAGTTTAACAAAACATGTTACGAACTTATGTTTAATAAGAAACCTAAATTAAAAGGTTTTAAACCATTTGGATTACCCTGCACGATGTGCGAAATAAAGATAAACAAAAATTCGGTGAGGTTGCTGACAAAGGATACTTTCTAGGTTACGTACCCGAAACACCGAATAAAAGGGTTTTTAATCAATAACTGGTAAAATTGAGGTTATGTTTAACATTGAAATCACTAGTTATTCACCACAACAATCAACGAGTGCCCCTGCTATACTATATGATTGTGATAGTGTTTCTAAATCATTTAATATTCCTGACTTTTCCAATGTAGATGAATCTCTGTTGATTCAAACTGTTATTAGTGAGCATGAAGACGGTGACTTCATGCCAAGATCAAGTGTTCCGATGACAGATGCTCAAGGAACTTCCACCAATGCAGGTGGAGGACTTCACGAATCCGTTTGCAAATCAGAATATTCAGGGGAGGTTGGTTCCAACCTGGGTGACAATTTAGTAGTTGAAGCTGTTGCAACAACACGAGCAAACAGAGATCATCCAATTAAGAATTTCTTAGGAGATCTTGTTGCAGGTGTTCAAACAAAAAGAGGTGTCATTGAAGGATCCTGTTTGTTTGCTTCGATTCAGAAAACTGGAATTATCAATGAGTGTTTGTATGGCTGCTTTATTGCCCAAGAGGAGCCGAAGAATGTTCACATGTCTCTAAAAGATAATTTGTGGGTTGAAGCTATGCAAGAGGAATTAGCTCAGTTCAAGAAGTTGAAGGTTTCGGAACTAGTTGACTTGCTTGAAGGAGATAAAGAAATAGGCACTAAGTGGGTGTTTAAGTTCAAGAAAAATGACCGAGGGATTGTGATGAGAAATAAGCCTCGGTTAGTCGTTAAGGGGTTCAATTAGCAAGAGGGATTAACTACAATGAATTGTTTGCACTAGTGGCAAGGTTGGAAGCAATTCCCTTGTTCTTAGCCTTCGGATCATACAAGGGCTTTAAAGTTTACCAACTTGACGTGAAGAGTGCGTTTCTTTACGGGAAAGTCCAACTAGTGGTGTTTGTCTCACAACCAGATGGGTTTACTGATCCAGGCTATCCAGATTGAATGTATAGACATGATAAGGCATTGGATGAATTGCATCAGGCACCTAGGGCTTGGTATGAGACATTATCAACACATTTGTTGAAGAACGGTTTTGAAATAGGTCAGATTGATAGTAGACTATTCATTAAGCGCAAAAAGGAAGATTTTCTGCTGGTACAGGTATATGTGGATGGCATCATTTTTGGGTCATCTGATGAGAGCATGTGTCATGAGTTCGAACAGGTGATGAAGAGAAAGTTTGAAATGAGTGAGATGGTTGAGTTATCCTATTTTCTGGGCTTACAAGTTGAACACAGGAAGGATAGGATATTTATACATCAAACAAAGTATGTGTATGACATTTTGTCTCATTTCAAAATGGAGGATTGAGCTACTTTCAACATACCTATCTGCGAGAATCACATTCTTGGTCCAGATCATGGAAGTGTGGATGATGTTGATCCAACTCAATACAGGGCAATGATTGGTTCTCTAATGTACTTGACTGCTTCAAGACCAGACATCATGTTCACAGTGTGTCTTTGTGCCAGATATCAAGCGAATCCAAAAGAGTCATATATGAAGGCGGTGAAGCGTATTCTTCGTTACTTGAAGGGGAAACCTAAACTTGGGTTGTGGAATCCAGCTGTAGTGATTTGAAGTTTGTTGCTTTTACTAATTTAGACTTTGGAGGATGTAAGTTAACCAGAAAATCTACAACAGGTGGTTGTCAGTTCTTAGGAGGGAGGATAGTGTCTTGGCAATACAAGAAGCAGTCTTGCATGTCTACTTCTACGTGTGAAGCTGAATATATTGTTGCGGGTAGTTTTTACTCTCAGGATCTCTGGATACAACTGTAGATGTGCGATTACGGTTTGAATTTCACTCGTACTCCTATAATGATAGACAATAATGCAACTATATCAATCATGGTAGAACCTCCTTTCTACAATGTAGACAAAGTTGAAGAGATTGAAGATTTCTATGCAAAAGCTAAACTGGAGTTTACTCAAATGCTAACGATTTTGAAGATTTGGTGATTGGATGCATCGGCTTAGGGGGTCTGTTGCTGACAGAAGCTATTGAAGCTGAAGCTATCCAAAGACCAAAGACGTTGAAAGATTACATGAAGATTGCAAGATGACTGAAGACAAAGTTGTTTGATAAAGCTATTGTCAAGGGGGAGTTTGTTGGTGCATATTTGTGACAATAGCTTTTAGATTTTGTCTTTGGAGATTTTGTAATTGGTAGAACGATAAATGGTTAGCGGGTTTAGCTTTGTATTAGTGAATTAGGAGTGATTATGCCAAACCAAACCCACATATGGGGGAATGGTAGGCGAAATGGGTCTAGCCCATGTGATGGAACCCTAGCCCATGTTGCAACCTTATGTTATATAAACAAGGCTTTGCATTAGGGTTTGAGGTTAATCACCATAATCACGAAAGAAAGAGAATTCGTAATAACAGGAGGCTTGGACAAATTGGAGATCTTGATTGATTGTAATCACTTGATAGATAATTAATAAAGATTGGGTTTGTTGGTGATTATGTTCCTCTCGTTTTCTGTGTTAATCTGATCTAAATGATTCCGCACTCTAGGTTGGATAGACGATTATGTGGAAGATACGTGGATTAGGGGACCTACAAACTTCCTCGAACTTCCTCTGGTCATGAAAGTATTTGGGTAATCATTGACCGATTAACCAAATCCACTCACTTCCTCCCATTTGTGAAGATTACAAAGCCAGGAAATTGGCTCGTATCTACACGGATGAAGTCATCTGTCGTCATGGCATTCCCATTGACATCATTTCTGACCGTGATAGTCGTTTCACCTCATGTCTCTGGCAAACTTTTCAGAAAGCTCTGGGTACTCATTTTAATCTTAGTACCGCTTTCCATCCTCAATCCGACGGTCAAATCGAGCGTACCATCCAAACTCTAGAGGATATGCTTTGTTGTTGTGTAACCAATTTTGGTGGTAACTGGAATATGCACTTGCCTTTGGTCGAATTCTCGTACAACAACAGTTACCGCATGAGTATTCAAATGGCACCTTTCGAGGCATTGTATGGTTGTAAATGCCATTCGCTTATTTGTTAGCATGAGATTAGAGAAGCTCAAATCATCTGTACCGAGCTTATACAAGAGACGATGGACAATATCTTACATTTCGAGACAACTTGCTCAAAGCCAGAAGCCGACAGAAGAGTTACGCTGATAAGCGATGCAAACGTGGAATTCAATGTTGGTGACTTTGTACTTCTCAAGGTATCCCATTGGAAGGGTGTAGTTCGTTTTGGTAAAAAGGAAAAACACGTTCCTCGGTATGTAGGTCCTTTCAAGATTCTCGAAAGGATTGGCAAGGTAGCGTACCGACTAGACCTACCTTAAGAGCTCAACAATGTCCATCCTACGTTTCACGTCTCAAACTTGAAGAAATGATTAGCTGTAGAAGGACTTCAAGTCCCACTCGAAGATCTTCAAATCAACGAGACTCTACACTTCTGGAGAAACCTGTCGAGATCATGGATCGAGGTGTCAAGCAATTGAGGCGCATTGAATTCTCATAGTCGAGGTTCGATGGGAAGAAAAACATGGCGCTGAGTTTACTTGGGAACGCGAAAGTGATATGAAGACTAAGTACCCACATCTATTCGTTACACATTCCTCTTCAATAAATTTTCGGAAAAAAATTTCTTAAAGTAGGGGAGACTGTAACACCTCGCTTTTTGTAATTTCCTCATTTAGAAAGTTTGTCATGCATTATATTCTTGGAAACTTGTGTCCCCTTGTAATCGTATTTCTTTTCCAGTCATTGCAATCCAAGGCTTTAAACGTAAAAAAGCTTGACCATTTACATAAATTATACATTGATTATACGTACTTGTCATACATTAGAAATATATAGGTGCAACTTCAACACATTCATCTCTAACGCAAACTCATACTTGTTTTACATACAATCAATCGTAAATACTTGTTCTGATACTTACATACGTGCCAATACTTGTACATACATTCTCGATACTCGAATCATACTTATATATGTTTTACATACTCAAAAACATGCTGGATACTAAAGTTTGGACATGAGATGATAACAAATGGAAAGTTTAGTGGCCAAAATATAAGAAATCAAACCTCAAACGAGCAAGGAGGCGCCGCGTCATGCGACGTTCTCCCCATTTTGGATACACGAAATGCCAAGCCCCTCTATCCGCAGAAGGTTGTTTCCTTTTAGTAGATTGCCATCTTCTTCCACCTCCTAACTCACCCAATCACCATTTAAACTTCTTAATCACTAAACCCTACTTCACCATTATAAAAGCAAGCCTCCATTCACCCATTTTCACTTTCCAAACTCATTTACACTCTCTTAATACTCCCAAAATCTTTGGAAATTCAAGTTCAAGGCAGAATCTTCTAAGTGTAAAAGTGAGCTTGATCTCACTTTTCTTTCATCCTTCTTCATTTCTTCTTCCTCTATAATGCCTGGAAACCTCTAGGATTGTTTCCACAGGTTTAACATGGTAAACCAAGGTGGAACATCACCATTTTGAGGTCCAAACTTTCTGTTTTAGAAGAATATTTTGTTAATCCTGTATAAACTATGTTTTCTTGCTTAAATCTTGTACCTACATGTTCTTAAACCTATCTAAGGTTATGAGACTTGTTAGGAGTGGATTATTATGAGTTTAAGAGGTGCAAACACCTCTAGACTTTATGTTTTAATAGGGTTTATACAACCCACAAGTGATGAAACCATCCGAGCTTGCCATAACTTTCAAGGCAAGACTTGTGTTTTGGTGTAGGTGTGAATACTTGGAAGCCTTGGCTATTCTAATCTCATTCCACCGCCTCACTTGATATTTTCTATGTTAAAGCAACTAAAACTTGTTCCACTTTCATTCGAGTAACAAGGCTACGACACATCACCAAACGTTGCCATGTTCGGGATGCAAGCACCTAGCTTGCTTACTTGGTTGTTCGTAGTCTTAGTGGACTTAGTATGTTAGTAGATTCATTTTCATTCTCGTTATTCATGACCAACCAGGTTTACCAACTAAGCTGGTAAACTTTGTGCTTTGGTGAATCATACAATGAGGTGTTCACACCTCCATGCTTGACCTCCGTGAATTCTGTGGTAATATATGCCAAACTTATTATAAAATATACTATATACTAATATATATATATATATATGTATATATATTTAATCGTACCCTTGTTATTAATCGAATTATGATTACTTGTCATGGCAATAGGTTATATTATCTAAGTCTTGAATTTATCATTACGATTCAGATGGGCAACTTGGCCCATAAAATCACATCAACCCATACAGGGTTTATAGTGTCAAAAACGGGTGTTCAAGACTAGATAATTACTTTGTGTATACATACTTTTGCATACTTTAATTCCAAATCCGAACTTGCTAACAAATTCGAATACTCACACACCTTCGTTTACCCCATGTAGGTGACCTCGGTGTTCCATCCTACAACTCCCCAACTCTTCACAGGATTACCAAAGGAAGCTTTACAAAACCGTGAAAACAGTTGAAAGCCCTTTTTTCGGTTTACACTTTTTGGTGCACTATGTTTAACCTATCAAATTACACATTCACACTTATACCTTATGCTAACACAAACAATCAATTCATGCATGCTAAAATACGTGATACTTGATTTGTATTCTTGGAACATTCTTATGTGATTCACTTGTCATTAGCTTTGAAGAGCCTCCCCTTAACATGTATAACGCTATAGGAGTAACGCACCGCCCATAGTCTTGTGCTCATGTTAAGTCTTTTAAATCCATGTGGTAATCAGAGGGTTGACTTGTATAATTGCATGCCATGATTACATTAATCTAGTTAACTATTTTTGCCATGCAGATTCGTTTAAAGCTTTTTCATACCTATGCTATATTAAAGTTGTGTACTCGCCAGTGCCTTGTGTGTTGAACTATACATTTAAACATGTTGCAGGTTGATGATGTTGATATTGATGAAATCTATTAGGGACGACTTAGAAACGCATCTAGAAATACTAGATTTTGTTATTGTATTGTTATTGAGTTTTGTTGTACTTTGAAATTTCTAGTTGTTGTACTTTGATTTCTTTTGATGTAGTTGACAATTTTCATTTATGAATGGGATTGGTTTGAATTAAATATTGTAACAATAGTGTTATAAGTCTCGAGCAATTTCGTTCGTCTCACTCCGATGATTCCGTCATCGGTTGAGGTGTGCCGGTACTAGTGACAATTTTTTATTAAATAATAATAGCATTCGTAATGGATTTCTTAAATTTATATGAATGAGTTACTTATGTTATAAGGAATGTTTGTAAGTGATTTTGAGTGGTTGTGAGTGAAGGAGAAAGAAAATGTTATTATTCATCTATAAATATACGGGAATACTGTTTACCGCTTATAATTTTTTTTAATATTTTTAAAAGTGACTGTTAGTGGAGGAGAGATAATACATAATGATAACGGTATAAATAATATTATTTAATTGAAAGGAAGAGAGAAAAATGAGTGATTTTTTGTGTAATTATTTGGATATGGGATAAAGTAGGGGCGGACCCGCATAGAGCGGGTCGGGGTCCCCGGATCCCAATGCTTTTAAACAAATTAGTAGATTTGGTATATAAGATTTTATAAGGACCCCATAAATACAATTACGTGGACACCATAAAAAGAAAAGGAAAGCTGGTGTGGTGGTAAACCCCTCTCTCTACCAACAAGAGGTCATGAGTTTAATCCTCGTATAGCCCGTTTTCTTTTTTACTTTTTCTTTTTTGTAAATATAATTCAAACTTCGCCCTGACCCAGCTCGAACGAGGACCAACCTAAAAATTTTAACGTTTTGTTATGAAATTTTTCAACACCCAAAAATTGGACCCCATTGGAAAAATCTTGCGTCCGCCACTTGGATAAAGAATTCATTATGATGAGTTAAGATCTCATAGAAACCTTACCTATTCTAAAAACAGTGAGAACAAATCTAGATTTTGAGCGTTGATTAATTGAATTAAGGGTTAAGATCGATTACAAATCACTTTTAATGATAACTATTGAGATTTAAGGGTGTTTTAGTCATTTTCTCATTTTCTATTAACTAGTTCCATGATTTTAGAAGTTTTTCCACCCTGTTTTTACAACTAAAATAACTTTTACATACTTTAGTATTTTATTAAAAAGATTCTACCATAAAATCGAGAATTTTTTTATCATTAAAATGAGTAGAATATTGCTATATAATGTAAATATATGAAGGAAATCTTAGTTACTAAGAAAACTTAGTAAACTCCCAACATGTGGTCCATATGCTTCCACCTTATTAATTCAATTACATCCATATGATGATATTTTTATCACTAATTTTTATTCTCTCTCTCCCCCTCTCTCCTTGTCTTAAATCAATCACACCTTTCAACGCTTTCTCTTTCATATATCAAGATCTTCAACATTGTCTTCTTTACATCATCAAGATATCTGAAGATAATATTCTCTCATAGATCTTGAACATTTTCTTCTTCCTATCTTTAACACTTTAAACTTAGATTTGAAGAAAAACCCACGATATTCTCTCATGAGACTCAAAGATAACAATAAGAGTTTTGATTGTTGGCCTCAAGAGTTTTATCACCCTTTTTCGAAACAAAGAATGAGAGACCATGTTATCATCTCCACTAAACGGTATTATGTTTTCAGGGTTTTGTTTTTTTCTTCTTTGTTCATCATGAATCTGAATTCAATTCTCACACACATTGATTATTCTTGTTTACTAAATATATTTTACTTTTGATTGTGTTTAATATGTTACGAAGTGGTGGCGGTTCGTAGTAATAACGCAAGTGTCAGTGCCGGTGATGTTTGGTGTGGTGGTAAGAGCCATTGGAGTATTTCCTTCAACTTTTTTAGTTAAAATGATAAGTGTTTTACCTACTTTTCCTTTACATGTTGTATAGTGATATGCGTCAAATGCAACATATAAATTGTATCAAATATGGTATAAAATCAACCTCTTTTAGTACTAATGTTGGAAAAAGTGAGTTTCTTTGTATACTTTTGATTTTTAGGATAAAAAGAGCTTAAATGTACAAAAGGAACAAATTAACGACAAAATCCAGCATAAGTATGAATGACGGGAAGACAACAAACTATACCAGCCCTCCGAGCTTCACCCCAAGACTAAAAACAACGAATCAAAAGTCTGGTGCAGTGCCATGCCTAGTCGGCATGGGGCCGTGCCCCTTCAAGATTCCAGATCAGAAGAATACAAACAGAAGAACACAAGAGACACGGGGCCGTGTCCCTTAGGACACGGGTCGTGGTCAACTTCCAGATTTGCATATCTGGGATAATACAGCAAGTACAATGGCTACGGGGCCGTGCCGTTGACACACGGGGCCGTGTAGCAGACTTATATAACATGGTATTAAATGAAGACAGAGAAGAAGGAAGACACGGGGCCGTGCCCTGCGGGCACGGGGCCGTGTGAAGGGCGTGTTTCCAGCTATAAATAGGGGTGCTTGGTTTCATTCTAACTTATCACTTGGCAAACCATTTCTCTCACGCTTGCCACCACTCCACCATCATCTTCCACAACAATGATTAGAGTTTAGAGTATGTAGTAGTCTCAGGATACGAGATTGATCATAAGAGTCTTTGTCAAACTATGGCCATGCTTGGCTAATCTTTTACATCACTTGTTGAAGACGAAATCTCTTATGTATTACTTTTGATTTCCAATCTTTAGTTAACTTTTTAATTGGTTTGTATTAATGACTTTAGTAACTAGTTTTTATATTGAAAGTGAGTTTTATTCTATCATTCCTTCATGTTTTGTTGATTCACTCATTCGTGTCTTTACGGTCTATATAAAGCGCGTTAACTGTCTGGAAGGGGGTCAGAAGGGTGGTTTGGGTAAAACTCTTGCCTCGTTTAGTGTATAGATCCTGCGAGGACTTGGTTCAAGTTTATTAGGACTTTTCTTGAGTCAGATAGCATCAAATCGGGGGAAGTAAGAACGACTTGAACCCCTTATAAATAAACTACTACTAAAACTTTAAACCAGCCTTGCGGGATTGTATCCCTGCTAACTCAGACCAATATAGCCGAGTGTGGCGTTGCCTCCAAAAGAGGGACATGCCACATTTTGCATTAATAACTCACTTATTTATCTCTCAATATTTCGGCCTTGCGGGACTATATCCCTGCTAACTCACACCAATATGGCTGAGTGTATTGTTGCCTCCAAAAGAGGGACATGCCACTATAACCAAGATAATCTCTTAAAAAACAAAGTGCGGAAATTATTAAAGGATACATGAAAGATGAGTCGGAACCAAGTGATTTCGTCTCGTTTATTTGTTTCTTTTAGTGCTTGTTTTGCTTATTTAGTTTACTTGTTAAAACCTTTTTCTCAAAGTTTGGGTCGATTAGACGTTGACGAAAATCCAGTATTAAAAGCTCTTGTGTCATTGGATGACCTCGGTATCTTACCACCACTATACTACGCCAACAATGGGTGCACTTGCCCTAACGTGTTGTAGAGAGTGATAGTGTTAT
The DNA here is from genome assembly GCA_947069175.1 of Scalesia atractyloides. Taxonomy (NCBI): domain Eukaryota; kingdom Viridiplantae; phylum Streptophyta; class Magnoliopsida; order Asterales; family Asteraceae; genus Scalesia; species Scalesia atractyloides. Next base: position 68,695,605 of record CAMTDV010000026.1, read on the forward strand.
ATCGTGTTTTTATAAATATAAAGCTTGCATAAACGAGTGGAAAGTACCTAAAATATATATAAAAATCATACTCACACCCATCACGTCATATAGATCTACACCCTTCTCAAGTAAGTTGTTTTAGTTTTTTTTATTAGCATTTTAGTAAGAAAATCAAGTATTTTGGTGCAAAATCTTTTTGTTTTTGCGTGGATTTTGAAAACATAAATGGTAATTTAAGATTGAGATTGAGATTATTCGAGTATTATTCTATTTTTGAAGTATAAGTTTCGCTTTTGGTTGCATTGTGAAATTTAATAAGTTGTAGCACATAAGTTATGTTACATTGGTGTTAATAAGTTTAACTATAGGAGATTAACACAAATGTACTTGTTTTGTTCATAGGAGATTAAAATTGGTGTTAATAAGTTATATCTCGTTTATTTTATAAATATAAAGTCATTTTTTTTGTTGTCATAATTAGCTACATATGTTACATTTCTGTCAGCTACATTTATGCCAGCTACATTCTAAACTGTTTGTCCTATAAGTCGTAACATGTGTTACACTTCGAGGTAATATATGTTGCATACAGGGTGTTACACATTTGTACTTAACGTGATAGTAAGTTTAATTTTAAACTGTTTTTTAAATGGGTTGATAATGTCAAAATGTATAAACTTCATAATTTATTCGGAATATCTCGTTTATTTTACAAATAAAAAGTCGTGTTTTTTTGTGGGATAATTAGCTACATATGTAGTAACAACGTTACACAAGTTACTTATAGTTACCCCAGCCCTTTTTTAGATACAAAGGGGGGCTGCACATATGTAACACATGTTTGTAGTGTTACACTAGAGAGGTAACACGTTTATAGCCATGTTACACTTGTTACATATAGCTGTTATAGGTGTTACAAAAAAACTTTACACATGTACACATGTTACATAGGAGATTAATAAGTTTAACTATAGAAGATTAATACAGTTGTACTTGTTTTGTTCATAGGTGAATAGATGTTTTGTGTTCAAGATGAAGATGGTTATCAAGAAGCAAAGTCCACCGAAGGATTACAACGCACCACAGGTTTTCGTGATGACGATGGTGTGTTTTTTTGTTGCCTGCTATGTGTTTTAGAGAGAGAAAGCTAATGTTTTGGAGAGATTGTTTACTGATGAGTTAGCATAGACGACAAATTTTTGAAGAACTGAAACAAGAAATCTGACAGAAGGATGATTATTTAGTGATGAGTTGGTCTATACTTGTAGGGGTATTAGTATTAATCTTTCTGGGTGTTTAGTTTATTATCGTTTTCAAGTAGTTTAATGTTTTGGTATTAAAATCAAACTCTGTTTTGTTTTTTTGCGGTCATTTGAATCAAATGGAAATGAAAACAAAACAATGCTTTGAATTTTTCTTTCCGCAGCCTGATATATAAAATACATTACATGTAACATTTTATGTGTAATAGTCACCAATCATATGATATACTCTATGTCACACACGTTATACAATAGATGCAACAGGTTGATCGATGTTACACATGTGTAACATCGTTCCCAAAGTAAAGAAATAGTAGGTTCTGTATCACCGAAGTTACATTTTTGTTTTGTAACATGTAACATTGTTTCAAAAGCAAAGAAATAGTAGGCTCTATATCACCTTACAAGTTATATATTTTGCTGGCAAACGCCATGTCACACATGTTACACACTATAGGGTGAAAGAACAGTATTGAATGCTGCTACATATTTCCCATTCTGTCGTAACATGTGTAACCTTTTGGGGGTATCAATGTTGTAGGTTTGCTACATCTTGTAACATGTATAGAGGAGTTGGATGATATTGCGTTGACTTTGGATTTAAGTGAAATTTCTTGTTCAATAACTTATATTGGCTTTGGAGTTTTAGGGATACAACCTATAACATGTGTTACACTGAAATGTTACACAAGTGTTTCCAGTTTACACATGTTACATCTTGTGTAACATGTGTAACCTGATTAAGCAACAACTGAGACCGGCTAAGTATCGTACAAACTAACTAGTTTTATATCAATAGTTGTATGCTTCCAAAAAATAACCAGTTTTATATCAATAGTTGGTGTTAGTAAGTTTTATATCATCATGGGTTGTTAGTATTTGCACACATTACAATCAAACTTAAAAGTAAAAAAAAAGTTGGTTATACAAACTTAAGTATATAAAAATGATCCAAAAACTATCATAAGGTAACAAAAATCTAGCTATGCTTCGCATCTTGATAACCATCTTTTTCTTGAACACAAACATCCATTCACCTATGAACACAACAAGTACATTAATGTTACTATCCTAAAGTTAAACTTATTAACACAAATGCAACAACAAGTATGTAACATGTATTGCGTGTTATACATGTGTAAACTTTTGTTGTAACACATGTAACAACTATATGTAACATGTGTAACATGGCTATACATGTGTACATATGTGCAGCCTCTTTTTGTGTCTAAGAAAGGGCTGGTGTAACTATAAGTAACATGTGTAACATTGTTATAACATATGTAGCTAATTATGCCAGCAAAAAAAACACAACTTTTTATTTGTAAATAAACAAGATCATCAACTATTAAATCATAGTAATGAAAATGTGATATCTGAGGTAAGTTTATATAAGACAACTAACAACTCATCTAAAACAACATTTCAACATTTAAAAAACATAGATTTGTAATCAAACAACTGAGAATATAAAAAACTCAAAAATGATTTTAACACAAAAACAAAAACATGTAAATTACATAAACATTTACCCATTACCATAACATTTTGAGCACACAAAAACATATTAACAACCATTTTAACAAAAAAAAATCAAGTGGGAAATGATTTTTCAAAATAAAACACTCAAGAGATTGTTGTTTTTCTCTCTAAAATCATGGTAAATTAGGTTCAAACCTCCTTCTCCCTCACACACTTGTGCATGTGTTCTTGGTGTTCCAGATAAACGCGATGAAGATTGTTGTTTCTCTATCTAAAACTGCAACTTTCTCTCTCTAAAACACTTATCGGATCTAGAACCGCCCGATGAACTCGATAAAGATTGTTTTCTCTCTCTAAAATCGTGGTAAATTAGGTTCAAATATGCTTCTCCCTCACACACTTGTGCGTGTGTTCTTCGCATTCTAAATGAACACGATGAAGATAGTTGTTTCTCTTTCTAAACAACTTTCTTTCTCTAAAAAACTTCATATTGTCGTCGTTCACTCACTGGTCAGAATTGTGAAAAAAGAACTCATGTGAAAAGATTGGTTTCCTTTCTCTTTTCCCTTAATGGTGATTTTTTTTTTGATCTTCTGTTTCAGAATTTGAAAGAGAAAGAGAAAAGGGAAGGTGGGAAGAGATAGTTGATATGATAGTGTGCAGGGATATTCATGATGCTGTTTATACTTGTTGCTATCACCTTTTACCAAAATACCCCTCTAGTGTCCTTTTTTAGATGATAAACACCATTAAATTAAATCAATAAAGACTTAATATTTCCCCAACCATTAGATCATGTAGATCAATGGTCACAGATAGAGTTTACTAGGTTTTCTCACTACAAAAAGTTTTCTATTTCTCATTTCCCTTACTATATATATATATATATATTAAAAGGACATTAATTTTAAAAGATTACAAAATAGTGTTTTATAAATGTGCTGATAATTATAAGAAACACATATAAAAGCAACACATGAATTTATATAATCAACAAATACATATATAATTATAATCAGCACATATACTAGCATATACCTAGACAATTATAACTAACATATTAGTTTGTATAACTAGCACATACATATATAATTTAACCAACACATATACGAGTAACACATGAATTTGTATAATCAACATATGAATTCGTATAATCAGCATATGAATTTAAAACTACTTCCATGATTTTAGAAATCCTTAGAAACCAACTCTAAGCTAAAATACAAAAAATGCTCATGATACATAAATTAGAGGAATGACATGTGATGGATTATGAATGGCTCCTACTGTTTTTACATAAAATAGAGTTTGTATATGATTCCACCACTCATTGTGAATGCTCCAACAAAGTTTCCTCAAACTAGAAAAAATAACCAATTTATAACTAAAATGTATAAATGTTTCAGTTAAATTACACATATTAATTTGAATCGGCGATAAATAAAGATTGGAAATTTTTAAGTTTTCTTTTTAATTTCTTATAATAATAATAATATTATTATTATTATTATGTTATTTATCATTTAGTCTGATTTTGTTAACTTTCTTACGTTGGTGTTTTTTTTAAATCTAACTTCGCAACTATGTTTATTGTTTGTATTTAAAACAATGTATTTTTTCAAATTGTAAACTATACGAGTGCCCGTAACAATACTAAAAAAACGTATTATTTTATCGTAAACTATATGAGTTTCGATACATGACGAATCTAACCAATTTCGATTGAACAACATCGTACCGATATCGGTAGTATCAGAACCAGCGTTTGTTTTTGTGCTTTTTGATTGATGTAAAAAATGTGTCGATATCCATTCGAGCATATCACGACTTTATTTTTTTTAGTTTTCTCTTTCACTTACTAAAGCGAGTGCCGGTATCAGAACATAGAAACCGGTTCCAACTGAGTTCCCGCCGCATAGCGCGGGGGAAAACCCACTAGTCAATCAAGATTTAAAATTCATGAAAGTTGAGTGACTTTACTGAAACAAAATTGTTTACTTAGGTTGGTTTTAGCCCACAAAACATTAAAAAGTTTTCATTTGTACCTCCAAACACTATAATCAACCTAGTTTTTCTTTCTTTCTTTTTGTTTAACCAATTTATGTTTGTAACCCTTAAACTGGAATAAAGTTATCACACATACCCTAAACTTTATTAAAATCTTGTGTTTTTATATATAAATATTTGGATAATTATAATGCTCACGCCGCATCATGTGGGTTTACTATAACATTTCGGTTTTATTATAAAGATTTGTTGATCCTTTTATAAGATAATGTTTTATGTTTTGGTCAAAACTTGGCGACTTAACACGCTGTGACGTATGTGCATGATTTAACATTTATGTCTATTTTTTGTTTGATTTAATAGTTCCGCTGTAACGCACGATTCCTAAAAAGTAAAAACTTACGGTTTTAATATTAATTTGAGATATTGGATTTAAATATTTCCAACTTTCATTATTTGGCCGATGATACTCTCAACTTTTGATTGAGCAACATCGTGCGGATATCGGTAATATCAGAACTGATGTTTGTTTTTGTGCTTTTTAATTGATGTAAAACATGTGTCGATATCCATTTGAGCATATCAGGACTTTATTTTTTACTTTTCTCTTTCGCTTACTAAAGCCAGTTCCGGTATCAGAACGTACAAACCGATTCCAACTGAGTTCCCGCCACATAACGTGGGGAAAAAACTCACTAGTTAATCAAGATTTAAAATTCATGAAAGTTGAGTGACTTTATTGAAACAAAATTGTTTACTTAGGTTGGTTTTAGCCCACAAAACACTAAAAGGTTTTCATTTGTACCTCAACACTATAATCAACCTAGTTTTTCTTTCTTTCTTTTTGTTTAACCAATTTATGTTTGTAATCTTTAAACTTCAATAAAGTTATCACACATACCCTAACTTTATTAAAGTCTTGCTTTTTATATATATAAAGATTTGGATAATATCAACGCTCACGCCGCATCATGTTGGTTTACGTTAACGTTTCGGGTTTTTTTTTATAAAGATTCATTGATTTTTTTATAAGATAATGTTTTGGTCTAAACTTGGCGACTTAACACGCAGTGATGTATGTGCATGATTTAACATAGATGTTTATTTTTTGTTTGGTTTAATAGCTTCGCCATAACGCACGATTCGTAAAAAGTAAAAACTTATGGTTTTAATATTAATTTGGGATATTGGATATAAATAACCTCAACTTTCACCAATTGGCCGATAACACTCTCAACTTTTGATTTTTACACCAGCACTCCCAACTTTCAACTTATTGTCCGATAACACCCCTAACTAACTGAACCCTAACCCAATATCCTTATGAATTTTGAAAATATATATTCGGGTGAAGTTCAAAATTTAAAATTTAAAACGTTGAAAATTGGCATTTTCTATTTTTAAATTTAAAAGTTATAGTTTATGCTTTATAGTAAAAATTATAGTTTATTAATTCAAACTATAAATTTAAATAAATAAATCTTTGATTTTATAACATCTAAAGTTTATGAATATAGATAAATAAAGTTGCTTTTATAACGATATATACAGAGGGATAAATAAGTTTTTTTAATTAATCCAACCACCCGAGCCCTGCACACCCATTCATTTTTGGCGTCCACAATAATGGACGAGTGAGCCAAAACCAAAGGCTCCTTAATGGTGAAGAACGAGATGATTGACCACATGGCTTCTTCATAGGGCATGGGCCTTTATTGTGACGTTTGATTAACTATGTACAACAATGACGGATGTGCTTCTTTAGGTATGAGTATTTCTGACTAATTAATATCATGCTTGATTAAATATTACTATGTTCGAGCAATTCCTTACCAAAAAAAAAGCTCTTAAGATAAATTGTTCACATGAAGCGTGAGTGAAATTAAGTATTATTTGTGTAGGCCCTTTTTAATCCATGAAACACGACCATGGAAACACATCACATGGTCTAATCAAGCTGAACTATATATTTCTAATAAGATCTATTGCTACAGGATGCTAATGTCATAAATTAATGTTTGATTTTAGTTTGACAGTACTCACACAATCTTTGGTAAAATGAAAAAAAAAAAAAAACTATGCCACCATCTACTACAAAACATAATATTTCTACCTTCCAAGATAACTTTTCATAACATTTGTTCGTTCACAAATTTCATTCAATTTCCATATGACAATCAACCTTCAACCTCCATGACTCCATTCTTTAGCACCTTGTATTATTACATATGGATTTTGCCATTCTGGAACATTAAAACGTCGATAGGAACCTAGATTTTGCCACTTTGAAACATTGTCACGTAGATTCAAACTTGGCATTATGGGTCGCCAATCGAAGAAGGGCTACTTTGAAAACATGGTCGAAAAGCCCTTGCATTTTTTCTAAAGTAAAAAGGCATTTCTAATGTTATTTCATATTTTATCATTTATATTATAGACATGAGCATCAATCGACATTTCAATTCGTTCGACCTTTGGATCGCGTGCATGATTAATTTTTCTAAACCTAGGTAGTTTGTCTTAAAGACTTGTAGTTTAGAGTTGAGATCCTGTACAAATAATGATAACTGTAAGAACCGTAAGAACAAATCTGAGCCATTGATAGTTTAAATCAAGGTTGGTATTGATTACAAATAAAACTTCTAAAATTAATAATTAATACTATTAAGTTAGGGGTATTTTAGTCATTTAGCAATATCCCATTAAATAATTTTTTTTGAACAACTTTCATTAACACACAACCCTAGCAAGGAGCTAGCACCAAAACAAGAAGAAGCTAAAAATTAAAGTCACACCAATCTTCCACATAATATACTTATAAGTAGACCTATTTTTGATTCAAAGATATCCAAGCGACTTAATGTCTCCCACCATTTTCACCACATTTGCTTCTTTTTCCGAAAAGATGACGTCATTTCTTGATTTCCATATGCACCAACTTGTCTGAACACCATTGCCTGAATGACTTTGGCCTTCTTAGGATCCATCCTAGTGTGTTTATGAACTTTAATCAAGTCACCAACCGTATAGGCTTAAATCGGTGGAATGCGACACCAGGCGGTAATTGCTTGACAAACTCGACACGCCAAAAGCAAGCCGTGAGAAGATGGTCGCTGTTTTCATCTCCTTCGCTACGCAACCTACACTGGGTCGACAAAATATTCCTCGGGACTAAGGTTGAAATAGTAGAGATGTGATCCATATTTTCCTTCCACATAAAAGTATTCACCTTTTTTGGAACCCAAGAGTTCCATTTCCATCCATTTGATCCGCCGTCATCCGCGTGATTAGTCAACACACTTTTCATCAAGTTAACCGAAAAAACTCCATCAGGCTCCTTGTTCCATCGCCATATTTTTGGTCTTCGAGTGAGAGTAACCTGGCCTAACACTTCTTTGCACTCTTTCAGATCATTGTTGTCTTCCTACGATATCCAACCCTTTTCCATCTCCACTTCCAGGTTGTGGACTGCCCTTAAACATCGACACACTGATTTACCACTACATTCTTGTCTTTCTCCGAACCAAATAATCTTGGAAAAGTGTTTCTAAGGGGCTCGGTTCCCACCCACCAGTCAATTCAAAACCTCAAAACATCACCCTCCTAATATCTCCTTTGAAACAATTATCCAAATTAATCTTACCAAGTTTTTTAAACTAAATTAACTTTTGTATACTTTATTATTTTTTTTAAAAAAATTTATACCATAAAATTAAGTATTTCTTTATATTTAATATGACAGATGGCTTCTTAGGTATGACTATTTTGACCATCTGAACCATGCTTGATTAAGCATGGCTATGCTCGATCAATTCCTTACGAAAAGCTCTTAAGATAAATTGTTCACATAAAGCGTGAGTAAAATTAAGTGTTTTTTATGTGTAGACCCATTTTAATCCATGAAGCACCACCCTGCAAACACATCACATGGTCTACAATATATATATATATATATATATATATATATATATATATATATATGGAAAGATTTATTTAAGAAGAAATTTTATGTGAGAAGAAAAAGAAGAAAGAGCATAATGCTAAAACATTAAATAGTTTATAACTCTTCTCATTAATTATGTTATCTCTCATTAATAAAACAAAAACATTATATCCTACACTTTCAAAATTTATCCTACATATATCTTATACTTATCGGAATTTACCATACACACATGTAAAAATACCCTACACATTTCAAAATTTATTCTATACATACTAAAAGTTATTCTACACATGTTGAAAATTGTCCTTTATCATAAATTATTTTATCTTGAAAAAATATATTAAAAAATTAGTTACAAGTTTAATTAATTATCTAATTAATAACAATTATAGATTTACATATATGCCATTTTTCATAATATTAAATACACACATTAAATGAAGTAATAGAGAATTTCTATTGGTTTAAAAGTTATTCTTTTTATTCTCACAAAATTTTTCTTCTCATTTAAACTCTCCAAAATATATATATATATATATATATATATATATATATATATATATATAAAAGGGGTTTAAATGAGAACGCTAAACATCGCGAGAATCGTGAGAACGAATGAAAATGCCACTAGAACTTGGTCAAAACATGTGAAATTCAAAATTTCTTTTTACACTTGTTATTATTATCTGAATACAATTGTAGAAATTTAATTTACACATTTAAATTTACGTGAATTCGAAAATAAAGAAAATTTACACATGTGTAAGTTTGCCATTTATACATGTATAAAAATTATTTAATACGAGTGATTTTGAGAGGAAAAATGAATTATTTGATGTTGTATTTTAATTAAAATGATGATTATATTAAAAAATGGTTTTTGACTGGTTTTCCTATTTGTTCTCACGATTTTCGCAATATTTAGCGTTCTCAATATAACCATCCCATATATATATATATATATATATATATATATATATATATATATATATATATATATAATCTGTTGCTATAGGATGCTAATGTCATATAATAATGTTTGATTTTAGTTTGAAAGTACACACACCAACCAATCATTGGTAAAATGAAAAAAAAAAAACTAAGCCACCATCTACTACAAAACATAATATTTTTAGCTTTCAAGATAACTTTTCATAACATTTGTTCTTTCACAAATTTCATTCAATTCCCTTATGACAATCAACCTCCATTCTTTAGCACCTTGGATTATTCCGACTCCCCGGACCTCCATAATAGAACACAGGCTCTGGGACATATTCTTTCACTATATACGCGTCGTAGCATTCCCACTCCTCGGATTTAGGGTAAAGCGTTTCTGGTCGCTTTGGCGGATTTGATTTTCTTCTACGAATATCCCCGTCATCATTCCTGAGGTCCCAGTTATGGGATCTGAAAACTGTCCACTGCCCATGGCGGTTTGGGTGTGCGGATGGGTTCCCACCTTCGGGCTGTATACTTCACCTCCCTACTGGACCAAGGTTGCATGATGTCGCATTGATAGAAAAATGTCACCGGGCCAGTACCCAACTTCATGATTGTTGAATTTAAACCACCAGTTGTTTGTGCTTGGATCCTACAGACAAGAATAATATGATCACAACATTCTTGGATGAAATCAAACTTGTTGACTACATTAAAAAGGAAACACTTGTACTCACTTTGAAGATTTGAATTGTGATTTCAGACGCGTAAAATGAACTGATATCTCCACCGAGAAGGACGTCTCTAGATGTTTGAACGAATCCTGGACAAGTGAGATCGAAGCAACCTGTATGTTGCATACCATCAACCTGTAATGTGTGCAAGTTATAAACATGGGAGAATCTGTCAGTATAATAAATATGTGGAATTTTAATGGATTGTGCAAGTGTGGGAACAAAATAATATTGACGGTTTAGAATGCACTAAATGCGGGAAAATCACAAATTACATAGCCACGGACAAATTGATAAAATAATAACAAACATTAATTAGCAATCAATTAGTAGTAGATTCATGCACGGCCACACGGGGTAGTAGATTTCCATTAAACGCTTTATTTATTTATTATTATAATTTTTTTTAATTCTTTTTTAATAATTATTTCGTACTTTTCTATTGTTTTTTTTTGAATGCATACAACTTTTTTATGAAAACTTTTTTCTTTTAGTTCATCATTTTGTAACATATATATACATAGAGTTAGGATAAAATAAAAATTGTTACGAGTTGTAAGAACTTAAAGAACTTGGTCTTACAAAAAAAATTTCAATTCTATTTTTACCAAAAATATTTAAAAAAATCGATTTTTCCAAAAAAAAAAAGTTTTTGTTGATTTACGTCACAAAAAAAAAACGCTTACAGATGGTGTAAATGTTAATGTATGTTTTGTTATCTAAGTTCTCATAAATCAAGGGGGTTTTCTTTTGATCTTTATATATATTTGTGTGCGTGCGCTTGCGCGCGTATGTGTAAACTTTAAAAAAATAAAGAAAACAATAAACAACAAAGAAAAGTAGGTAAAAATAAAGAACAAAATGTTTAATTTTTTAGATTGATTTGTTAAATATATATTAGGTACATGTTTTCTTAACTAAAAAGCTGAAAAATAAAGAAGTTAATTATTGGTGATTCTCCCTTAAAATGTTATGCAAGTGTTGCACAATAATAAATGCTCCACATAATGGAATTGTAAATGTGTAGAAAATAGTATATTTTTGAAGGAAATTATTAGAAACTACATGATCCAACAAATTTGTACCCACTAAAAAATATGGGGAGATTTAAGCCATTTGGCCATGTTTTACTTGTAGAGTTTAAACAGGTGCATTTCACAATTCATTAAATTTTTAAACAAGTAAATAAAATTGAAAATTGTGTAAATTAAATATGATTTATATAGTGTAGTGAAAACATTAGCTAGAGTAAGATCCGTATTATAGAACAATAGAACCTACCGTCCAGTATGCAAATAAGCGGGTTTTGTCATCATTGTACACAATTGGGTTCACCTGAAAACATCAAAAATCCATGTTACATCAAGGCGTATTAAATTGTGTTGTATGTCGCAGTGGCGAGGGTCACACTTACAGCCCATCCAGCTTCCGCAGTCTCAAAGCTTTGTAAAGGGCCAGTTCTAAGCATAACTTGAGAGCTACTGTAGTCACCAACCGATTCGACATAGGGATTAAACACTTTGATGTTGGCTTTAGCTCCTGAGTAACTGTATCCTGTCGTTAGAGCCACTGCATACTATATAGATGTAAGTTAGAAAACGATATAAATTATAAAGACACATGGATGAGGTTACTCAAGCCGTTGATGGGATCAATACCGAGTGATCTTTGGTCACTATGACCTTCCTGGGATGGACATTAGTTTTAGGCTTGTTTGAGGCTCTACGAATTGGGATTGTTCCGTTTGGGCACCTTCCATACTCCAGCCATACGTGTGATGCTAGCAATATCTTTGAGTTCGCCCTATCATCCGTTGAATGAAGATGACTAGATTTCATCTGAAACATACATATGCATTCATAGTTGTCAACCCTTGGTTTAAATTCAATCTTTCATTAAATAGACACATATTTATTTCTATGAAGATTATCAGGTGTCAACATTTTATAAACATAACTCAAATTGCTTACAAAAAATATATACATTTTTGAGGTCTATCTTTGCAAAACACACGTTTTAGTATCTGGTCAATATGGCATTTAAACATGCGTTTTTAGAAACCTAGATCCTAAACCGTTCGAAGCTTCTTTAAATGTGAGAATAAAGAATGAAAAAATAATATAAATAAATAAATAAATTAAAATGTGTATCATTTTTTTCGATTGCTATTGAAGTTTTTTCAATATAAATACGGTAATTTGTAGTTTGGGTTATATTAATTAACAAAAAAAGAACGCGTTTAGTTTGTAAGTACATGTTAACCAACACTAAGTCTTATTTAAAAATACATATGCTACAAATGAACGGTACTTAACGCAATTTTTTTTAAAATGACTAACACACACCCTTTAAACCGACTTCAAAATCTACATAAATTTTTGTTATTAATTGACTCCGCTAACCTACAAGCCCTTTGATTTTTAAAAATATAAAATATAATTAATTAATTAATTAATGTGTATTAATATGTTTTTAACACATATCTTTGGGATAAAACTTACAAAAGAGGGTATTATATTGTTATAAAATATTATATTTAGTGGTGAAACTTGAGATTTCTGACAGGGGGACGGAAGTTACCAGACCTAAAAGTTTTCGTAAAACCGGTGGGTCGAAAACGTATATACCCAAAAAATTTTATACGAAAACTACATACTCTCCACTATTGATCGAAAAGTTCGGGGGATCGGCCACCCCCTCTCGTCCCTTAAAAGCTTCGCCCATAGTTATATTATCATTAAATGTGATGTTATTATTACTAGGTCGATAGGATGGGTATTACTAAAGGGCTTATACTCTAGCGACATCATGGTAGGTAAAATAGTGCTCTTTCCCATGAAGTTGACGATTCGAGCTTCACAGTAGATTGCCGTTAAAAGAATAATTATCAACTAAAATTAAAATAGGATTAAAAGTATATTAGATTGTCGTTAAAAAACTAATTGTCCACTACAACGTGTCTTAATTCTTACGTTGATGAAAAGTTTAATGTGGGTCATTAAAAGTTAAAATATAATGATTAACTACTAATTAATTAAAGGAAAAGTGTAATGGAAGTAAATTTTATCAAACAAAAAATGTTTCCATAGAAAATCCAATTCTTGTTAACATTTGGTCAAATCTCTTACAAGTATACTTTTTTTCTTTTACAAATAAAAGATATAAGAATCCATTATTTGGTAGATAAAGGGTATGTTTAGCAAAAGTAGCTGTTGTTGATAGCTAGAAGCTGGTGGCTAGAGGCTAGAAGCTGGTGGCTGGATGCTGGAAGCTGTAGTTGTAGCTTTTTAGATATATTTAGGTGTTTGGCAGAGTAGCTGGAGCTTTTAATAAAATGTATAAAATGACCAAAATGGACATTAAAAGGTTGGTACATTAGAAAGTTGATTACTTTTAGAGGTTAAAATAGTCATTTTTTTCTAAGAGCTTGTAGCTACTTCTAAACGCTACTAGTAGGAGCGTTTAACCAAAAGCTTCAAGCTCCTAACTTAAAAGCTTCTAGCTCCTTCAACCAAACAATGCTTTTTATTAAGTTTGAGCTTTTTCTTAAAAGCTTAAAGTTTAAAACTCCTAAAATCTTCTAAAAGCTTCATGCCAAACATTACCAAAGTATAGAAAAAAAACCCAACACCTGAATAGTATGATTTTTCAGAGCCGGATGCTGGAAAGCAGGTTGCTTGTAAATGTCAACGCAGTCAACTATATCACCATGCATAACCTACATGCACACTTTTGACAAGTTAATAAAATATCATGAAATAACGACCAGATATACCTGAGGTAATGGTTTGAGAAAACAACTAGCGACAACCAGCAATTTTTTTATTGGGTTTCTTTTGCTAGATTCTCACTAATTTTTTTTAAATCATACAAGATTTACACTAACTTTTTCTATTTTTTTCAAAATCGAGACGGTTCCTAGAAACCCAGGACCCCCTGGATCCGCCACTGAGCGGTGTGTAAGTGCATATAATTATAACCGAACAATAACATACAAAAACAAATGAGCATATGCACCGGTTAAATTTGAAGCAAATATAGGATATTGCAAAAGATAGGGTACATGAACCAGACCCGAATAGTTTTTATTGTATGCCTATGGGGGATGCTTGTTTTCTTTGCTGTGACGATGGATATTAAGATCAAAAGAAAGACGATTATAAGGTTGGATGTCATGCTTCAATGAACGAACATGAAAAATGGTGATACTGATTTATATGCAAACAATGTATGTAGATATTAGTAATATGAATTGGATACCGTAATATAATGCAATCTTCGAGCAATTAATCTTTTCAACCACCTTTTTTGACTTTAGTTTTTTTTTTAATTTTTATTCTGTACAACACTTGTAAGATTTTTTTTAAAGAAATACGAGATTCATAAATGCCTAATTAATTTTCACACGTAAATTTGTAATTTGTAGAATTAAATTGTATCATACACACATGATTTGCTCTGATATGTATTTGAATAGAGTTGGGAGTTTAAAACTCTAAAATCTGAAGCCCTAAGAAGTTTTTTTTTTAAAGAAGAAAATTAAAAAAAGAAAATGAACACAATAAATGAACGATTTATTAAATGGCAAACTAAATAAACGATTCGATGAAATCCTGAAGAAAATTTTTATAAATTATAATTTATAAATAAACACATTGCTTTAGATTTAGAGATTGCGTGAGTTAGCCGTTCTCACTCTCTCCACAAACACTAATGCATATTATTTACAAAGGGTTATTAGCTTGTGAATGTACGAAGGCATCAACAAGCGACACGCGGCTTCTTGCAAGGGGTATATGCACCCGTATAATAATTACGAGCAAAGTTAAATAATTACATACACGTTATGAAACATACTTGACTAATTAAGCAATACATATAAATGACCACACAACACACATATAGGTAGATATATATAAAATTACGAATCTTATTTTCATATTACGAAACCCCTATTTATTATTACACACTTTATCACATAATATATCAGTGTTTATTTTTTTTTTATAAAATGTATATAACAAAGTTATACCTGGGGATGGCAAAAAAGCCCAAGCCTGACGGGTATACTCGAAACCCAAAACATATGGGCTGGGTATACCCAAAGCCCGATGGGTATGAGCTTGGTATGAGATTAGAAAATATAAAAATACAGGTATGAGATTTAGTGATACCTGCCCGATACCCGACCCGTTTACCCAAATTATACGGGGGAAAAAATATTAATATAAATTTAATTTTTCATTTATATAAACTTTAGTATATACACTTATTCATTATTCTTAAATTTTGCTTTTTTGTTTGTCTTCAAGACTTTATCATACACATACAAGATTTTATGTTAAGTTATGTTGTTTTTTATGCAAATTAAAGATATCTAGTGTTCGATTAAATACAAAATACATAAAGTGTCATTATGTGTTCCGAAGTAGTAGTACCTTAATTAGTTAATTATGTAGATATATGTTTCAAATATGCATTTGAATTTGATACGTGTATGTTGTTGGTCATATTTTCCTTTATAATAGTTATTAGATCAGTAAATTATATAAAAATTAGAGTAAAAAATGCACATGGAGTCTTAGTGGTATTTTTAACAAATTAACATGTATACCTGATGGATAATTATCCGACGGGTAACCGGCCGGGTATGAAACAAAGAATTACGACAGGTACAAGTTTGGGATTACCAATACCTGACCTGAACCTGACCCATTGTCATTCCTAGCTATACCCATGTTAAAGATATCTAAATTTGTGATCACTGATATAATTTTAGAGTTAATTTCCATTTCCGTCCATATAGTTTGTTCAATTATGCTAGTTTAGGCCAAATTTCATATTTGTACCATTTACGTCCCTGATATTCTTGAAACAAGCTAGTTTCATAAAAAAAACATGAGTTAACTGTCATTTCCGTCCCTATGATTTGTCCAATTATTTGATTAAACCTTAGTTTTTTTGATGGAATTGACATGTTTCAAGAGATGAAAATGATAGAAATTTCAAATTTGGCCTAAATTGGCATAACTGTACAAATCATAATGACTAAAATCACAATTAAGTCTAACTTTTGTAATAAAGTACATAAAAATTATTTGAGTTTAAAAAACTACGGAATTAGATAAACGTTTACAGGTTTAGGTGTTAGGAAATATCATTTGTAAGCCTTTAAGTATTCGGTCGAGTATTGAAAAAAAAGATGCTTTGAGAATACCTAAAGTTGTCTCTGAAGTACCTGAACCTTTTACTTTAGAGACTTCTAAAGAGAATTTCATGAGATTAAGGCTACTCGGTGTGGGTGACGGTCCTCTCTTCAGGACGACCCGTTACGTCAGCAAACGCGTCAGAGAGCTTAGAGGACACCCCTGCAGAGGTGGAAGCTTGGAAATGAGTGACGACCCGACCCCACCTAGTTTTTATTTTTCTTTTTAATTTTGGCGAAATATTTATAAAAACTGAAATTAAATAATAATTCAAACATTACATAAAAATAAACTAACATTATATTAAAAAACAAAAACAAAATATTAATTTAAACACTACATAAAAATAAACTAACATAATTTTAAAAAACTAAAATTAAATATTAATTCAAACATTACATAAAAATAAACTAACATATTAATTCAAACATTACATAAAAAAAACTGCTAGTCTTCATCCGGCATGTCGTCGGTGGGTTCGTTCTGTGCGTTGTTCCAAATGTAGTCCACCAAGTCCGCTTGTAGGTTGTGATGTATGTACTCGTTACGTAGAGAGAATCTGTTTAAATCTTGTTGTTCTTCACTCACTGGAACAGAATTACCGCTAGACTCGGTTTCGTCGTAGTTACAGATCGCTCTACCCTTGTCTTCGATGATCATATTATGCAGCAAGATACAAGCATACATAATGTATCGCAACCTCTGTGGTGTAAAAGAACGTGCCGGATATTCAATGATATGCCACTTTTTTCGTAGAACTCCAAAACACCGTTCAATATCTTTTCTCGCCCCCTCTTGAAACTTGGCAAATTTCTTTCTTTTGTTGTCTGTAGGGTGCGGAACAGTTTTAACGATTGTAGAGTACGTCGGGTATATTCCATCTGCAAGGTAGTAACCGCGCCTGTATTCCACCCCCAAAATCGTAAAACTTGTATCTGGACCTGTTCCTTGGATTACATCGTCAAATACCTGTGATTGGTAGATGATGTTAAGGTCGTTAAATGAACCAGGCGGACCAAAAAAGACATGCCAAATCCAAAGATCCTGTGACGCAACAACCTCTAGTACTATAGTTGGATGACCGTGATCGCCCTGAGTATACTGACCTTGCCAGGCAGTAGGGTAGTTCTGCCAGGCCCAGTGCATGCAATCAATGCTTCCGAGCATTCCTGGAAAACCATGTCTTTCTTTGTGCGCTTGATATAATTTTTGGACGTCGTTTGCGTTTGGTTTCCGCAGATATTCTTTGCTATATAACGTCACGATCCATTTGCAAAACTTGTGCAGACATGCACGCGAAGTTCTTTCGGACATCCATAAATACTCGTCTAACGAATCGGGTGCAGTCCCGTATGCGAGCAGGCGAATCGCCGCGGTACATTTCTGTAAAGTGGTGAATCCCCTACGACCCCTAGCGTCGTATCGAAGCGTGAAATATGGATCATATTGCGCCAAGTCGTCTGCTATACGTAAGAAAAGTCGACGACTCATTTGGAACCGACGTCTGAACATCGTGTCCATGTACACCGGGTTCGTCGGCAAAGTAATCGGTTACTAAACTATCATGCCTAGCTGATTGTCAACGAGTTGTATAAATTAGGAAAGCACATCAAAATAAAGACACACTAGAAAATTAAATACGTTATACAATTTAAATACCTTCTCGTTGTCGATTTAAGGCGGGCGCCCTCTTTTGTGGTTGTGACAAGGTTTCTTCCTCTTCTTCCTCCTCCTCCTCCTCCATGATCATCTGTGCTGCTTGCATAACGAAGTTCGCAACAAAAGCTTCGGCGTCCTCCAAAGATGATGAACACAACGACAAAGGTGACATCTTTATATTTTTTTAAAAAAGGTTGGAGAATTATAAATAGACGGGAATGATTTTATAATTTTAAGAGATGAAGGTGAGTAAATTGTGTAAAAAAGTGGGATGGTATTGGTGTATTTATAGATAAAATTATTAATTTGAAAATATTTTCTTTTAAATCTAGCTGTTACAAACGGCTTTATCTTTAAAATATAATAAAATTCGTCTCGTCCCCAACGTGCTAGTGAAGACCACCTCGACGGCGACGGGCCACCCGGCATGATGTTGGGGGCGTTGTCGCCGCGCGACGCGGCAGGGACGGCCCCCACACCGAGTGGCCTAACTCGGTAACACTATGGGTAAACTTCTAAATTTTCTATGACTTAAACTACTCTAGCTAATTAATAAAGACCACCTACAGCTGACATGCAAAAAGAGAAACGCATGTCATGTTAGAAGATCCTCCAACATTCTAAAAGACCATGACACAGCATGTATTCAACTGTGTTAATTGCAACAAAGAATATCAGGAAGATAAAGGATGTCAGATCTTTAGATGGACCGCTAGAAGTCTAGGACAACATCACTTTAGGAAAGCAGCCTATTATATTTGCTGCACATTCTCGACTTAACCAAGATGGTTCACCTATTTAATCCTAAGCCATCCGAGTTTAGCAAATCAACTATGTTGATTAGCCATTCAAATATTTCGTATTTGTCTTCTCAAGCTCTTTGATATGTGTGTGTGTCTATATATATATATATATATATATATATGGGATGGTTATCTTGAGAACGCTAAATATTGCGAGAACCGCGAAAATGAATGATAAAACCAATCAAAACCATTTTTTTAATATAATCATCATTTTAATTAAAATATAACATCAAAAAAAAAATTACAACATCAAATAATCCATTTCTTCTCTTAAAATCACTTTTATTAGATTTTTTACACATGTGTATATGACAAACTTACACATGTGTAAATTTTCTTTATTTCAGAATTCACGTAAATTTATATGTGTAAATTAAATTTCTAGAATTGTATTCGAATATTAATGACAAGTATAAAAAATTTTGAATTTCACTTGTTTTTTACAAGTTCTAGTGGTTTTTTCATTCGTTTTACATACATACATACATATATATATATATATATATATATATATATATATATATATAATAGAGCATGATTTTAGCTAAGGTTACTTAACACTTTTTATCTTTCTTTTTTTATATATTTTTGCCTTTTTGTGAACCTTACCCCTTGAACTTTCAACAGTGATAGTTATACGCCCTTAAGTTTTTAAAAGTTTTGTAAAATGTCATTTTGACACGTTTCGATGTAAATTCAACCCCACTTGAGTTTTACGTGTTTATTTTTATGTTAGTGTAGGTATAAATTTAAGTTGGTTTATGTTTTGACGTAATTTTTTCGAAAGTGATTCATATCAAATGTAACACGTTTTCATGCTTACTTTTATGGACGTTTTCAATTGGTCTACATTTTGATGTAAATTTTGTTTGGAAACAAATCTGGTCAAATATAATGCATTTTTATTAGATGGGATATTAAATATAATACGCTTTTGTGTTTATTTTTATGGACGTTTTCAGTTGGTCTATGCTTTCACATGTATTTGTTCGGAAATGAATCATGTCAAAGATAATGTGTTCTTATTAGATGGTATAAATTCGAGTTTATTTGCGTTTCATGAGTCATGTAAAATATAACTTGTTTTTGTACTTATTTTTATGGATGTTTTCAATTGACTTCCGTTTTAATCGATAAGCAATTACAAAAAAAAAAAATCAGTATGCTCAAATCATCTTAAAAAACGAACCCACAATGAGAGGAATCAATTTTAGTATATGAACATGGTGGTTGAAAAGGTTAATTGCCCTATGAAAGTATATTACATAATCTTATTCGTGTTACTAGAATCTAGTTACATTGTTTGCTTATAAATAAATAACACCATTTAATTCACATCCATTTGAAACATGCAATTCAAGCTTATAATCGTTTTTCTATTGATGTTAACATCACTTGTCACGTCAAAGAAAACAAACATTCCCAAAAGACATGTAACAAAAACAATTCGGGTATGGGGTTCTTGTACTCTTTCTTTTTCTTTTCTTCTTCTTTTTCTGTTTTTCGGGTTATTATGATTAATATGCTTTTGTGTACTATTGTTTTCTTATCACCTTGTTTGTGTTTTCTAGCATATCAGTTTGTTTGTATCTATCCTTCAAAATACTTTGTTAATTGTTAGATAAATGTTTATATAGGTTAAAGATGGAGATATAGTCGACTGCGTTGACATATACAAACAACCGGCTTTCGATCATCCGCTTCTGAAAAATCATACCATTCAGGTGTTATTCACACTTTACCCACTAAATAATTTAATAATATTAGTCTTTATTTGCAACCACTAAATAATTTAATAATTTTAGTATTTATTTGCAAAACGAATATTTACGTTTGACCAAACACAAACTAAAGTTAATTCTCCACACGATAACTAATAAACAAAAATACTTTACAGATACTTTTCATAATTCTAGCTCTTTTCAATTTGTGTTACCTGTTGTATCTTTCCTATCAAATAATAATATTATAAAAAAAATATTTTTAATTGTTTAATATGCATTTAATTAAAATATAGATACATACTATTTAATTATGGATAATTATTTAAGTTCCAAATAAATAAATAAACTTATATTTTACTTGAAAGCTTCTTTTTAAATCTTGAAATATCATCAAGTTAAGAATTATGTTTGTTAAAATATTTAAAAAAATAATAATAATAAAAATATTAATAATAATAATAACAACTGTTTTTTATGAGTGATTTATTTAATTTCCTTTGATTAGATATTTTAAATGATAAAAATACAATATGTTATAGCATAAAAAGTTAGGTGGTAATCCAAGCTTTAGTTTTTAATATTTTTATGTATTTGTATTTATAATTAGAATTTAAATTAATGGTAAAAATATATTTAAAGGACTAAGTACACTTAAATTGTATTAAGAGTTATCTATTACATATAGAAATAACTACCCAATGGAAAACAAAATATTTTAAAATAACTTAGCATAATTTATTTTTTAAATAATTATCTTAACGACCGTTTATATTATCTGATTACATTTTATTTTATTTAACCAGTGTAATATACAAGTTTATTCAACTCGTACAACACAATGATTTTCGAAAGACATAAGTTCGAATGAAAATAATCTACATAGTATTTTTAGAGGACTGGTTTATCGAACAAAAAACCAGACACATAAGTGGTGTGTTACGTAATGTGTATTTAAACCACCTGGCTAGCAGTCGGATCAGATTTCAATTATTATTTTTTTTCTAAAAAATGAAATACGTATTGATCTATTTATACCACCTTAAAGTTCATATTTGTTATTAAAGGTTTGATAATTTATTAATATTACAAACTCACACAAAATAAAGCATATTATATTTTATTTAAATTTGTTATATATTTATATGCTTATGTTTTCACTTATTTATTTATCTTAATTGATGTTTAAACCAGTTCAACTAACAAACCAGTAAGACGAAGACGACTAGTTCAATAAATGACCTGACGCAGTTATAAAAAATTGTATATATGTGGTTTATGTGATTTAATGTTATGTTTATAAATCGTAGACCACTGTAACCTTCATATAAATACATATGTATTTGTTGATTGGAAGAGTAAATTTAAAGCATGGGTTGACAATAACAACTATGGATACATGATATGTATGTCTCAGATGAGGTCCAGTCATCGTGATCCAACGGAGCATACACCAAGGACAATGCAAAACTCTAGTTCTTCCAAGTTGCCATCACAAGTATGGTTGCAGTATGGAAGTTGCCCAAACGGAACAATCCCAATTCGTAGATCCTCAAACAATCATCAAACTAATAGCTATAGCCATCACAGGAAGGTCATTGTAACCCCAAGTCACTCGGTATCCCACCGCTTTCATCTTAACTTTTGAGTAATCTCATATATATGATTATGTCTCAATCTTTTTCTAACTTGTATCTATAGTTTTCAGTGGCTCTAACCGAAATATACAGTTACTCGGGAGCTAAAGGCAACATAAAAGTATGGAAACCCTATGTTGGATCGGTTGGTGACTATAGTAGTTCTCAACTTATGCTTAGGAATGGCCCTTTAACAGTCTTTGAGACTGCACAAGCCGGATGGGCAGTAAGTGTTTCTTACTCATTTTAATAGTACTTGCTGCGACAATATTCATATGAAATACATTATTTGATGATCTCAGGTAAACCCGTCTGTTTACAACGATGCTAAAACCCGCTTATTCGCATACTGGAGTGTAAGTTATATATATATATTTTTCGTGATGTGTATTATCTATAATCCATCAAAGTTTCACAAAGTTGTATTGACGATTTCTATAGAGTTTAACAAATCCACACGTTACAGGTTGATGGCATGAGAAATACAGGCTGCTTTGATCTCACATGTCCTGGGTTCGTTCAGACATCTCAAGAGATCCTTTTGGGAGGAGATCTTGATCCATATTATGGTGCTGAAATCTCAATTCATATCTCCAAGGTGAGTAACGTTGAACTTTTTTGGAAGTTCTTTTGACAATTTGCCACTATACAAACAACAGATTTTGAAGAAACATTCAGGAATATCCCAAAATTTTATTTTACTATACATTCATGAAACATAGATTTTTTTCAGTTACAGTACATTTAGGGGTATTTTGCAGCACACCTGCGGGATACACATACATCCGCCCCTGCCTACAAACGAACTCATGCAAGTTATGACAATATTTTTTGGAGTTCCTTGGTGTGGCAAGCAAACTTCATAATGTTTTGCTTAAAACTTAACCACTAGCTTACATTTTTTCACCATACTTTATGGAGTTTGCTAGCCACCAAACGAACTTGCAAAGGGTAGCGAACTTCGTGCCTAGAAGTACCTAACCAGATCCTAAACAACCTACTAATCCAAAAAAAATCATTTGTTGATCTGCTTTAGTGTGATTATGAAGTTTGTTTTCATCCAAGAATTTGAGCAGTTTTTCAGGTTTTTTTCATTCACTTTTGGGTATAACTTTGTACATTATATAGGATCCAAACACAAATAACTGGTGGTTTAAGTTCAACGACAAGGAAGTTGGGTACTGGCCTGGCGACATTTTTCAGTTAATGAAATATCAAGCCACCTCAGTCCGGTGGGGAGGTGAAGTCTACAGCCAGAAGGTGGGAACCCATCCACACACAGAAACCGCCATGGGCAATGGACAGTTTTCTGATCACGTATTTAGACGCTCTGGAACGATTACAGGGATGCTGATAGAAGCGAATTCGAATCCACCAAGGCAACCAGATCCTGAAACGATGTTCGTTAGCTCCGATGAGTGGAGCTGCTACGATGCATATCTATTGACAAGACGTGTCCCTGAACCCGTGTTCCTCTACGGAGGCCCGGGGGGTCGCAATAATCCAATGTGCTAACTAATGGCTATTACTAGTTAAGTATGAACATTTTGGAAGAGAAGTGTAACAATCGTAATAATATGTGCTCATTTAGTGGATAATTGTGTAGTATGTTCCGAAGATTGGTGTGGATCTACTCATATAAAATATAAATAACAAATTATAAAATCAAACATATTTACTATTCATCGATAATGGTACGTTAGAAGTTGTTTAAGCGAAATTTTATCACTTGCGGTTCCGGAGAGAGAGAGGTGAACCCAAGATCTAGGTGAACCCAAGATCTATATTTACCTGTGTCGATTTTTCTTTGACGCTTGTCTCTTGATATTTACATTTTTAACGTGGGCTGGTTCGGGGGTCACATAGATAATCATACGTTGCAATCAGTAAAACTAAAAATTATAAGGCAACCGTAAACCTGAAAAAGGTATTGGTGCACGCCACCATGTGCATATCGGAATATTATGTGAAAATAAAAGAAAAACTAACTAAAAGTCTAACATGCATGTTATATGTGGTTTATTGTTTTAACCAAAGGCTTTAGACGTTTTCGTCTAAACGCGTATTTTTAAGGAGCATGTTACAAACGAATATTATTGTAAAATAAGGTTTAAGTTTTCTAACGAGTGTATTAGAAATATTTATATGAAAAATGATTAACCATGAAACAGTTTGGTCTAGACTATTACTTTTTCCAACACGTGTGTTAAAAAAGACTCAATTTAGAAAAACAGAAAGCTTTGTAACACACAAACATCCAGAGTATGTTGTTATATTAGTTTTGCGGATAAAGTGAGAATAAAATACCGGTTCACGAGTAGCTTTGGTAAAAAGTCGTGAAGTCATTGGGCCATAGCGTATAGTTGGTGAAACTTGGGGATTACGGAGAATCCTAATAGGGTTTATGATGGCTGACTCCCTCGGTCATTTTCCAGCCCACGCAAGACGAGAGGGGGAGAGGAGCTCGAGTTCTCGTTCGTTTGTTTTCAGTAAGGATTCGATGTTACCTTTTTCTGGTTATTCCTTTTTAATTCATTGAAAGAAACAACAAGTTACAATAAATAGTAGGTAAACGGGCAACAAGCCGCGTTGCCATCCATGATTGAAAGGTTTGGTCATGGTGATCATAAGATACAACAAAAACAAGGAATCTGACAAGTTTCACCGGATTCCGGCGAGCTATTTGGCGCCCCTATGGCGGCGTTGGTACATGGTGAAAGAGCACGAAAACACGGTTTTGTGGATGTATTATGGGTCAAGAACAACGTTTGTTTGATAGGCTTTCAAGATAGGTGAAGACAAGAGCGCAAAACTCGAAGTCGGTGACTGTTTTGTGATTCTGGCGAAGGTGAACTACACTAGTGGGGATTCGCGAGAAGAACACATGGATATCTTGATCATAAAAAACAGAGTTCGTTTGGGTTGGTTTTAGGTTACTCGCATGCTGGCGCGTGAAATAGAGCGGATTGGGAGGTTGTTTCGTTTTCCAGCAGCGCCGCAGATAAATTTTTGAGGACCGGTATGTCGAGACGAACACGTGAATATGTGGATCTCCCGTATCAGAGTTTGTATGGTAGAGTTATGACAATATCTACTTTCTACTCATACTAGCACTCTGGGATGTTGCGCGTTTAGGTTCAGAATGACACGTACACGAAGATATGGCTCCTTGGAACCTTTTAATTTTTGTTGGGCAATGTTTTGGGATGTGGGAAAACTGCCATGGATGACGTTAAGGTACGTTTCCCGGTATTGTTATTTTTGGGGTATATATACACGAATGGGCGCGTTAGGTGTACAGAATAGGATGGTTTAAGCCCAAGCTTGTAGCTAATGATCTTAAGTAGACAGGTTGATGACAATAAGAGTTGGTTTCCGCCTGGGATGCTTTATGGATGTACACGTATGTTGGACGGATAAACACTATAGCTAAGGCAAAGGTGAGCTCTAATCCCTATTTTACATGTTTTTGGGGCTAGCATACATGCGTTTATACATTTTATGAATTAGTGAGCCTTACAGGCACTTTGATTATCAAACGTACTTTGAGAAGTCTATGTTTTCGAAGAGTTAGAGAAACTTGTAGAGTTATGGGTTTTAGCCTGAGATGGACTTTTGTCGTGCGTAGTTGCTTAAATGAGTAATAACGGGGTTTTTGGGCAGTACGAGACACCGTTATGGGTTGTTGTTTGTCAGAAAATGTGGTTTAAGTAGGACTGTGTGTGATAAAGTTCCTATAGTTGTTTCATGCCTCGATGTCGATGTCTTATGGCTACGCTTGATCAAATATATCAATAGAGGGTAAATATATAGAGGTCATGTGATGGGGGTCAGGTATGTTAGTACTTTGACATTTGCGTATATGTATGGTTAGTCACGTGTAGTTGTTGCGTGGACGATGAGTGATGATGTGAATGGTGTTGACAAGTCTAATAGTTATTGAGACAACAATGAGTC
>CAMTDV010000026.1:73091843-73290920 GCA_947069175.1 Scalesia atractyloides
AAGTTGCGGTATATGATAACACGTTATAAACATGACTAAATTGTGATCAAGATTTATTTATAATAGGGAATTATAAGAACAACTTAAAGCTTATTATGATTTTATGAAAGCTTGTAAGTATTTAGATCGGTAAATCTTAATGATTTGGTCATATAATTGATGTTATGTGATATGTGATGAAACGATTATTTATACAGGTTGAAAAAAACATTCTCATTGTCTAACCTTAGATATCATCTTGAAGTAGCAAGATTGTTAAAGTCTATATAAGGTTTGAAACAACAACTATGAAAGTTGTGTGGTTCTAATTCACTCCCTAAAGTGAATGTGATGATATAACGATTAGTGTAAAGGTCACACTCATGACTAAGGATATTGTAATGATGCTACCATGAAAGTTTAATAGTCAGAATTCATACCTTGAAGTGAATGTAACGATATAATAATCGGTTTAAAGTTTGTGATCATAGAAATTGAGAAAATCATAATAATGCTCATATTAACAATGAGTTCAACCATGTTAATAATGTGATGATTATACAATGATCCTTGTAAAGCTCGTGATCATGGTAAATGAGGAAATTGCAATGATCCTCATGTTAATAGTGAGTCGACCATGTAATAATGAACCCGGCCATAAGAAGTGGTGCATTAAGGAGTGAATATACGAGAATAAATATGGGAAATATGTTATAAGATGGAATTTTGAAATACGTATTTACTGTCGTGAATTAGACAAACAAGAGTGCACATATATGGTCATAAACCAAAAGTTTATGGATCATAATTATTTAATTAGTTGGCATGGCCGGTTAGACCACACTGAGTATTGATGATGTGGAATGTATTAAAGAACCATATCTTCTTGATAGTTAAACATGTCAGTGGAAATTAATTATTTATCAACTAAAGCAGGGTATAAATCCCTAAATATTCTGGAAATGTTAAAGGATTTGTATGTATCCTAACATGAAACCATTTAGTATTTTGAAATCGATGCATTATCTAAATGGTTATCAAGTTTGCAACTTGAAGTACTAATCGTTTATGGCTTAGCTAATAAGATAATAAGCATATTATTCCAGATTGGCACATTTATTTTGTATATAATGGTGAATTTGATTCTCGTGTTATTAATGATCATTGGCATAAGTGTTATTGTTGAGACGATCACCTAAACGTCTTCAAGTGATTTAAAACCAATTGATCATGAAGCAAAAGGTTCATATTTATATTTAATTTTACATGTATTTACGTCAAGCTAACAAGTTATCATATTTCTTCCTCGTTATAGTTGGTTTTGGTCATGAACCTAATCTATTCCTTCAAAGGTTTTTGGTTATATGGCATGAATATTTAAATTCATCCACCACATCACACAAATATGGGAACTCTAAAAAGGTTGAGAATATGTTGGGCATAATTAGTTGTCTATGATTAAACATTTAAAGCCATTAGTAAGAGATTTATTTATGGCTCATTGTTATTCACTTTAGTGAATGAATGTTCCCAACAATCAGGGGAGATAAAAAGCAGTTGCAAAGTGAAATGTGGAATGAATTATCTTGTTATCTTGATACACAGACTATAAACTATGAACCAGAAGTTCAAAAGATAATTCATTTACCAATATAAAAGAATAAATTAATAGACGAGTTCGCTTATCTAAATATAGTGACTAAGTAAGTCACATAGTCAACTATTAATGCTCCAATTAAGTTAATTTTCCTAGAAGGACAAACCATATATTAGTAATGAGTTCTTGCAAGCCTGAGCATGGTAGACTAGTCGATTCCAAAAAAATAAAAATTACTCGAAAAAAATTTGGAGCAAGTATTGAAGAAGATAGTCAAGTCGAAGCTATAGTAAAAACGTATCCTGAATAGACATTAGACATGATGGTTCCAGAAGAACCTCAGGTACCTGAAAATAAAGAGCTCTTAGTAAATTATATCATATCTAGAAGTGTATGGAATCGAAACAAAATTGACGTCATTATAATTATGTATATAATATGGATCAAGATTTAAAATCAGCCTATGAATAAATACAAAGAAATGATTGGCCAAAATGGAATGACGCAAATGAGGCAGAGTTGAATTCCCTATTGAAATGGAAAACTTTTGGACTAGCAGTCCATACAACAGAAGTTGCAAAATATATCAGATACAATTAGGCCTTTTATGTGAATCAAGAATTTATAGCACAATGGTTCCGCAAAGACCTATGATTATTAATGATAGGATGTGTTTATCATGTGATGGATGCAATAGCTTTTTAGTATTTAATTATTCTAGTAATAATGTGGTACCAAAGGAAAACCCACAGTCATCATAACTCGTCTTTCACTTTCCTATGTCTACTTATTAAATTTCAGGGCAAAATTTCTTTAACTGGGGGATAATGTGATAATCTTGAAATTTTTCTCTTACTCTGACACTTTCAAATGCCTTGCTAACTCAATTTTCGGGACGAAAATTCTTTCGACATGAGGATGATGTGACAACCCGAACAACCAGGTTAGTGTTCACTCACGTTATTTACGATGTTTAGTGATGCTTAGTGTACTTTGTTTAAAAAACAAGCAAATAAATAAAAGAAAGAAAAAAAACCAACCCAACCCATCCCCCCCCCCACCCTTGCGGCCCAACTGCCAGCCCACAGACCCGGCCCAATCGTCCACTTTTGTTTTTGGTTGATTAGATTAATGTACGTATGCATGTAGGCTTTAAAAAAACAAAACCTAATTTCCTTTACTGCAAGCGTGCGACGGCAGACCCCTCTCCCCATCTCGATCTCGCGACGGCAGACCCCCCCCCCTCGCTACCTCTCTCTCCGGTCGAACGTCATTTCTTTTC
The DNA here is from genome assembly GCA_947069175.1 of Scalesia atractyloides. Taxonomy (NCBI): domain Eukaryota; kingdom Viridiplantae; phylum Streptophyta; class Magnoliopsida; order Asterales; family Asteraceae; genus Scalesia; species Scalesia atractyloides. The sequence goes on from CAMTDV010000026.1 coordinate 73,094,702, forward strand.
GCACTTCGTCTCAGTAGGTTAGTATGATTAGTCGTTGTTTTATTATGTTAACTTTAGTCGATTGGCTGCGTTTTTTTATATGTTCCATGTTGAGTGTTTATGTTATATGTGGAACTTGTAGTTTTCGATGTTAAAAATCGTGTACGTATACGTTTAGGTCGACTACGGGTTCGGTTAGTCATAAGGTTTACGTTTCTTTGCATGACTTAGACGTAAACATCGTTAAGCTTGATAATATATTGGCTGCATTTTATGGATGGATTATAATAATTGAAGCCTTGTCGAATACTTGGATTATTAGGAATTATCTTGTTGGGGATGCATCGAGTTATGGGTTCGGGTGTCTTCTGAGTGTTGTTGATGGGTTAAACCCGAAAGTTAGCGACGAAGTAGTTGCTACATGGTCTTATTTATGATAAAACCCTGCTGTGAATAGAGTATATAAGTCGTTGGGTCGTTAGATAATTGTTTGTGGGATTTGGGTAACATAACAGAAAGCTGTTAAATGGTTACAGCCGACTTCAGTTGGGTATAACTGGATCATAACTTAAAGAAAATTCGATTTTCTTGAGTCTAATATTTTCTATTTCAAAATATGCTTCTAAGGGCGCTGGAATCATGATTTTTGGATGTCATTTGCTATTTTAAATAAATTGATTCGCTTGAGCTATGAAAGCAGCGTTTTCCTGTAGATTTTACGCGATATGTTTTGCGTCATAACTTGCTGCGTATCTGGAGTTTTCCTATGAAATTCCTACTATAGGTAGCCTTAGATGTCTTAAAAATTTTGCCGCTGGTTTCAAGTCAATCGGATAAACGAGGAATTTTTAAGAAAATATTTAGTTGGCAAGGTTCAGATTTCAACGAATCTGATCACTGTTCAGTGTTTGATTTTTCACGAAAAATCCTTAAGGATTTTGGTCACCAAATTTTTACACAATAGTCGATGCTTCGATTGTCACATCCTGTAATATTTTGGGAATTTTCTTGTACACTAACTATTCCGTATGACACTCTGAAAACTGTCTGAAAATGCACTATATTGCTGAATTTTTATTGAAGAGTATTTTAAATCTTTCGTGACACTTGTGTTGTCGCTAAGTGATATCGTGATAGATGCATGCATGATAATTAGTATTGTATGATAAAATGTGATACATGCTAGATACGTGTAGGATTCGTGTTTCCGCGTGAGCACACACACTAACTCTTAAATGGTAATCATGTTAGGACGTGATTGACCGGTTTCATCTCGCGTATTTATTTCCATTACTTAATCCGAGCATTCAAATGTGAGTTCACTACTCTTTTACAGGCATGCGTCCCGAGTGGACAAACTACTATTCCTTGGATGAATACTTTTTATAAATGTTGTAGTTTAATTTCGATGTTAGTTAATAAACTCAAACTCTATCATGAAAGTCTCTACTTACTACCGAACTAGTTGCCTGGGAGGCAACAAGGTATTAGTTGATAGCGCTATTAGGCTTGACAAACCTCAGACCATGCTGGGAGCCGGACATGAACTAAGGACCTTAAACACATGGCCAATGTTGATAGGCATTGATGAGGGCAAACAAACATACGTCACCTGGTATTGAGTTATTAACGACATGTCTTTAAACTAAACACCAACCCATTTTCGTTAATTAAAACTGTGAACTCGTCGGCTTAATCTCTGATACACTTTTTCTGCATGCTTGCAGGTCGTTAGATAATCATTGCATGGGAACATACAGTCTGGGGAGCTTGAAGTGTCATGGGGCGTGTTACTTGATTTCGATTAATAAAACTTTACGCTTTAAAACATTTTGTTTTCGATTGTTTGGGATATTTACATTTGCTTCCGCTGAATACATACTATGTTTGAAATGATTTAATTGGAATTCACTATTCATGTTGGACATGATGACTTTGTCTTTGAATATTTACTATTAGTTCGACATGATTAGTGGCTAGATCCTGGTACGTCGCACGCCTCGCGGTAAAACTCCGCAAGTGGTAATTTGGGGGTGTGACATATAAAGAGAGAATTGATATGCATCTCATGAATGTTATGCATCACTTGAAACTGAAAGCTACATGAAAGTGCTGAAGGATTTAAATTATGTAATTAATGTAAAGCAAGTTCTCGAGAACAATGTGATCACTGCATTTAGATTTGAATACTTTATGATTATTTTACATGTTGGATATAATGGAACTTATAAAGAGTTTCCTAAGGTAGTTGAGTGCTTAAAAGTTAATTAAAACATCTTAATAATGTATTTCTTGTGCACCAATAGACATACATAGAAGAAATTGTACTCGGTGATTTTGATATCTCAATAAATAAAGAGAACGTACAATTTGAATTTTGAAGATATGCTATAGAAATCAATATTTAAACAAGAAAGTTATATGACAACTCCTAAATAGTGTACACATACACCTATATAGTTAAAGATGTAAAGAAGTTCGTGATGGATTATAAATATCTAAGCATAGATATGAAAACCTCGAGACATGTTCTACAAAGTTTACAAGATATGTATGGACTAAAATAGTTAAATCGATTGTGATATAAGACTCACTAGTGAGCTCAGAGATGAGAAAAACATATGGTGTAGTTGGTCCATTTGTTTTCATTAAAAAGAACAATATGAGGTTTATAAGTATCACTATATATGTTGGTGATGTCATTGACTATCCTAACGAGATCAAAATGAGCTCAAATATTAAAGCATAATTTCCAAACTATATATGGTATTGCAAATTTATGGCTCAATATGTAGAACAAGCAATTGTCTTATTATCCATCAATCATAATATATGTAGAAGATGGTGGTCATTTTCATATGGACAAAGTTTATGGTCTAAGTACATTTAATGATGTCCAGATAGTTGATATAGAAAATAACTCTTACCATCTCGTACCAAAGAAAAAAATATCATTGTCCAGAAGTACCATAGTTAAATACAAACTGTATTAATATATCTTGCTAGTTATTCACGAACATATCTTATGAATTTATTGACAAGATATAACTGGTGTACAATGAGGAGATAATGTAATGCGTAAAACTTATCTTTTTTATACTCTTAAGGAACAAACAATATGGGTTCATATTTTACTAACCCCTCAACAAGTTTGGTTAGTTTTGTAAATGCAGGAAATGTAACAAAACACATTCATGGATCTTATGGAATCTACTTACAAAAAGAGGCAACTAGAGAAGATTATAAATCAATGTTCATTAAATGATTGCACATCAAGGGATCAAGCGACAAATCACATACTACAAAAGTTTTCAGCAACCTTCATAGAAGATTGGCATCTGTTGCTTAAATGATACATATTATAATGAGGGGGAGTTTTACACAAGTTGCACTCTTTTTCCCTTCGCTAAGTTTTATCCCATTGGGTTTTCTTAGTAAGGTTTTAACGAGGCGACGTACCTGATCCAGAAGTATCATGGGGAGACAATACGCGTTGCACTCTTTTTTCCTTAGCTGAGGTTTTGTCCCACTAGCTTATCCTGTCAATGTTTTTAACGAAGCAGAATCTCCAAGCGTACTGAAAGCATAATGTACCCCTTTCTTTTATCACGTGTGGATAGTTAAGGGGAAGTGTTATGAATATATTATTTATTAGTGACTATCCACATTACCTACTCCCATACTACATTTATGTTTGTATCAATGTCATGATGTCTATATATTGGCTTTTGTATATGATATTAATATCAATGAGAAGGATTCTCATTCCCTTATTTTTCATGTTCTTGTTCTCTACATGATCTGTATATTCTTGTTTTCTATGTTAGAGGTTAGTGAGATCAACACACCAAGGTTTTATTTCTATTTTGTTTTTTCATTTTATTTTCAAAAAGGATATTTTAACAATTTATATTTGATAAATATCCAGTTTTAAACCTCAAGAAACTAACCGAAGCAGAACCACCTTTTATGAATATTTTAGAACTAAGCACCAAACCATAAATTGGTATCTTACACTTTCTGTGGTTTAACTATTTTGTTTGTTTGGACTATTTTTGCATACCCTTATTCATGATCTCGCTATCATTTGTCGTTGTTTCTGAAAACTGCAAGTTCCTGTATATAAATGACATCATTCATATGTTTGAGAGGTTTTTTACATTGATGCTTATTTGTAGATGGGATGGTTGTATCTTTGATATTTAAATTCATTTTTATTCGTTTCATAGCACCTGGACCCTGTTAATGTAAAAACTAGAGAGTTAGGGGAGGCATTGGAAGTTGTTACTGCTGAACAAAATTACTTAACTCATCATGTTATCTTAGGAAGTGAGGACTCAGGAATAGAGCCTAATAACTCTTTGGAGTTATGGAATTCTTTTCATGTTTGATCATATCATTGAAATAGATTTATTTTCATATTTGATATAATATTAGTTTGACTTTAAAAGTCATCAGGTATGCCTTTTAACGTTAATATGTTACTAACTGGTAACATTTAAATAGAATTTGAAATTAAATAGAGTTTAAAATTAAAAAAAGATGGATTTTTTATAGAATTCCTTCATGAGAGTTGAACCATGCCTATGAATTACAAACATGTTAAACCCCATCTATGTTAGTAATGTATATGTGCTCTATTTTTGTATGTTAAAGTGAAGCAACCTTTAGGATGTCTTCTCAGGATAAGAAATGGTATTTGCCTTGACTATGAATTCTAGGGATAACAAAATTATTCGAGCCCGACGAGTATATGCCTGATACGCGACAAGCATGGGACTGAGATTTTTTTGTATTCGTCTTCTTCAAGCATTGTAATTTAATATTTATGTAAGTAGTGGAACTTTTCTTTCATTAAAAAGTCACTGTTAAATTCAATAATTTACTTTGAATAACCCGTGTAACACACAAGTACTTAAACTATTACTAAATTAGACAAAGACGACAAACCTACAGATAAAATAACAATGTGGTGCATAAAGAAATCTTTCACGACTTATGATTTTTCGTATTTATTTTTTTTCAGTTTATTATAATTTAATATCTACCTTACTAATAAAATATTTCTTTCATTGAAAAAGTTTATGACAATATTATTGAATAATATATTTTATTGTGAAGCCACCCGTGTAGAAAACATGTACTTAGACTAGTCTGATAATTAAAAGAAAACAAACATAATGTGATTTTACAAATTACGATGAAGAATAATTCGGAGTGAGTTAAATTGGAGGCCCACTACAACAAAAGTAAATTATAAGTTGATCTTTGGGCTGATGAATATGCAGCCCACTAGATAAAAAAGAAGAAGAAGAAGCTGGCTGGGAAATATGAAAAGAAAAACCCAGCAGCATTTTTGGGGGTTCCAATCGCAGGACAGTTTTGAGTAGAGGTGCACAACCAAAGAGCTTTGAGAACTGAAACTGGACCCGTAACGAAACCCAAACAGAATTCAAAGCGGTACAACTCATAGGTTTCTAACTGGCTTATATTCCTCCCCTTTGAAACCAGATAAACCCAAACCTAAACCCGGTTAAAAAGAGTAAATTGCACAAAACATCCTTTATGTTTCCTCAAACTTGCAGGTTCCAGCCTTAATGTTTAAAAGTTGCTAAAAACAGCCTTTAAGTTTATTTTTGTTGCGGGTTCAATCCTTTACAGCTAACCACGTTATTTTCTTCAGTTAAGTTCCCTCACATGCATAACATGTGAGGGTATATTCGTCATTTTGGTTGATCTGGTTATAAAACACATGAATCTGGTTATCCCTCACATGAATCTGGTTATAAAACACAACCCCCTTCCTTCTCTCTCTCTCTCTCTCTCTAACACCATAACCACCACCATCACCTCCACCAACCGTCAGCATACCTCCACCACTGCCACCCCAGCCGAAATAGATCGGAAAGAAAAGGCCGGAAAGACAACAAATCGGAAAGAAAAGGCCTCAAAAAACACATCACCTCCTCCACCGACACCACCTCCTCTGCCACCACCTCCACCTCCGACACCACCTCCTCTGCCACCACCTCCTCTGCCACCACCTCCACCTTCGACAAAACCCCAAAATCCTCAAATTACTCTGCCACCATCATCTTCAACTGCCACCACCACCACCGCCACCTGATACATCACCACCGTAGGGTTAGGGTTTCGGTTTGAGATTGTGGACCGATGATGTTTGTTGGAGGATATGGAGATGCAGAGGCGAAATTGCGGGGATAATTGAGGGGAGAACGGATGAATGTTGTTCAGAAAAGAGTAAACCTGATTCGATCGGAATTCTGAAATCCTAGGTGCCGATTTCACCGATTCTTCGCTTCCTTTGTTCATGATAGCGGCGGCACCGGTTGCACCACCGTGTGGTGCGGCGGCGAGTCCTCACCTGAAAAACAACATCAAACCGTAACCGTCAAGCAAAGACCGGAGGCGGCTAGGTCTTTCAGGCCGGAATTGAAGGTCAAAACAGTTCGGAGCCCTAGCCGCCAAGGCCGACGGGGGCTAGGTCTTTCAAGCCGGAACTGGAAGTCAAAGCAGATCGTGCCCCCTCGGTTCTCTCTCTTTTTCTCTGTTTTCTCAGATTTCTTTTTCCCTTTCTAAACTACCATGCGCATCTCTCTCTTGTGTGGTGGTGATAACTATGGGTGTTGTTGTTGGGTGCATTAACAGGTAGAACGGTAGTGGTTGAGGGGAGGTTAGGGTTTGGTGTTTGGTGTTGTGGTGGTTGGTGACGGTGGGGCAAGATGGTTGTGATGGTGAACAGTGGTTGGTGAAGGGTAGGGATTGTTTTGCTAAGGCTGGAGATGGGTAGTTGTTATGGTGGTTTTGTTAGGGTGGTGATGGGTGGGGGCTGTGGTGGTTTTAATTCTGAGGGGTGGAGACCGGAGACGGTTTGTCGTGGTGGTTGTTTATTAATGTGTGTGTTTATTATACATAATATATAATAATATCAAATATATAATATGTATTATATTATATTTAAAAAGATCAAACAAAATGACGAATATACCCTCACATGTTATGCATGCGAGGGAACTTAACTGAAGAAAATAACGTGGTTAGCTGTAAAGGATTGAACCCGCAACAAAAATAAACTTAAAGGCTGTTTTTTAGCAACTTTTAAACATTAAGGCTGGAACCTGCAAGTTTGAGGAAACATAAAGGATGTTTTGTGCAATTTACTCGGTTAAAAACCAGTCAACAAACTGTTACAAAACCGGAATCAGTTTGAAACTAAAGCCGCGGTTGACTTTTTGTTGACCAACCCAAACCAGTTCAGGACTTTAGGATTTGAACATGATTTGTGCACTCTAGTTTTGAGGTTTGGGCACGACTACAAAGGGCTCGCAACTCTTTGGCTAATGTAATGTTTTTATCATTTATAGTTATGGTTGAATAGCTCTTCTCTATGATTATTATCGGTGTTAAGTTTGTGTTGTAAATGCATTCATTCATTGTGACCCTTTTGATTTGTGCTAGACATGAACACGATTTTGTTATTTTTGCTAGCGAATGATACACAGTGTTCGGCATGTATACGTGTTTTCAAAAGAATGCTAACTATGATTACATCACACATTGTATATAAAAAGATTTTTAAAAAATAAACACCTACCATAATAACATAAAAATCATCTTTATACACGTCCATCATTCAAACTAAACTTGTATATTGCACAACAAAAGAGTAATTGTTATTGCATCAAAATACATTACCTCAAACAACATTCTATGCTCGTTTGCGCCAAATATGATAATCTGTAAACCTGGAATCATTCCAAACTAGGAGCTTCTTCAGTAGGATTGGACTCGAAAACATCAGGACTTGACGCCTCAGGTTCTTCTAACAAGTCCCTCGATTGAACCGATTCCTTGTATGCTGGAGTTTCTTTAAAATCCGTTGCACCCTCATTATATGTTGCCACAGCAATTCCACTAGAAATTAACTGCAATTCAACACAAATTATATAAAATCTGCAAACTGATCTTACATTGATTTATAAAACAACTTAAAATTTGAAATTATTAACCGTTTTCCTGATTTCCTCAAATCTTTTTCTATCCTTTAATAGGGATGAGAACTTTCATACCGAATACGGTGTTGTACCATATTACCGACCGAACATATACCAATATACGGTACGGTATTCGGTTTTAAATTTAGCTCAATTTCAGTACTGGTCCAATGCGGTATGGGACTTTTAATGGTACCATGCTGGTACAGTATTCAATTTAAAAAAAAAAACTCAGTTTCGGTATCAGTGTTGTGCGCTACCGTACCGGTTCAAAACTTTCAACAGTACCCTACCATACCCCAATATATCCGGTACCATATTCGGTTTCAGTTTTATCCAGTGCCAATACTACAAAGACCGGCAAACTCATCCCTACCTTAAATATAGTTTGTTACCACTAAAACAATGAAGCACACTAGATGTTTGTTTAAATGTCTCAATAAAAAAAACAACCAAAAAACATAAACCAATTACCGCAAAGACGATGCCAAAAGCCCACAAATATTCGATAAAGAATCCAAAACCATCCCACTGAGGGCCTTCCCAAAAATCCGGTTCAAGCCCAGGAAGATCCGGCAAAACATACCATCAAAATTCTGCACCTCCGGGGTCGAATCAACGGTCCCGATTGCACTGTCACTTGACGATTCATCTTCTTCGGATGAGGGTGACCCCCTTTTGTTCTTGCTGTCGAATTTTCCGGTTCTAGAGGAGAGTTTTTTGGCAGCTGAAACGATGTGGAGATTTGTGCGTACGGATGAAGGGGGTAGGAGAGATGGACGGTGGAGAGGGAAGCGGGTGCATGGTGTTATGGTGGAGGTGTCGCAGAGAATCCGGAGAGACATTGCAGGTTTTGGTAGGAGGGAGAGAATCTGTTGTGGGATTGGGTGGGAGGATAAGAGAGGGGATGGGTGGGTGATATCTGAACCCGGATTTGACCCGGTATATGATTCAAGGGATACGTTATCTTATTAAAGCTAATCCATTCGATTTTGTGTTATCTTCTCGTCTATTTACAAAGCTCAAATTTTGAATTCTCATAAATAACTAAAGTTTTAAATGTCACTTAGTCTAAATAACATTGTTTTAAATAAGAGGCACTTAAGATACTGAGCGTACAAAACATTGTGGGTTGCCGATTAAATCAGATCAGCGGTTAGTCCAAACGTAGTGGTAAAAGTGTAAATATTGGCAGAAAAACGTGTGTTACTAAAAAGGGTAAAACTGTCATTTCTCAATTGCAAACATAATCCTCTCCCAAATTGAATTCAAGATACAATACCCTCATTTTACCGGTTTCTCTCAAAACCTTTGAAAAATAAGCACCTTATCATTGTTGATGATGGCTAAAACACTAATTCGGGTATTTTTCATTGCAAAACACTAGATTTCAAAGTTTAAGGTAAAATTTTAATCGATTTTTATTTTACATGGGTTGTAAAGCAACGAAAATAGCATATGAAGGAACGACGAAGCAAACTCAACCATGAAAAACTATCAAGGAAAATGAATGCAAGTAATTTTATTTCCGTGTCTGGTTTCTTTGTTTCTCGTGTAATTTCTTTGTAACTTGATTAATTTTATAGTGATTTCTGACCTAATTTAAAAAATTTTAACTTGCGTAATTGTTGTTTGATCATCTTTCAACTAGCGTAATTGTTCATGCTATCATAAAGTTTGTTGGTATTTGATCTAGCGTAATTGTTGTTTGATCTTCTTTCAACTAGCGTAATTGTTACTGTTGTCATGAAGTTTGTTTGTTTTTTGAACTTGCGTAATTGTAGTTTGTTCATCCTTCAACTAGCGTAATTGCTAAATGTGTTTTTTTAACTTGTGCAGGTTGCAAAGATGATCAAACGGTAATTACACAAGTTTAAAAAACACATGTTAACAATTACGCTAGTTGAAGGATGAACAAACTGCAATTATGTAAGTTCAAAAAAACAAACAAACTTTATGACAACAGTAATTGTCTAATGATGGTTAGCATGTTGTTATTACGAATGTCTAAATAACAGTGAGGCACATTGTTTTTAGTATGTTGGGAACACTTGGTAGTATGACGCGTGCTATAGGTGGTTATTACGTATGTCATACCATGGGAAAGTTTTTTTATTACGCATGTCTTGAACATATTATTACGTACGTTATATCATATAGATCGTACTTTTTTTGAACAACTAGAGCGAGATGATCACTACACCATCAAAGCAAAAGCAAATATGATGACAACACAAGATTAAAAGTCTCTGTAAATAACCTTGACCTCTTGATGCAGAAATATGATGTCAAATTAATTGATATCATATACATCTTAATTTTGCCATTGTTGATATCTAACCATTACTATATACTTTGTTTCCAACTCAAATTTGGAACAGTTAAATTGATTGACCACATCAACTCTGATGGAGAATTAGGCGAAATATATTAGGGGTACCATAATTAATGCTAAAATTTAATAAAATTAATATTTTAGATAAACAAATTTGTTTTTCATTATTTGAAGTGAAAAACATTGTTTCATTGCCTAAAAACATACAAAGGTCACAAATGACTTGGAGGATGGTAAAGAACAGTATAAACTACGGAATTTTTGCAATACGATACATGAAAACATACAAAGCAGAAAAACCTTAGATATGTGGTTTTAAAGATGAATTAGAAACATAGCATACCCAGATTAATGAGCTGAGGACCTAATTTTAGATGAAAATGTGAGGACCTAATTTTAGATGAAAATGTGAGGACCTAAATTGAGTATTAGATGTTTCTTTATTTGAGGACCTAATTTGAGATGAATTTCAACTATGATTTGGCCAGTATCATTTCAAATTAGATTTTGGTGCTTCGGTTGTTTTAGTATACATATTTGAAGGAAGCCTCGAGATAGTTAATGATTGGACACAACTCTATTAAGTGTCATATGGGGCTTTATGTTTGAGTAGACGCACCAAATGCCTTTAAAGTTGGTAGTGATGATCATTCAAGTGATTATAACATGAAGTTGGTTACAAAAGTCACAAAAAAATGTAAACTTATGTCTCTGTTTTGTGCGGTTTACACATTTAGATATGAATATGTTTAGTGGTAAGCCCTTCAAAAAGTCTATCAATGAAATTGGCATGGACTATTTTACAGCTTTTAGTGTGATAAAATTTTTTAATTGTACTATATTTCAATGTTTTATTTAACAATCATACTTGACATATAACCAAAATAACAATTAGCTTCTACTTACCATACTTGGTTGTTGACATTTTCATTTCACCCGTTTATTTATGTTTTTGTATTTAGTAGCTATGTTTTAATATTTTAGTAGTCAGTGACCCTTTAAAGGCTTGATGCAATCTCATTCTTGAGATTTCCTCCAACCTTGTTTTGCTAGGTTTTTAAGCATAATATACATGTAAATTGGCTAGCATAATATACATGTAAATTGGCTCTCCCGCAGCATCGTGCGGACACTTTGCTAATTTCTATAATCAGCCGGCTGATTGTACGTGAAGCAACTATACATAGATGTCAATGCAACTTTTGAATTTGCTTTCAAAACAAACCGTTCTACCTGGCCACCATAAACGACGCGACTTTAAGTCACCAACCCAAAAAGTTCGTTGTCGCCACCGTTTTGCACATGTTAGATCCCGCTTCAACACGCGTGTGGAAAACTAACTAGTTGTTTTAATTTGAAGAAAAAAATACTTTGGTTAAATAGTTCAAGTCACCAAATAGAAGCTAATAATAAAAAGTAGAGAAATTAAATTGCTCGAGCCTTGAACAAGGGATTTTTTTTCACGGCCATTGACTTAAGAGATTCTTTAAATAAAGAAAAGGCTATTTGTAACACCCTAACACATTTTTAACCAAAAGAGACGTAGCAGAAAATACGACTCAAAATTTCTTTCTATATAACTGTTCTATCATACTTGAAAAGCTGTTCTAAAACGATTTCTTAAATTAATACACCGTCCATCCTTAATTAGTAAGACTCTTTGAATATACGAATACAAACACGTGACCCCTTCTTCGTACAATTCATAATCTTAGACTCGATCCTCGTCCACTTGTCCATTAGGATGATCATAATGACCCGAATAACCTGCAGTCACCATATATATAACTAACACATTAGTAAATGGTGACATGATACATAAATCATTAAATATATAAACAATCAGTAACCACACGGCAATCTATATCTGTTTACTACTCCATTAAGATGTTCTTCCGAATTCGTTCTTTTTACACTGGACCTCCATTCTCTGAAAACCCAACACTTACATACCTGCACTTTTATTTCATTCTCATAAGCGACCCAGTTAGTATCGTCAATATTCATATATATTAACACCATACTTAACTTCATACAAATCTCACTTATTTGGAAACATTAGATTTATTAACATGTATACATCTTATCTGGCCCAACTACTCTTTAGATAAAAATCTACTTGATATATGCATAAGTATAAACAAACCTTAACTATAACATCTAACTTGATCTTACACCCTATAACTTCAATAATGCACTTAAATCTCATAAATCATCGTATACATTAGTTGTATGAGCATCATAACGTAACAAATAAAACATGAGCACCTAAACAACAAAATCAAAATTTTAACAACAAGGCCCGCCGTAAGCTACGGCTGGGTGGCCGTAGCTTACGGCCTAACGAGTACCAAAAATGCAGCAAGTGCCTCCCGTAGCCTACGGCTGGCAACCGTAGGTTACGGCACAGAATTGCTGAACTTTCCATTTTACCCTTTTTCAGCAAAAACTACGTAACTTCTTCGATATTCATTTGTTTCACTTGGAACTCGTTTCTAGTTGTGTCACACCCCAACCGATGGCGGAAACATCGGAGTGAGACGAAATAAATTGCTCATCACTCATAACACTATTTACGACAATAATTTAAATAAACCAAATTTCATTTCCAAAACAAATTGTCAAATACAGCAAGAAGCAAATATGACAACAACATTTCTTAATATTCTAAGTGAGTTTCTAAGCCATTCCTACCGAGTTCCATCATGATTAACATCTCTAACCTGCAACATGTTAAAAATAAAGTTCAATACAACAAGTATTGGCGAGTACACAAGTTTGTAATACATAGCATAAGTATAAAAGAATTTACTCAAATCTACATGGCAATTGTATGTAAGGTAAGCTAGCATGCAATACTTAATTGTCAAACCCAAGTGTCCACAAGAATGTATGTGTCCCTCGTCACACGAAGTAACGAGACTAAAGTATGAATGTAACAAGAATGAATCAGCTTTAAGACTTAACAATACCCGGACGGGTTGTGTGCTACTCCTATAGCGCTATATATGTTAAGTTGGGGCTAGCTAAGTTAATGACAATATGCATGTATGAATTTAGCATGAAACCAAAGCATAACAACAAGCATGTATAAAGGATTGAGTGTATAAAGCATGTAGTGTCTATTTGTGTGTTTTTGTATGATAACATGTCGCAACCCAAAATATGTAAAAGGAAAATGGGTCAAGTGTACTCACGGTTTTGCAAGCTTCCACTTGTTAGTCCCGTGAAGAGGTTGGAGGATGGAATGATCACCAAGTTATCCTATAAGAGGAAGAATGGTTTGGTAAGTTTTCGAAGGGTAATAGAGAATTTGGAATGGAAGGACGATAAAGTAGTTTATATGGGAAAGTAATCATCTAGACTTAATACTCGTTTTTGACACTATAATACCCATTCGGGTTGATGTGTCTTCATGGGTGGTCTACCCATTAGAATCGTAACGAGAGATTAAGTACGTAGGTGATGTAACCTAGTACCATGACGGATACCATGTGATTACCATCAAGAGTTCGGTTAGTATGAGTATATACATATATACGTAATAAATAAATAATAAATGACATGTAGAATCATAGAAGTCATGCATGGAGGTAGGAGGATAACCTTCCTTTTAAAATCTCTCATATAGTATACCAATGCACAAGTCGTCACGAGGACGACAAGGATGGTCATGAGTAACATAAAAGTAAAAGACAAAAGTAAACGAAAACATCAAGTGAGGTGGTGGATCGAAAATAGGATAGCCAAGGCTTACAAGAGATCACACACTACCAAATCAAGTCGAGCTTGGAAGGATACAACACTTGTGGGTAAAACCCTAATAAAACCAAAAAGGTTCTTACACTTGGGTTCTCAAATATGGTGATGTTCCAAGTTAGTCTTCCATGGAAGACTTATGGAGACATTCCAAGGTACTCCAAGTAATAAGAAAGAAAGAGAGAAAAGAGAGGGAGAGGTGAGTTAGAACTCACTTGATTTAGAGAGAAGAGCTCTTTGAGCCTTTAGAGGAGAGAAGAGAGAAATGAGGTGTGAGTTGAAGTGAAATGGGATGGGGTATTTATAGGTAAAGTTTGGGAGGATGGTAGTTGAGGGTAATTAATGTAAGAAACACAAACTTGACCAATCAACAAGCTTTAAACGAGTTTTCCCGGATCGCGCCTCTCTCGCGTAGAAGGATCTCGGTCGCGGGCCGCGAGATGTCTGGCGGGCCGCAAGAGTGGAGGATTGGGTCGGTCGCGGGGCGCGAGGGAGGGTATTCCAGAATGTTCTTTGGTTTTTATCACTTTTAGCCCTTAACTTAGTTTTATAACGGTTTTTGCATGTTTTTAAGCATATAATGAATATAATTTTCGAACGCATGAATCTTGCACGTATATAAGTAGTAAGCATGAATTAAACGATTGAATGTATAAACAAGCATGTATCAAGTATGACCTTTATTACGATTCAAGTCTTGGATTATAAGATTGGGAAAGGAAGTACGAATACAAGTTTCCAAAAAATAAAAATACAGCAATACTTTCTAAATAAGGAAAGTATGAAAAAGCGAGGCGTTACAGTCTCCCCTCCTTTAGGAAATTTGGTATCGAAATTTATTCAGAGGAAGGTGTAACGAACAGATGTGAGTACTTAGTCTTCATATCATTTTCGAGTTCCCAAGTAAATTCAGCGCCACGTTTACCTTCCCATCGAACCTTGACTATGGGAATTCGACTGCGCCTCAATTTCTTGATTCCCGGTCCATGATTTCGACTGGTTTTTCAACGAAGTGAAGAGTTTCATTGATTTGAAGATCTTCAAGTGGAACCTGAAGTCCTTCGTCATCTAGGCACTTCTTCAAGTTTGAAACATGAAACGTAGGATGAATGTTGTTGAGTTCTTGAGGTAGATCTAGTCGATATGCTACCTTGCCAATCCTTTCTAGAATTTTGAAAGGACCTACATAGCGAGGAGCGAGTTTGCCTTTCTTACCAAATCGAACTACACCCTTCCAAGGGGATACCTTGAGAAGTACATAATCACCCACGCTGAATTCCAGAGGTTTGCGTCGTATATCCGCGTAACTCTTTTGTCGACTTCGGGCTTTGAGCAAATTGTCTCGAATTTGTAAGATCTTGTCCGTCGTTTCTTGTATAAGCTCGGGACCGGTGATTTGAGCTTCCCCGATCTCGTGCCAACAAATAGGCGATCGGCACTTACGACCATACAATGCTTCGAAGGGTGCCATTTGAATACTCGTGTGATAACTGTTATTGTACGAGAATTCGACCAAAGGTAAGTGCATATCCCAGTTGCCACCAAAATCGATTACGCAAGAACGAAGCACATCCTCTAAGGTTTGTATAGTACGCTCGGTTTGTCCATCAGATTGAGGATGGTAAGCAGTACTAAGATTGAGATGAGTACCAAGAGCTTTTTGAAAAGCTTGCCAGAGACGGGAGGTGAAACGACCATCAAGGTCTGAGATGATGTCAATGGGGATACCATGACGACAAATGATTTCATCCGTATAGATACGAGCCAATTTCTCAACTTTGAAATCTTCACGTATAGGGAGGAAGTGAGCGGATTTGGTTAAACGGTCAATAATGACCCAAATACTATCGTGACCAGACGATGTACGAGGAAGCTTGGTAATGAAGTCCATGGCAATGCTCTCCCAATCCCAAACAGGAAATTCGGGTTGTTCGAGCAAGCCAGAGGGACGTTGATGCTCGGCTTTTACCTTAGAACAAGTAAGGCATTTTGAGATGTAGAAGGCGATATCTTTCTTCATACCAGGCCACCAATAGGACGTACGAAGGTCATGATACATCTTATCAGCGCCTAGGTGAATGGAATATCGAGATTTATAAGCTTCACTCATCAAAAGGGCGCGAAGGTTTCCATGGCTCGGGATCCAAATACGGTCAAGGAAGTACATAATGCCATCAGGTTTGGATACGAGTTGGGTTTCGACACCACACTTCAACTCATTATCGAGATTATTCTCATTAATGGTTGAGTATTGTGCCTCACGAATTAGCTCTTGAAGCTTTCCCATGGTTTGGTAGCAACGGATACTTTTAACATGAGTTTTTCGACTTAACGCATCGGCTACAACATTCGCCTTACCAGGGTGGTAGCGAATATCACAATCGTAGTCGTTTAATAACTCCACCTTACGACGTTGATGCATGTTGAGTTCTTTTTTATTGAGGATGTGTTGTAGGCTCTTATGGTCGGTGAAGACCGTACACTTTGTACCATAAAGGTAGTGTCGCCATATCTTCAATGCAAAAACCACTGCACCAAGTTCAAGGTCGTAGGTAGTGTAGTTTTTCTCATGTATTTTGAGTTGTCTCGACGCGTAAGCGATAACTTTATCTCGTTGCATGAGGACGCAACCAAGACCTTGTTTCGAAGCATCACAATACATGACGAAGTCGTCGTTACCATCGGGAAGAGCTAGAATGGGGGCATTACAAAGCATGCCTTTGAGGGTTTGGAAGGATTCCTCTTTTTTGGGACCCCAAACAAAAGGTTTATCTTTTTGGGTCAAAGAAGTGAGAGGGACGGCGATCTTGGAGAAATTCGAGATGAAGCGACGATAGTAACCAGCTAGACCAAGAAACGAACGGATTTCGGATGGAGACTTAGGAGCTATCCAATTATTTACGGCTTTGATTTTCGCAGGGTCAACATGGATACCAAGTTTATTGACAACGTGACCAAGAAATTGAACTTCCTTTAACCAAAATTCACACTTTGAGAATTTGGCGTAAAGTCGTTCTGTACGCAATAGCTGAAGGATAAGACGCAGGTGTCGCTCGTGCTCTTCTTGTGTCTTAGAATATATGAGGATATCATCGATGAAGATGATCACGAAACGATCGAGATACGGCTTGCACACGCGATTCTTTAAATCCATGAACACGGCGGGCGCGTTGGTCAAGCCAAAGGGCATAACCACGAACTAGTAGTGCCCATAGCGTGTACGAAAAGCGGTTTTGGGTACATCTTCTTCGAGGACTCGAAGTTGATGGTAGCCCGAACGGAGATCGATCTTTGAGAAGCAAGTTGCGCCTTGCAATTGATCGAAGAGATCGTCAATGCGAGGAAGAGGATATCGGTTTTTGATCGTAAGCTTATTGAGCTAACGATAATCGATACACATCCGAAATGATCCATCTTTCTTCTTGACGAATAGGACGGGAGCGCCCCAAGGAGAAGTACTAGGACGTATAAAGCCTTTATCAAGAAGTTCTTGAAGTTGGCTAGATAGTTCTTGCATCTCCGAAGGTGCTAAACAATAAGGGGATTTCACAACAGGAGTTGCGCCAGGAATGATATCGATTCGGAAGTCAACAGAACGAGGAGGAGGCGGACCAGGAAGATCCTCTGGAAAAACGTCAGGAAATTCGCAAGCAACAGGAACATCACTTACGCTTGGACCCTTGTCCTTCTTTTCTACAATGTGAGCAAGAAATGCAAAGTAGTCTTTACGCAAGTATTTGTTCGCTTGGATACACGACATAAGTTTGAGACCTTTAGAAGGTTTCTCGCCATAGACGTGTAAGAAATCTTTATTTGGAAGAGGAAGACGAATGAATTTTTCTGAACAAACGACTTCAGCACGAACTCGACTGAGCCAGTTCATGCCTACTATGATATCGAAACTCCCCATTCGCATGGGTATGAGATCAATTGAGAATGCATGATCGCTAAGATTCAAAGAAAAATCGTAAAGAATGGAATCGACGGTGATAGATTTTCCGTTAGCGACTTCGATTTCGAACGATTTTGGCAGTTTAGAGCATTTTCACTTAAGCATGGGTTCGAATTCAGTGGATACAAAACACTTATTCGCACCAGTATCAAAAAGACAAGAAGCATAAACGTTGTTAACGAGAAACGTACCGGTTATGACGTCATTAGCGTTTTGCGCTTGAGCGACGGTGATCACGAATGCTCTGCCTCGAGCTTGTTGAGGCTGACGCGGCTGTTGTTGCTGATTGATGGATTGGGGACAGGTGTTGGCAAAATGGTTTGGATCACCATATTTGAAGCATGCACGATTGGTAGTGGTTGGAGGTTGAGGTAGGTTTAGGGCAGGGTTTGTATTGGTAGGTTGGTCTTGGGTAGGCTTTAGGTTTTGGCGACAACGGTCGGCAAAATGCCCAAACTTATTACAAGTTGCGCACTTGCGACACGGGGTGTTGGCGGGATGGTGGTAGGAGCATTGGTTACACTTGGGCCATGATCCGGTATAGCCCTTTCTTGGTGGTTCTAGGGTTGAGGCGGATTGTAAAGGTTTTGGGTTTTGCAGGGTGACGACCGCATAATTTTGGTTAGAAGCCTTCCGCTTCTTACCCTTGTTATGGCTTCTAGGTGGCTTGGATGGGGTAGGTTCTTCGGTGATTTCGGTGGTAGCTTGGTGTACGTTCTTCGGTGGGGGTTTGTTGGAGGCTTCACGAATGATGCGGTTATTATTGAACTTGGCGGCAAGGCGATAGGTATCCTCTAGGGTTTTGGGTGTGGCGGCTTCAACTAGGTCGGCGATGGTTGGAGGTAGGCATTCAATGTACTTTGCGATAGCCTTGTCGAGTGTGTCGACTTTACCAGGGCAAAGTGTACTTAGCGGTTTGAAGCGGGTAGTGAGGCCGGCATTGTCGTTCCCCACTTGCTTCAAATTCCAGAATTCATTCTCTAGTTTTCGAAGCTCGTGTGGAGGACAAAACTCGTCCCTCATCAGCTTTTTGAGATCAGCCCAAGGGAGGGCGTGCGCGGCGTCGTTCCCACGAACGTTGCGTTCGGAGGTCCACCAATCGAGAGCACTCGATCGGAAAACGCACGTGGCATTTAGCGTTCGCAAGTGGTCAGGACATCCACTTTGAAGGAATGTCACCTCAATGGCGACAAACCATTGAAGCAACTGAGTGGCGTCCCCTTCGCCGGTGAATGGTAAAGGGTCACACGAGTAAAATTGCTTACGGGTAAACGTTGTCTTGGGTGACTCCACCTTCGAATCGATGGAGGTATGGGGCGATTCAGCGTTGGGCGGGGGTTGAACCTTGCTAACAATGTCGGGTATGATCTTAGCCATTTGTTTTGCCATAAATCTCATACAATCTTTCTTTGACATTGAGTTGGAGTTAGCCCTTGACTTTAATCTTGCGCCAGAGTTTTGCGAAGACATCTAAGGGATAGGAAAGGATGATACTTGATCGTGGGGTAAGGTAAAATATCACATCGGTCATGCAAATAACACATATAATTTCACATAAGTATCACAAAATTTTGAACACATAGGATTGCATAAAGAGTATAAAGTTTGTTGGTTTGCGAGGATTATTATTGTTTTTTATTGCGATAAACATGCGAATTCATCGTGATTGAATGATCGAGGTAACAATTATAAAAATCACATAAAAATTGAGATAACATAAAAGATAGGCTTAGTAAAAACATTAGAGTGCATTGGGTTGAGAGGCGTCGACTATTCCAAAGTAAATCGAAGATCCTTTCAAATTAGAGGAACGTGCTTTGGCCTGTAGGTAAAATGATCTCGTCGAGGAGCGATTAACGGCATTTTACCCTTCCAGTTACTACATGTATCTAATTGATCGAAAAATCGAAACTTTGGCGAGATCGAAAATCCAGGAGTGGGACTAGTTGACATGGTGCGGGTTTCACCCCTAACTTGACAACACCGTACCCTAAGTGTGGTTGGTGCTTACCAAACGAGGAGCGAATTCCGACTCGTTGGTAAGGGTCCACTAGAGCATGAAATGGAAATTTTCCATCAAGGTATGGATATCACTCCTAACTTGATGGCGTAATTTTGTGAAAAACAATCGAATATGCGGATTGAGAAGGATCACCAAAGTGCGGGTTTCACCCCTATTTTGGTGAGATCGTCTCGTTTGTATGAGTGTCTTCAAGTCTTCAAGTGTGTGTTGTGTAAAAATGCCTTAGGAAAGACATCATGTATATATATTAAGACCAAAAGAATAAGAGGAGAAGCAAAGTAGGAAGCATAAAGTTTTAAGCATAAACAAGAATGGTCAAAATGGGTACTTAGAACTATATGTCACACCCCGACCCGCAGCGGAAAAGGTGATCGGGGCATGATTGGGTTATCATCAAAGCTCATGACATTTATTATAACGTTTCATATTAATTATTACAATTTGAAGGGAAACATACAATCTTAATTTCATCATGTCCTAAACATCATTCTAGACTTCATTGTTTTCTTCTAAGGCATTTCCTATGTTTTCCTTGCTTCATCCTGTTCACCTGTATCATGTGTAAAAATGGTTTTTTGGATCAACAAAAAGTTGGCGAGTGAATCCTATGAAAAGCATTTGAACAAGTTTATTGAATTGATTATAAAATAAAGTGCACAACCACATATGAGTAAATATAGATGTAAACATATTCATAAAACACTTAATATCAGATAATGCACACACATACAATAATAAATTGTTTTGAGGCACGCGTTGCTCAACCCGTCTCTCACGAGGAACTGATGGGCCTAATGAATGAGTTTTGAGGCACGCGTTGTTCTACGAACTGATGGGCCTAATGAATGATTTGCATACAACTTGACAATATGAAAGACATAACTACAAACAATATTTACACTCTAAGTTTAGATCACAATATGGTATGGCACAAGTTTAAATAAACGAGTTAATTTTAGTGACACATGACACACCCCAAAACGTGTAATTAAAAAGGGGAGTTGTAAGATTCACTCACATTGGGTGCGTTCGGTTGATGATGTTGAATGCGCACGAAGTTTGATTTAACCACGAGTGAAACTAACCTAGATAATAACATAATGGTTCGGTAAATAAGTGGATTTTATTAAATCAATTTTTGTAGGATTATTGGATATATTTTTGTGAGTTTAAGGCTATTTTCTAACTTTAAAAATGTTATTTTTAAGTATTTTTAATTGCTTTTTAAATAAAATAAATAAATAAAAATAATAAAAAAATGTTGACTTTTTGACCGTTGACTTGTTGACCGTTGACTTGTTGACCGGTTTTATTGTGTAAATGTATGCGCCGGGCAGGACTCGAACCCGAGACCTCCCGTTCGCGTGCACGCAGCTCTACCAACTGAGCTACGTGTCTAACCCGAAATATTTCTGTTTTTAATTATATTTATATACTAATCGAATTAATCCGAAAATCATTTATTTTAAAAACGATTTTAATGTCTCGCTCGGTGCTCGCCACAGGTCTCGAACCCGGGACCTGTGGGTTACCGTGCACACAGTCCACCGCTGGACTGTGTGTCTAACTTGGTAAATAATATGGTTTTTATTATACTTAACATGGTTTTGAGAGTTAACCTGGTTCAGTTAAAAAGGCATTTTTATAACAAGAGAGTAAGGCTGGGACAAGAATCGAACGCGCGACATATGTGAAATTGTTTGCACACAGTCCATCGCTGGACTGTGTGTCTAACCCGTTCATAAACTGATTTTAATTAAACTTATGTTATAACCTGCCTTCGTCTTCTTCGTTAACTTTACCCAGAAAAACAAAGTCCGAATGTTACGACTGATTTATGTCTAATTTGATTTTCAAACATTAATAGTAATTGAAAGGAAATGTAGGGAGAGGGTTTGGGGGAAAGGAGGTACCGATCCGTGTCTTTCACAGAACTCCGGCAGAGGTCCGTCGGCTCCGATAGTGAACTTCGGCTGTTAGGATCAATTAATAGTTCTGCTCGATTAATTATGAAATTGAGGTACTTAAACAAGGATTGACAGGAGTTTGAAGGGTTATACCGATTCACAGTGCGATATCAGAAATTTCAGAGATTTTCCGGCGAAGGTTGAATATTCCGGCTATGTCGCCTGGGATGGATTCTGATGGTGGATTTGTGTTAGTAACAGTCTAATCAATTGATTGGAACAGAAAAAGTCGAAGGAATTACCGTGTTGATGTGAGTCTCGGTTTTCCGGCGACTTGCGGATATTCTCGGGCGAGTGAAAATACGTCGAGAATTTGTGCGATTTTGAGCGAAAGGGCTACCAGTGAGTTGTGGGTGGATTTATAGGAAGGAATCGAGATGCATGTGGTCTGATTTAAGTCTTGATTCATCGGTTAAAGTTTTCCGGCGGTTATGACCAAATTCGCGGACTGGACATCGGTTATAACCGATGCAATATTTACTATTCGCGTTAAGACACAAGAAACCGACCAAGAAAGGCGAATTCGTCGGGATTTCCGACGACTGCGATTTGGGCGCGTCAGTTTGAATTCGAGTTTGTGTATTTGAATTAATTGTTTCTAGTAATGAACAAGAAACACAAGTGGCGGAGTGGTTGAGCGCGTGTGTGTTATGGCTTTGGAATCCTGGCTGACCCGGGTTTGAAACCCGGCTTCAGCCTTTTATTTTTAAACCACTATTTTTAATACTTTTTCAAATATAACTTTTATATTCCAATATACTTATTAATTATGTATCGTTTAAAATTAATTTGGGCATTAAATACGCAACGGAATTTTTAACTGATTGTTCGGTTAATAAACGAAGCGGGTTTGGTAAATCCGGTTTTTGACGAATGTTACAGTATCCCCTACTTTTTAGAAATTTCGTCCCGAAATTTAAGTAGTGGCATATTTGTCTAAAAAGGATGGTGTTTAATTTGACAGTTACATACTTAGAAAAAGAGTAAGAGTTTAATTTTTTTTTTTTTTGAGGCGGTAACGTTCCTTGTAAGGGTTGAGTACCCTACTACAGGAATCGCTTTTTGTTGCCTACGGTAAAATTATTGATAAGCGGAGTTGATTCACTAAGTATGATTTCATGCGCAAGAGTTTTGATATGTTTGGAAAGATAAGGTTATATCCTAAAACAAAACTTCTAATACTACAACCTACATGAACTTCTCATAACCGCCTGCAATGCATCTGATCCTTTGGCAAGAATACTTATATATAGGAAGCACCAGCGGCGTATCCACCATATTCTTGTCAAATTTTCATTGGTTTTATCAGTAAGTTATGATTGGTTCTATGATGTGACTCTAGAACATAAATAAACACCACAATCAATGTCTGAGTCCTAATTCTGATAGTATACATGTTTGATTGATGACATAATCCCATTTCTTTAAATAATGAGATGATATAAATGCTAGATCAGTGAGTATAAAACGAACTTCAACCAATAAATTACTAAATCCTACATGGAACTTCTCATAACCGCCTGACAATGCCTCTGATCCTTTAGCAAGAATACTTATATATAGGAAGTACCAGCGGCGTATCCACCATATTCTTGTCAAATTTTCATTGGTTTTATCAGTAAATTATGATTGGTTCTACGATATGACTCTAGAACATAAATAAACACAACAACCAATATCTGAGTCCAATGATGAGGTGATATGAATGTTAAATCAGTGAATGTAACACAAATTTCAACCAAGTCAATACTAAATCCTACATGGAACTTCTCATAACCGTCTGATAATGCCTCTGATCCTTTGGCAAGTATACTTATATATAGGAAGTACCAGCGGCGTATCCACCATATTCTCGTCAAATTTTCATTGGTTTTATCAGTAAGTTATGATTAGTCCTATGTGACTCTAAAACATAAACAAACACAACAACCAAAGCTTGAGTCTTAATTCTGATAGTATACATGTTTGAATGATGACAGTACCTCTCTCGTTTGTTATGATGGAGAGGTTAGTCGATGTAGAAAATGGAACACAATCCAATTTCTTTAAATAATGAGATGATATGAATGTTAAATCAGTGAGTATAACACAAACTTCAACCAAAACAATACTAAATCCTACATGGAACTTCTCATAACCGCCTGATAATGCCTCTGATCCTTTGGCAAGAATACTTATATATAGGAAGTACCAGCGGCGTATCCACCATATTCTTGTCAAATTTTCATTGGTTTTATCCGCAAGTTATGATTAGTTCTATGTGACTCTAATACATAAATAAACACAATCAACCAAAGCTTGAGTCTTAATTCTGATAGTATACATGTTTGAATGGTGACAGTACCTCTCTCGTTTGTTATGATGGAGAGGTTAGTCCTTGTGGAAGTGAGACATAGCTCAACTTCTTTAAATGATGAAATTGAAATACGTTGAAATGTATGATGAACAAACTTCGACCAAAACATTACTAAATCCTACATAGAACTTCTCATAACCGCCTGATAATGCCTCTGATCCTTTGACAAGAATACTTATATATAGGAAGTACCAGCGGCGTATCCACCAATTCTTGTCAAATTTTCATTGACTTTATCCGCAAGTTATGATTAGTTCTATGTGACTCTAAAACAACCACAACAACCAAAACTTGAGTCTTAATTCTGATAGTATACATGTTTGAATGATGACAATACCTCTCTCGTTTGTTATGATGGAGAGGTTAGTCTATGTAGAAATGGAACACAATCCAATTTCTTTAAATGATGAGATGCTATAAATGCTAAATCAGTGAGTACAAAACAAACTTCAATCGAGACAATACTAAATTCTACAGGGAACTTCTCATAACCGCCAGATAATACCTCTGATCCTTTGGCAAGAATACTTATATATAGGAAGTACCAGTGGCGTATCCACCATATTCTTGTCAAATTTTCATTGGCTTTATCCGTAAGTTATGATTGGTTCTATGTGACTTTAAAACATAAACAAACTGAAATAATAATTCGCATTAAGATCCTTGGATAAGATTCCAATTTATAACTGGGATACGGGAAAATTGAGATAACATAAAGAAAACATAAAAACTAAACGGTTGGAGTTGAATCTTGAATTTTGGTGAAGGGGACTAGTTGGGTGGTTCGTTTGGGCCGTCATTATCTTCAACAGGATTGGCGTTGATGTTGAAAACTCTTCCTCTTGCTGGTGGCCTAGCGATTAGGTTTCCTTGATTTGCTTGGTTAACTGGGTTTGATTGAGCTTGAGCGTTTATGATGTTAACCAATCGAGGGCATGTGTTTCTTAAGTGGGTAGGGTCGCCACAATTAAAACAAGCTCGAACATAAGGTAACATGGGGTATTGGGGTTGTTGATAGGTTTGGATCATGTTTTGAGTAGGGGGAAAGATTTGGTTTTGAGAGGTGCGGCAAACCTTGCTCAAATGACCATAGCGTCCACAATTCGCACATAGTCGACAAGGTAAGGTAGATGGATGGTGATAAAAACAGGTGTTACATCGAGGGTGAGGTCCTAGGTATGGTTTCTTATTTGGGTAAGTTGAGTTGAGTGCTACTTGAGTGATTGGGATAGCTTGAATGGGTATGGCTTGTGAAATTGTTTGATTACGTTGGATGACAGCGAAAAGTTGCCCATCTCGTTTTCTCTTAAAAATGGGTTGAGAAGGGGATTCGGTTTGTAACATCCGTTAAAAAACCGGATTTACCAAACCCGCTCCGTTTATTAACCGAACAATCAGTTAAAAATTTCGTTGCGTATTTAATGCCCAAATTAATTTTAAACGATACATAATTAATAAGTATATTGAAATATATAAATTATATTTGAAAAAGTATTAAAATAGTGGTTTAAAAATAAAACAAGGCTGCCGGGTTTCGAACCCGGGTCAGCCGGGTCAACCTGGTCAACAAACGATTTAACTCTCATCCATCAAACAACTCCGCCACTTGTGTTCTTTAGTAACATATCAAAACAATTAATTCAAATATCAAACTCGAATTTAAAACTGACGCGCCCAATCGCAGTCGTCGGAAATCCCGACGATTTCGCCGAGATTGGACGGTTTCTTCTGATTTAACCGAAGCCTTAACTATTACATCGGTTATAACTGACGTCTGAACCCGCGACACAAGTCATAACCGCCGGAAAATTATTGATTGACGAATCAAGACGGAAAACGGACCAAATTCGTCGATGTTCTGCCCTATAAATACACCCGCTAACTTCTGTTAGCCTTTTCGCTCACAATCACACCCTTTCCCGACGTAATTTCACTCGCCGGAAAACTTCTGCAACACGCCGGAAAACCGAACCCTTTCCCCTCTGTGCCTTACTCTAAAAACTGAACACCTAGAGCTCATACCGAAGCCACCCACACTCACCTCAAGCTCCCTGAAGACCCTCTGCCGCAAGACACACGTCGACGGAATAACCTGCTGTCATCGGAGTTTCGCCGGCGAAACAGAGGAGCCCTGTTCGGTATATCTTACACATAATCTCTCATTCTTTTATTAATCTCACATGTAGCTAATCACAACACACTAAAGAGAACTGATTAAATCGTCGAACCAGTCGGACATTGATTCTGGTTAAGTTTAACGAAGAAGATGAAGTTTTCAGTTATATATATATATAATTTAAATCAAGTTTTATCTCGGGTTAGACACACAGTCCAGCGGTGGACTGTGTGCAAATAAACACGCATACGTCCCGAGTTCGATTCTTGTCCCACGCATACTCGCCTTAATAAAAATGTTCTTTTTTTAACTGAACCGGATTCACTGCAAATAGATGTTAAGTTTAATAAAAACCGGAATAATAACCAAGATAGACACACAGTCCAGTGGTGGACTGTGTGCGCATTTAAAACATACGTCGCGAGTTCGAGTCCAGACTACCGCACCGGTTCTGGCAATTATCAAACTTTTTATATAAGACAGAAATGAAATTATCTAGTTTGTATATAAGTATAATAAAAATCAGATTATTTACCAAGTTAGACACACAGTCCAGCGGTGGACTGTGTGTCAACCTAAGCCACAGGTCCCGGGTTCGAGACCTGTGGAGAGCACCGACCGAGACATTAAAATCGTTTTTGAAATAAATGATTTTCGGATTAATTCAATTAGTATATAAATATAATTAAAAACAGAAATATTTCAGGTTAGACACGTAGCTCAGTTGGTAGAGCTGCGTGCACGCGAACGGGAGGTCTCGGGTTCGAGCCTCACCCGGCGCACACAATTACACAATCAAACCGGTCAACAGGTCAACGGTCAACAAGTCAACGGTCAAAAAGTCAACATTTTTATTATTTTTATTTATTTATTTTATTTAAAAATCAATTAAAAATACTTAAAAATAACATTTTCAAAGTTAGAAAATAGCCTTAAACTCACAAAAATATATCCAATAATCCCACTAAAAATTGATCAATAAAATCCGCTTATTTACCAAACCATTATGTTTATCTAGGTTAGTTTCACTCGTGGTTAAATCCAACTTCGTGCGCATTCAACATCATCAACCGAACGCACCCACTGTGAGTGAATCTTACAACTCCCCTTTTTAATTACACGTTTTGGGGTGTGTCATGTGTCACTAAAATTAACTCGTTTATTTAAACTTGTGCCATACCATATTGTGATCTAAACTTAGAATGTATATATTGTTTGTAGTCATGTATTTCATATTGACAAGTTGTATGCAAATCATTCATTAGGCCCATCAGTTCCTCGTGAGAGACGGGTTGAGCAACGCGTGCCTCAAAACAATTTATTATTGTATGTGTGTGCATTATCTGATATTAAGTGTTTTATGAATATGTTTACATCTATATTTAATCATATGTGGTTGTGCACTTTATTTTATAATCAATTCAAACTTGTTCAAATGCTTTTCATAGGATTCACTCGCCAACTTTTTGTTGATCCAAAAACCATTTTTACACATGATACAGGTGAACAGGATGAAACAAGGAAAAACATAGGAAATGCTTTAGAAGAAAACAATGAAGTCTAGAATGATGTTTAGGACATGATGTAATTATGATTGTATGTTTCCCTTGAAATTGTAATAATGAATATGAAACGTTATAATAAATGTCATGAGCTTTGATGATAACCCAATCATGCCCGGTCACCTTTTCCGCTGCGGGTCGGGGTGTGACAGATTGGTATCAGAGCCATGACTATAGGGATAAAGGATAGGTTATTAGACCCTTAGAGCCTATACTATAGTTGACTAGATTTTTAATAATCTATGTGGTTACATGCAAACTTATGATATTTATTTGTTTCATATTTGTTTATACTTACAGTCAAACATACATACTTACATACACATTCATCATACATATTTCAATGTTCATATATTCAAATCATTTTCATACTTTCGTTATTCAAAGATTTTGTCGCAATTTTCAAATCCCATCAAAGTGAGTTCTGCGACGGGCATGTAGTAACTGGAAGGGTACAAGTACCGGTAGTCGGAACGTCCTGTCTAGGTTGGCATTCGTATAAATCCAATATAACGGACCAGTTTGCCTACCTGGGGACTAATGATGAGAGTACGAAGGACCTATTAGGCCAAAGCATGCCACAACAAACGTCGTTGAACTAACCCCACTTTGAGGTGTCACCGTGTCCACACCTGGATACATTCCGAATATCATATGTTACATACATATTTCTCGATTTTCTCCGGGTTTTAGTGTAATTAACCAGGCTAACACATGCGAACCATATGAAAAACCCGGTATTCATGGGGGCCCACATGATTACGAAGGTGAAGTATGGCGGCATGCAATGCCCAATTATGAGCAAAGCCCAAGACATCCTATGGATGTAGTAGATTTATTTTTCTATATTTATTTTATGAATGTTCATTCCTAAATACGACCCATGATCCCAAAAACATCCAACTCATACTCATGATATGTATTCCTTTAGATGTCTTCTAGCCTCGCCCGTAGGAAGATGAGAGCAGGAAAAGCTCGCGAGCCCATGGCTGCCCTAATCGCTCAACAAATGGCTGCCGTAATACCCAACATTGTAATTCAAGTCCAATAAGCCCTTACCACTAATCCTGTCAACCAAGAAGATCAAAATGTTATCAACCCTCCCCCAAACACCACTAAATGCACCTACAAACATTTCAAATCCTGTGACCCTCCAAAATACGAAGGGACTGAAGGTGTCACCGCTCTCCTCCATTGGTTTGAAGAAATGGAGAACACTTTTCTAAATTGCGATTGCCCCGATGATCGCAAAGTGCGATATGCTACTGGTCTTTTATTTGGAATAGCACTTACTTGGTGGAATACAGAGAAGGCCAAACGAGGTGTTGAAGATGCTGTGACTTTGACTTGGGAAGAGTTGAAGGAAATCATGACAAGACGGTTTTGCCCAAGGAGCGAAATCAAGAAATTAGAAGATGAGTTCTATTCGTTGAAGCAAAAGGAAGGCGACCACACCACGTACAACAAAAGATTCCTAGAGTTAAATCAAATGGTTCCCAACTTGTTCACTCCTCTTTACCGTTTGATCGAGCACTACATTCGAGGTCTTCCGTCAAAGATTCAGGACTCTGTAATAAGTACCACGCCTGCAACTTTGGAAGCAGCAATGGAGTTAGCTACAGAGCTCACCGAGAACTGCTTCCGAACTAAAGACTTCAAGGAGGAGAAGAAGAAGGATAAAGCATCAACTGAAACTTCAAACTCCACCCAAACCGAATCCCCTTCTCAACCCATTTTTAAGAGAAAACGAGACGGGCAACTTTTCGCTGTCACCCAACGTAATCAACCAATTTCACAAGCCATACGCATCCAAGCTATCCCAATCACTCAAGTAGCACCCAACTCAACTTACCCAAATAAGAAACCATACCTTGGACCTCACCCTCGATGTAACACCTGTTTTTATCACCATCCATCTACCTTACCTTGTCGACTATGTGCGAATTGTGGACGCTATGGTCATTTGAGCAAGGTTTGCCGCACCTCTCAAAACTAAATCTCTCCCCCTACTCAAAACATGATCCAAACATATCAACGACCCCAATATCCCATGTTTCCATATGTTCGAGCTTGTTTCAATTGTGGCGACCCTACCCACTTTAGAAACACGTGCCCTCGATTGGTTAACATCATAAACGCTCAAGCTCAATCAAACCCAGTTAACCAAGCAAATCAAGAAAACCCAATCACTAGGCCACCAGCAAGAGGAAGAGTTTTCAACATCAACGCCAATCCTGTTGAAGATAATGACGGCCCAAACGAAACCACCCAACTAGTCCCCTTCACCGAAAATCAAGATTCAACTCCAATCGTTTAGTTTTATGTTTTTCTTTATGTTATCTCAAGCTTTGGTTGATTGTGTTTGTTTATGTTTTAGAATCACATAGAACCAATCATAACTTAAGGATAAAGCCAATGAAAATTTGACAAGAATATGGTGGATACGCCGCTGGTACTTCCTATATATAAGTATTCTTGTCAAAGGATCAGAGGCATTATCTGGCGGTTATGAGAAGTTCCGTGTAGAATTTAGTATTGTCTTGATTGAAGTTTGTTTTGTACTCAATGATTTAGCATTTATAGCGTCTCATCATTAAAGAAATTGGATTGAGTTCCATTTCTACATAGACTAACCTCTCCATCATAACAAACGAGAGAGGTATTGTCATCATTCAAACATGTATACTATCAGAATTAAGACTCAAGTTTTGGTTGGTGTTTGTTTATGTTTTAGAGTCACATAGAACTAATCATAACTTGCAGATAAAGTCAACGAAAATTTGACAAGAATATGGTGGATACGCCGCTGGTACTTCCTATATATAAGTATTCTTGTCAAATGATCAGAGGCATTATCAGGCGGTTATGAGAAGTTCCATGTAGGATTTAGTAATGTTTTGGTTGAAGTTGTTCATCATACATTTCAGCGCATTTCAATTTCATCATTTAAAGAAGTTGAGCTATGTCTCACTTCCACAAGAACTAACCTCTCCATCATAACAAACGAGAGAGGTACTATCACCATTCACACATGTATACTATCAGAATTGAGACTCAAGTGTTGGTTGTTGTGTTTGTTTTAGAGTCACATAGAACTAATCATAACTTGCGGATAAAGTCAATGAAAATTTGACAAGAATATGGTGGATACGCCGCTGGTACTTCCTATATATAAGTATTCTTGCCAAAGGATCAGAGGCATTATCAGGCGGTTATGAGAAGTTCCATGTAGGATTTAGTATTGTCTTGGTTGAAATTTGTGTTACATTCAATGATTTAACATTCATATCATATCATCATCTAAAGAAATTGGATTGTGTTCCATTTCTACATAGACTAACCTCTCCATCACAACAAACGAGAGAGGAACTGTCACAAATCAAACATGTATGCTATCAGAATTGAGACTCAAGTTTTGGTTGTTGTGTTTGTTTTAGAGTCACATAGAACTAATCATAACTTGCGGATAAAGTCAATGAAAATTTGACAAGAATATGGTGGATACGCCGCTGGTACTTCCTATATATAAGTATTCTTGCCAAAGGATCAGAGGCATTATCAGGCGGTTATGAGAAGTTCCATGTAGGATTTAGTATTGTCTTGATTGAAATATGAGTTATACTCACTGATTTAGCATTCATATCATCTCATCATTGGATTATGCCACCATTCAAACATGTATACTATCAGAATTTGGACTCAGATATTGGTTGTGGTGTTTATTTATGCTTTAGAGTCACATAGGACTAATCATAACTTACTGATAAAACCAATGAAAATTTGACGAGAATATGGTGGATACGCCGCTGGTACTTCCTATATATAAGTATTCTTGCTAAAGGATCAGAGGCATTGTCAGGCGGTTATGAGAAGTTCCATGTAGGATTTAGTAATTTCTTGGTACATTGGTTGTGGTGTTTATTTATGTTCTAGAGTTACATCATAGAACCAATCATAACTTACTGATAAAACCAATGAAAATTTGACAAGAATATGGTGGATACGTCGCTGGTACTTCCTATACATAAGTATTCTTACCAAAGGATCAGAGGCATTGTCAGGCGGTTATGAGAAGTTCCATGTAGGTTGTAGTATTAGAAATTTTGTTTTAGGATATGACCTTATCTTTCCAAACATATCAAAACTCTTACGCATGAAATCATACTTAGTGAATCAACTCCGCTTATCAATATTTTTACCGTAGGCAACAAAAAGCGATTCCTGTAGCAGGGTACTTAACCCTTACAAGGGACGTTACCGCCTCAAACAAAAATTTAAACTCTTACTCTTTTTCTAAGTATGTAACTGTCAAACTAAACACCATCATTTTAGACAAATACATCACTACTTAAATTTCTGGACGAAATTTCTAAAAAATAGGGGATACTGTAACATCCGTTAAAAACCGGATTTACCAAACCCGCTCCGTTTATTAACCGAACAATCAGTTAAAAATTTCGTTGCGTATTTAATGCCCAAATTAATTTTAAACGATACATAATTAATAAGTATATTGGAATATATAATTTATATTTGAAAAAGTATTAAAAATAGTGGTTTAAAAATAAAACAAGGCTGCCGGTTTCGAACCCGGGTCAGCCGGGTCAACCTGGTCAACAAACGATTTAACTCTCATCCATCAAACCACTCCGCCACTTGTGTTCTTTAGTAACATATTAAAACAATTAATTCAAATATCAAACTCGAGTTTAAAACTGACGCGCCCAACCGCAGTAGTCGGAAATCCCGACGATTTCGCCGAGATTGGACGGTTTCTTCTGATTTAACCGAAGCCTTAACTATTACATCGGTTATAACCGACGTCTGAACCCGCGACACAAGTCATAACCGCCGGAAAATTATTGACCGACGAATCAAGACGGAAAACGGACCAAATTCGTCGATGTTCTGCCCTATAAATACACCCTCTAACTTCTGTTAGCCTTTTCGCTCACAATCACACCCTTTCCCGACCCTTTCCCCTCTGTGCCTTACTCTAAAAACTGAACACCTAGAGCTCATACCGAAGCCACCCACACTCACCTCAAGCTCCCTGAAGACCCTCTGCCGCAAGACACACGTCGACGGAATAACCTGCTGTCATCGGAGTTTCGCCGGCGAAACAGAGGAGCCCTGTTCGGTATATCTTACACATAATCTCTCATTCTTTTATTAATCTCACATGTAGCTAATCACAACACACTAAAGAGAACTGATTAAATCGTCGAACCAGTCGGACATTGGTTCTGGTTAAGTTTAACGAAGAAGATGAAGTTTTCAGTTATATATATATATAATTTAAATCAAGTTTTATGTCGGGTTAGACACACAGTCCAGCGGTGGACTGTGTGCAAATAAACACGCATACGTCCCGAGTTCGATTCTTGTCCCACGCATACTCGCCTTAATAAAAATGTTCTTTTTTTAACTGAACCGGATTCACTGCAAATAGATGTTAAGTTTAATAAAAACCGGAATAATAACCAAGATAGACACACAGTCCAGTGGTGGACTGTGTGCGCGTTTAAAACATACGTCGCGAGTTCGAGTCCAGACTACCGCACCGGTTCTGGCAATTATCAAACTTTTTATATAAGGCAGAAATGAAATTATCTAGTTTGTATATAAGTATAATAAAAATCAGATTATTTACCAAGTTAGACACACAGTCCAGCGGTGGACTGTGTGTCAACCTAAGCCACAGGTCCCGGGTTCGAGACCTGTGGAGAGCACCGAGCGAGACATTAAAATCGTTTTTGAAATAAATGATTTTCGGATTAATTCAATTAGTATATAAATATAATTAAAAACAGAAATATTTCAGATTAGACACGTAGCTCAGTTGGTAGAGCTGCGTGCACGCTAACGGGAGGTCTCGGGTTCGAGCCTCACCTGGCGCACACAATTACACAATCAAACCGGTCAACGGTCAACAAGTCAACGGTCAAAAAGTCAACATTTTTTTATTATTTTTATTTATTTATTTTATTTAAAAATCAATTAAAAATACTTAAAATAACATTTTTAAAGTTAGAAAATAGCCTTAATCTCACAAAAATATATCCAATAATCCCACTAAAAATTGATCAATAAACTCCGCTTATTTACCAAACCATTATGTTTATCTAGGTTAGTTTCACTCGTGGTTAAATCCAACTTCGTGCGCATTCAACATCATCAACCGAACGCACCCACTGTGAGTGAATCTTACAACTCCCCTTTTTAATTACACGTTTTGGGGTATGTCATGTGTCACTAAAATTAACTCGTTTATTTAAACTTGTGCCATACCATATTGTGATCTAAACTTAGAATGTATATATTGTTTGTAGTCATGTATTTCATATTGTCAAGTTGTATGCAAATCATTCATTAGGCCCATCTGTTCCTCGTGAGAGACGGGTTGAGCAACGCGTGCCTCAAAACAATTTATTATTGTATGTGTGTGCATTATCTGATATTAAGTGTTTTATGAATATGTTTACATCTATATTTAATCATATGTGGTTGTGCACTTTATTTTATAATCAATTCAATAAACTTGTTCAAATGCTTTTCATAGGATTCACTCGCCAACTTTTTGTTGATCCAAAAACCATTTTTACACATGATACAGGTGAACAGGATGAAGCAAGGAAAAACATAGGAAATGCCTTAGAAGAAAACAATGAAGTCCAGAATGATGTTTAGGACATGATGTAATTATGATTGTATGTTTCCCTTGAAATTGTAATAATGAATATGAAACGTTATAATAAATGACATGAGCTTTGATGATAACCCAATCATGCCCCGATCAC
This sequence comes from Scalesia atractyloides, assembly GCA_947069175.1. Lineage (NCBI taxonomy): Eukaryota > Viridiplantae > Streptophyta > Magnoliopsida > Asterales > Asteraceae > Scalesia > Scalesia atractyloides. Next base: position 73,129,566 of record CAMTDV010000026.1, read on the forward strand.
CTTTTCCGCTGCGGGTCGGGGTGTGACACGGTTTGGGTGGAGTTTGAAGTTTCAGTTGATGCTTTATCCTTCTTCTTCTCCTCCTTGAAGTCTTTATTCCGGATGCGGTTCTCGGTGAGCTCTGTAGCTAACTCCATTGCTGCTTCCAAAGTTGCAGGCGTGGTACTTATTACAGAGTCCTGAATCTTTGACGGAAGACCTCGAATGTAGTGCTCGATCAAACGGTAAAGAGGAGTGAACAAGTTGGGAACCATTTGATTTAACTCGAGGAATCTTTTGTTGTAGGTGGTGTGGTCGCCTTCCTTTTGCTTCAACGAATAGAACTCATCTTCTAATTTCTTGATTTCGCTCCTTGGGCAAAACCGTCTTGTCATGATTTCCTTCACTCTTCCCAAGTCAAAGTCATAGCGTCTTCAACACCTCGTTTGGCCTTCTCTGTATTCCACCAAGTAAGTGCTATTCCATATAAACGACCAGTAGCATATCGCACTTTGCGATCATCGGGGCAATCGCAATTTAGAAAAGTGTTCTCCATTTCTTCAAACCAATGGAGGAGAGCGGTGACACCTTCAGCCCCTTCGTATTTTGGTGGGTCGCAGGATTTGAAATGCTTGTAGGTGCATTTAGTGGTATTTGGGGGAGGGTTGTCAAGGTTTTGATCTTCTTGGTTGACGGGATTAGCGGTAAGGGCATGTTGGATTGGAACTACAATGTTGGGTATTACGACAACCATTTGTTGAGCGATTAGGGCAGCCATGCGCTCGCGGGCCTTTCCTGCTCTCATCTTCCTACGAGCGAGGCTAGAAGACATCTACAAGGAATACATATCAAGAGTATGAGTTGGATGTTTTTGGGATCATGGGTCGTATTTAGGAATGAATATTTATAAAATAAATATAAAATAATAAATCTACTACATCCATAGGATGTCTTGGGCTTTGCTCGTAATTGGGCATTGCATGCCGCCATACTTCACCTTCGTAATCATGTGGGCCCCCATGAATACCGGGTTTTTCATATGGTTCACATGTGTTATCCTGGTTACGTACACTAAAACCCGGAGAAAATCGAGAAAAATGTATATAACGTATGATATTCGGAATGTGTCCAGGTGTGGACACGGTGACACCTCAAAGTGGGGTTAGTTCGAACGACGTTTGGTGTGGCATGCTTTGGCCTAATAGGTCCTTCGTACTCTCATCGTTAGTCCCCAGGTAGGCAAACTGGTCTGTTATATTGGATTTATACGAATGCCAACCTAGACAGGACGTTCCGACTACCGGTACTTACACCCTTCCAGTTACTACATGCCCGTCGCAGAACTCACTTTGATGAGATTTGAAGAATGAAAAATGCGACAAAATCTTTTAATAACGAAAGTATGAAGATGATTTGAATATGTGAACATTGAAATATGTATGATGAATGTGTATGTAAGTATGTATGTTTGACTGTAAGTATAAACAAATATTAAACAAATAAATATCATAAGTTTGCATGTAACCTCATAAACAATTAAAATCTAGTCAACTATAGTATAGGCTCTAAGGGTCTAATAACCTATCCTATATCCCTATAGTCATGGCTCTGATACCAATCTGTCACACCCCGACCCGCAGCGGAAAAGGTGATCGGTGCATGATTGGGTTATCATCAAAGCTCATGACATTTATTATAACGTTTCATATTCAGTATTACAATTTAAAGGGAAACATACAATCTTAATTTCATCATGTCCTAAACATCATTCTAGACTTCATTGTTTTCTTCTAAGGCATTTCCTATGTTTTCCTTGCTTCATCCTGTTCACCTGTATCATGTGTAAAAATGGTTTTTTGGATCAACAAAAAGTTGGCGAGTGAATCCTATGAAAAGCATTTGAACAAGTTTATTGAATTGATTATAAAATAAAGTGCACAACCACATATGAGTAAATATAGATGTAAACATATTCATAAAACACTTAATATCAGATAATGCACACACATACAATAATAAATTGTTTTGAGGCACGCGTTGCTCAACCCGTCTCTCACGAGGAACTGATGGGCCTAACTTTAAAAATGTTATTTTTAAGTATTTTTAATTGCTTTTTAAATAAAATAAATAAATAAAAATAATAAAAAAATGTTGACTTTTTGACCGTTGACTTGTTGACCGTTGACTTGTTGACCGGTTTTATTGTGTAAATGTATGCGCCGGGCAGGACTCGAACCCGAGACCTCCCGTTCGCGTGCACGCAGCTCTACCAACTGAGCTACGTGTCTAACCCGAAATATTTCTGTTTTTAATTATATTTATATACTAATCGAATTAATCCGAAAATCATTTATTTTAAAAACGATTTTAATGTCTCGCTCGGTGCTCGCCACAGGTCTCGAACCCGGGACCTGTGGGTTACCGTGCACACAGTCCACCGCTGGACTGTGTGTCTAACTTGGTAATTAATCTGGTTTTTGTTATACTTAACATGGTTTTGAGAGTTAACCCGGTTCAGTTAAAAAAGCATTTTTATAACAAGAGAGTAAGGCTGGGACAAGAATCGAACGCGCGACGTATGTGAAATTGTTTGCACACAGTCCACCGAGCGGTATGTGTGTCTAACCCGTTCATAAACTGATTTTAATTAAACTTATGTTATAACCTGCCTTCGTCTTCTTCGTTAACTTTACCCAGAAAAACAAAGTCCGAATGTTTCGACTGATTTATGTCTAATTTGATTTTCAAACATTAATAGTAATTGAAAGGAAATGTAGGGAGAGGGTTTGGGGGAAAGGAGGTACCGATCCGTGTCTTTCACAGAACTCCGGCAGAGGTCCGTCGGCTCCGATAGTGAACTTCGGCTGTTAGGATCAATTAATAGTTCTGCTCGATTAATTATGAAATTGAGGTACTTAAACAAGGATTGACAGGAGTTTGAAGGGTTATACCGATTCACAGTGCGATATCAGAAATTTCAGAGATTTTCCGGCGAAGGTTGAATATTCCGGCTATGTCGCCTGGGATGGATTCTGATGGTGGATTTGTGTTAGTAACAGTCTAATCAATTGATTAGAACATAAAAAGTCGAAGGAATTACCGTGTTGATGTGAGTCTCGGTTTTCCGGCGACTTGCAGATATTCTCCGGCGAGTGAAAATACGTCGAGAATTTGTGCGATTTTGAGCGAAAGGGCTACCAGTGAGTTGTGGGTGGATTTATAGGAAGGAATCGAGATGCATGTGGTCTGATTTCAGTCTTGATTCGTCGGTTAAAGTTTTCCGGCGGTTATGACCAAAGTCGCGGACTGGACATCGGTTATAACCGATGCAATATTTATTATTTGCGTTAAGACACAAGAAACCGACCAACAAAGGCGAATTCGTCGGGATTTCCGACGACTGCGATTTGGGCGCGTCAGTTTGAATTCGAGTTTGTGTATTTGAATTAATTGTTTCTAGTAATGAACAAGAAACACAAGTGGCGGAGTGGTTGAGCGCGTGTGTGTTAAGGCTTTGGAATCCTGGCTGAGCCGAGTTCGAAACCCGGCTTCAGCCTCTTATTTTTAAACCACTATTTTTGATACTTTTTCAAATATAACTTTTATATTCCAATATACTTATTAATTATGTATCGTTTAAAATTAATTTGGGCATTAAATACGCAATGGAATTTTTAACTGATTGTTCGGTTAATAAACGAAGCGGGTTTGGTAAATCCGGTTTTTGACGGATGTTACACTATAGACTAGGTCAAATATGGCAATTCTACCTAATTCCCTATAGTTATGGCTCTGATACCAATCTGTCACACCCCAACCGATGGCGGAAACATCGGAATGAGACCAAGTAGATTGCTCATCACTCATAACACTATTTGCGACAATAATTTAAATAAACCAAATTTCATTTCCAAAACAAATTGTCAAATACAACAAGAAGCAAATATGACAACAACATTTCTTAATATTCTAAGTGAGTTTCTAAGCCATTCCTACCAAGTTCCATCATGATCAACATCTCTAACCTGCAACATGTTAAAAATAAAGTTCAATACAACAAGTAATGGCGAGTACACAATTTTGTAATACATAGCATAACTATAAAAGAATTTACTCAAATCCACATGGCAATTGTATGTAAGGTAAGCTAGCATGCAATACTTAATTGTCAAACCCAAGTGTCCACAAGAATGTATGTGTCCCTCGTCACACGAAGTAACGAGACTAAAGTATGAATGTAACAAGAATGAATCAGCTTTAAGACTTAACAATACCCTGACGGGTGGTGTGCTACTCCTATAGCGCTATATATGTTAAGTTTGGGCTAGCTAAGTTAATGACAATAATCATGTATGAATTTAGCATGAACCAAAGCATAACAACAAGCATGTATAAAGGATTGAGTGTATAAAGCATGTAGTGTGTATTTGTGTGTTTTTGTATGATAACATGTTGCAACCCAAAATGTGTAAAAGGAAAATGGGTCAAGTGTACTCACGGTTTTGCAAGCTTCCACTTGTTAGTCCTGTGAAGAGGTTGGAGGATGGAATGATCACCAAGTTATCCTACAAGAGGAAGAATGGTTTGGTAAGTTTTCGAAGGGTAATAGAGAATTTAGAATGGAAGGACGATAAAGTAGTTTATATTGGAAAGTAATCATCTAGACTTAATACTCGTTTTTGACACTATAATACCCATTCGGGTTGATGTGTCTTCATGGGTGGTCTACCCATTAGAATCGTAACGAGAGATTAAGTACGTAGGTGATGTAACCTAGTACCATGACGGATAACCATGTGATTACCATCAAGAGTTCGGTTAGTATAAGTGTATACATATATACGTAATAAATAAATAATAAATGACATGTAGAATCATAGAAGTCATGCATGGAGGTAGGAGGATAACCTTCCTTTTAAAACCTCTCGTATAGTATACCAATGCACAAGTCGTCACGAGGACGACAAGGATGGTCATGAGTAACATAAAAGTAAAAGACAAAAGTAAACGAAAACATCAAGTGAGGTGGTGGATCGAAAGTAGGATAGCCAAGACTTCCAAGAGATCACACACTACCAACTCAAGTCGAGCTTGGAAGGATACAAGACTTGTGGGTAAAACCCTAATAAAACCAAAAAGGTTCTTACACTTGGGTTCCCAAATATGGTGATGTTCCAAGTTAGTCTTCCATGGAAGACTTATGGAGACATTCCAAGGTACTCCAAGTAATAAGAAAGAAAGAGAGAAAAGAGAGAGAGAGGTGAGTTAAAACTCACTTGATTTAGAGAGAAGAGCTCTTTGAGCCTTTAGAGGAGAGAAGAGAGAAATGAGGTATGAGTTGAAGTGAAATGGGATGGGGTATTTGTAGGTAAAGTTTGGGAGGATGGTAGTTGAGGCTAATTAATGTAAGAAACACAAACTTGACCAATCAACAAGCTTTAAACAAGTTTTCCCGGATCGCGCCTTTCTCGCGGGCCACGAGAGAGTAGAAGGATCTCGGTCGCGGGCCGCGAGAGTGGAGGATTGGGTCAGTCGCGGGGCACGAGGGAGGGTATTCCAGAATGTTCTTTGGTTTTTATCACTTTTAGCCCTTAAACTTAGTTTTATAACGGTTTTTGCATGTTTTTAAGCATATAATGAATATAATTTTTGAACGCATGAATCTTGCACGTATATAAGTAGTAAGCATGAATTAAACGATTGAATGTATAAACAAGCATGTATCAAGTATGACCTTTATTACGATTCAAGTCTCGGATTACAAGATTGGAAAGGAAGTACGAATACAAGTTTCCAAAAAATAAAAATAAAGCAATACTTTCTAAATAAGGAAAGTATGAAAAAGCGAGGCGTTACAAGTTGACCGTAGAACATTTATCCACGTGATTCCCAAAATCCTCGATCGTGTTCTTGACTTTTACGGATTTCACCGCCGTTACACGGTTCAAGCACATTAATTCGACCCGTTTGGTTTCACCAAGTTGTTTTCGACATAGTCCGCTACTTTCAACCCGCTACAAAATATACTTACCTTAATACCCGTATTTACTACTTAATATTACATGATTCCCCACAATCATAAAATCAAAACTCTCTATACTTACTAAGAAGTGAATCGGAAGTCACTTACCTTATGCGTTCGTGTTCGTATCTGCTTCCTCGCCTCCTCTTGACCAGTCAACCTTTCATGCTTGAGTCCATCTCGACATGATTCCTATACTTTCATGTCATCGAAATCACATTCTTGTTAGCATACACAATTGTACATATTAACGATTATGTCAAATGCATATCTCGCATTTGACTTTCATTAGTCAATTCTAACAAGCATAAGGCATATACTCAAAATCACATCCTTTTAAACTTATATAATTCATCATGTCATCCATATAACACATATTGATGTAACATGTACCATATGACTTTCTATAATCTTACAATTGTGACAAGAAGTCTAGCATGCATTCCTATGCGCAGTTGACTTTCAGAAGTCAACGGTTTAACATATGAACTTTCGACTTAACCTCATACATCCGTGTCATATAGTAGAGTATGCAAGTGACATTATATACATTTCATACTCATGATGTAATATGCTTACAACCACATGACCCCCTACTTATATACGCATACACATGTTTTCACATGCAAATGTTTTCATTACCTCACATTTGACAACCACATACAAGGTTGGTCTATTAAACATAATAACAACACCTTCTTTACTAGCAAGTTCATACGTTATATACATAGTGCACATTCATTTCTAAGTTACCAACAAGCAATTGGTCCAACATATGGTGTGCATTTCATCATTCAAGCATAGAGTACAAATCCTAATGCATAATTCTACTCAATCATACCATCAACTACACTGTCACACCCCGACCCGCAGCGGAATAAGAGTCGGGGCATAATTGGGTTATCACCAAAGCTCATGATGTTTACTAATATGTTTCATATTTATTAAATCCAAATTACATTTCAATATTCCAAGTTAAATTCATACAATACAAGGAAAGGAAAAATTAACTAAATCAAATCCATAATCTAAACTGGTTTATTCTTCTAAGCCGCCCTATATGTTTCTTGCTTCAACTTGATCATCTGTATCATGTGTAAAAATGGGAAATTTTGGGTCAACAAAAGTTGGCGAGTGAACCTTGTTAAAAACATTTGTTATTGATTCATTATTGTAATTAATTTAGGAAAATTGTGCAATAATCATATACGAAGAAATGTATGTAAACATAACAATCACAAACCACCTTGCTTAAGCAATAAAAAAAGAATGACAATGTATATGTTGGCAACGTCCCGTTCACGCTCATAGGTAATGGGGAACGGACGGCCTATGCTAATGTATGTGAGATCAAGGCTCAATCAAATGGAGCCGATCTTATGTTGGCAACGCCTGGTTCACGCTCATAGGTAATGGGGAACAGCTCACGCTCATAGGTAATGGGGAGCGGCGGCCTATGAAATGTATGTACTGAAATGATAAAATTAATCTAAACTTCAACCACACAACAATGGATACACATTGATTACACATTTGATCATGAACATGATGGATGCACAAATGTTTAATTATAATAAATAAATACGACACATGATACACCCCAAAATGTGATTAAAACGGGGAATTGGTAGAGATTCACTCACATTGGGTGCGTTTGTTTGAAGATGTTGAATGCGCACGAGTTTAGGGGATTGATCGACGAGAGATAACTAACCAAATAAATAACGAAAAGGTACGGTAAGTATGTGGATTTTATTAACTATTTTAATAGGATTTTTGGGTATAATTTTGTGAGTTTAAGGCTACTTTCTAACTTTGAAAACGTTATTTTTAAGTATTTTTAATTGATTTTTAAATTAAATAAATAAATAAAAATAAATAATGTTGACTTTGACCGTTGACCGAGACTGTTGACCGTTGACCGTTGACCGGTTCGGTCAGTTCTGTTGTTGCACTGAGTGAGGTTCGAACCGGTGACCTCCCGTACGCGTGAACGCAGCTCTACCAACTGAGCTACGTGTCTAACCCGAAATAATTCTGTTTTTAATTATACTTATATACTATTTAGTTTAATCAGAAAATCATTTATTTTTAAAAAGATTTTAAACGTATCGGACCGATGCTGACCACAGGTCTCGAACCCGGGACCTGTGAGTTAGCGTACACACAGTCCACCGCTGGACTGTGTGTCTAACCTGGTTATTAACTCGGTTTTTATTATACTTAACATGGTTTGTGAGTTAACCCGGTTCAGTTAAAAAGGCAATTTTTTATTTCGAGAGAGTAAAGCTGGGACAGGATTCGAACTCGCGTCGCATGTGTATTTGTTGCACACAGTTCACCGCTGGACTTTGTGTCTAACCCGTTCATTAAACCGATTTTAATTAATCTTATATTATACACAACTTCATCTTCTTCGTTCAAAACACAGACATCGACCAATTGACTGTTATTTGTTAAATTAACTTAACGAATGTTATGAGCCATCGTAAAGTAACGAACGGGAAAAGGTTTGAGGGTTGATTGTACCAAACTGTTCGTCTTTCTTCAGATGTCCGGCAAGGTCGTCGGCTCCGTTTTGGTGAGCTTCGGCTAATAGGATTTGCCAACAAATTTGGAGGGATTAGATGTGAAATGGAACTACTGGGTAACGACTATCAGTAAGTTAAAAGAATCATACCGGTTAACAGCAGGTTCTTGAAATTTCAGAATTTCTCCGGCGGAAACAGATAATCCGGCAACGTCGTCTGGAAAGGATTCTGGGTGAGAGATTGATATTAGAATTTTGTCTAATAAAGGAATGAAGCAGAAAAATCGAAGTAATTACCGTGTAGATGGAAGTCTCGTTTTTCCGGTGACTTGCAGATGTTTTCCGGCGAGTGAATTTTCGTCGAGAAGAGGTGCGATTTGTGAGCGAAAAGGCTTCCAGTGGATTGTGGTTGAATTTATAGGGAAGGATCGTGACGTATAGAGTCGGATTTCAGTCTCAATTCAAGGTCAGCCGTTCTCCAGCGGTTACGACTGATGTCGCGGGTTCAGACGTCGGTTCTAACCGTCGTCAAAGTAAATTCTTCGGTTAAATTGGACGAAAACGTTAATTATCGGCGAAGTCGTCGGGATTTCCGACGACTGCTAATTGGGCGCGATTTTGACTGGATTTGACTTCCGTGTTTTATTATTTGAATTAACTGATTTGATATGATAACAAATAACTAAAGTGGCAGAGTGGTTGATGGTGTGAAGGTTAAGTCTTTGGGATTTCCGGCTGACCCGGGTTCGACTCCCGGCAGCCGGTTTTCCTTTTTAATTAATTTATTTTTATTTTTTTTCAATTATAATTTATATCATCTAATTTGTTTATTAATTTTGTATCGTTTAAAATTAAAATAAGTCATAAATAGACAACAAAAATTTAAAACTGATTGTTCGGTTATTAATCGAAGCGGGTTTCGAAAACCCGTTTTTCGACGGATGTTACAGTATCCCCTACTTTTAGAAATTTCGTCCCGAAATTTAAGTAGTGGTAGTTACCGGAAAAAGATGTGGGTATTTCTCGCGCATTGAGTCTTCACGTTCCCAAGTAAACTCAGGTCCTCGTTTCGACTCCCAGCGTACCCTGACAATTGGGATGCGGCTTCTTCTTAAACGTTTTTCCCCGAAGTCCATAATTTCTACTGGTCTTTCAATGAAATGCATAAATTCATCGACTTGAATGTCTTCTAGCGGAATATGGAGATTTTCATCGGCGAGGCACTTCTTCAAGTTCGATAGGTGGAATGTGGGATGAATTCTGTTGAGTTCCTCCGGTAAGTCAAGCTTGTAGGCTACAGGTCCTACCCTTTCGAGTATCTTGAAAGGACCTACGTAACGTGGTGCTAGCTTGCCTTTTTGGCCAAAACGAACTACTCCCTTCCACGGTGATACTTTTAGAAGTACTTGGTCGCCAACGTTAAACTCTAAGGGCTTTCGTCGCTTGTCAGCATAGCTCTTTTTACGACTTTGTGCCGCTAAAAGGTTGTTTCGGATTTGATGGATCTTGTCAGTTGTTTCTTGTATTAATTCTGGACCGGTGATTTGAGCTTCTCCAATTTCGTGCCAACATATAGGTGATCGGCACTTACGACCATATAACGCTTTGAAAGGTGCCATGCCAATACTTGAATGAAAGCTGTTGTTGTACGAAAATTCAACTAATGGTAGGTGAGCGTCCCAATTCCCTTTGAAGTCTATGACACATGCCCGAAGCATGTCTTCAAGAGTTTGAATGGTGCGTTCAGATTGACCATCAGTTTGGGGATGATAAGCGGTGCTGAGATCTAATCGTGTACCCAAAGCGGCTTGTACAGCTTGCCATGTTCGTGAAGTGAAACGACCATCACGATCTGATATAATACTTAACGGTACACCATGACGGCTTACGATTTCACTGATGTAGATACGAGCTAGCTTCTCATTCTTGAAGTCTTCGCGAATCGGAATGAAGTGAGCTGATTTTGTAAGACGATCAATGATTACCCATATAGTGTCGTAACCACCAGAAGTGCGAGGTAACCCGGTAATGAAATCCATGGTTATGTTTTCCCACTTCCATACAGGTATTTCAGGTTGGACCAGAAGTCCTGAGGGTCTTTGGTGTTCAGCTTTCACTTTAGAACAGGTAAGGCACTTGGAAACAAAAACAGCAATCTCCTTCTTCATGCCAGGCCACCAGTAGGTGTATCGAAGGTCTTGATACATCTTGTCGGCTCCTGGGTGTACGGAGTATCGTGTTTTGTGCGCCTCTTTCATAAGGCTATCGCGAAGGTTGTTGTGATCGGGAATCCATATGTGATCTAGATAATACAGAATGCCGTCAGATTTTGTTTCGAGTTTGAGTTCTGCTCCACAAGATAACTCATTGCGTATGTCGTATTCTGTTATGGAAACATGTTGAGCTTCTCGGATTTGGTCTTTGATGTTGGTCATGATTTGCGAACATAGAAGACGAATGGAGTTCGCATAACCCTTTCGACTGAGTGCATCGGCCACCACATTTGCTTTGCCAGGATGATACCGAATTTCACAGTCGTAGTCATTAAGAAGTTCGACCCATCTTCGTTGCCTCATATTCAACTCCTTTTGGTTAAAGATATGTTGGAGGCTATTGTGGTCAGTGTAAATCTCACACTTGGTACCATAGAGGTAATGTCTCCATACTCCAAGTTCTAGGTCGTGAGTAGTGTAGTTCTTCTCATGAGTTTTAAGCTGTCTAGAAGCATAGGCTATCACTTTTCCCCTTTGCATTAAAACACAGCCTAATCCCTGTCCTGATGCGTCGCAATAAACTACAAAGTCATCGCAACCTTTGGGGAGTGTGAGTATAGGAGCGTCACAAAGCTTTTGCTTAAGGGTTTGGAAGGCTTCTTCTTGTTTAGGTCCCATGCGAAGGGTTTTCCTTTATGTGTCAAAGCCGTGAGTGGTACAGCGATACGAGAGAAATTTGATATGAAACGAGGATAGTAACCAGCCAAACCAAGGAAAGATCGTACTTCAGTTGGGGTACGTGGCGCTTGCCATTCTTGTATTGCTTTGATCTTTGCGGGGTCGACATGAATTCCCTTGTCATTGACGACATGACCAAGGAACTGTACTTCTTTTAACCAAAATTTGCATTTGGAGAATTTAGCGTAAAGCTTTTCGGTCTTCAAGAGTGTGAGGATGAGTCGAAGGTGTCGTTCATTATCAGTCTTAGACTTTGAGTAAATGAGAATATCGTCGATGAAGACTATAACAAAGCGATCAAGATAGGGTTTGCAAACTCTGTTCATTAGGTTCATGAAGATGGCTGGAGCGTTGGTTAGACCAAATGGCATAACCATGAATTCATAGTGACCATAACGAGTTCGGAAGGCGGTCTTTGGGATGTCTTCTTCATGTACTCTGAGTTGGTGATAGCCGGAACGAAGGTCGATCTTTGAAAAACAAGTGGCGCCCTGGAGTTGGTCTAAGAGATCATCGATGCGAGGTAGAGGATAGCGATTTTTGACCGTTAATTTGTTGAGTTACCTGTAATCGATACACATGCGAAACGTCCCATCTTTCTTCTTTACAAATAGAACAGGTGCACCCCAAGGCGATGAGCTAGGACGTATGAATCCTTTGTCGGTCAGTTCTTGTAGTTGACTGGCCAGCTCTTGCATCTCGGATGGGGCTAACCTATAAGGAGATTTCGCGACGGGGTGTAGCGCCAGGTATAAGATCGATGCGGAATTCGACTTCTCTCTTGGGAGGAAGTCCTGCGATGTCGTCGGGAAAAACTTGCGGAAATCTTTCACTACGGGTATATCTTCGAGTTTCTTCTCTTTGTCTCCCTTCTTGACCACGTGAGTTAGAAATGCTACATAATTCTTGCGGAGATATTTTCTGGCTTGAAGACAGGACATCAGCTTGAGTCCTTTCGAAGGGGTTTCTCCAAAGATTCGTAGAGTTCGACCGTCTGCAAGAGGAATGCGAATGAACTTCTCACGGCATACTACTTCATCCTGATGTTGGCTGAGCCAGTCCATGCCGATTATAATGTCAAAACTTCCCAACTTCATAGGAATGAGGTCAACAGGAAAATCGTGATCGTTTAGAGTATGGGTACAGTTTCGGATAATGGAATTTAATGTGACCGGTTTTCCATCAGCAACTTCTACCGTTATGGATTCCATAAGTTTATCACGTGTTTGGTTGAGGATGGGTTCAAATTCTAAGGACACAAAACTCTTATCCGCGCCAGTATCAAATAACACGGATGCATAACTACCATTGACGAGAAACGTACCGTTAACCACGTTGTTGTTGGCCCTAGCTTGGTTGGCGTTGATGTTAAATGCTCTTCCTCTAGCAGGTGGAGGAGCTTGGTTAGCTTGGTTCACCGGATTCGCTTGAGCTTGAGCATGTATGATGTTCACCAAGCGTGGACACGTGTTTCTAAAGTGGTTTGGGTCTCCACAATTGTAGCAAGCCCGCATGGGTTGCATCATGGGGTAGTTGGGTTGATAGTAGGTTTGGGTTGTATGTTGTGTAGGTGGTGGTAGTAGGGGTTGTTGGGTTTGACCCATTATTTGATGGTGGGTTTGAGTTGTGGGTTGGTTGCGGTTCATTCGTTGCAGTGAGCGACATGCTTGGATGGTGTGACCTGCACGGCCACAGCCGGTGCAATATTGACAGGGGTATTCGGGGGAGTGATGGTATTGACAACGGGTACACTTTGGGTAAGGGCCAGAGTATTGCCTTTTGTATGGAGCGGGTGAAGGAGCAACTTGTGTGATGCGCGCAGTAGAGATTGGGAAGTTTGTTTGAGTGACGGCAAAATTTCTAGTATTTCGCTTCCTCTTGTTTGAAAATTTTGAGGATGAGGTGGGGTGGTTGGAAGTTTGGCCCTCAACGGGGGCTTTCTTTTTCTCCTCTTTGAACTTACCGTTTCTGTTGCGGTTCTCGGTAAGTTCAGTGGCTAATTCCATAGCAGCTTCGAGGGTTGCAGGCGAAGTGCTGAGGACTGAATCTTGAATCTTCGAGGGGAGGCCTCGAATATAGTGTTCAACCAAACGGTATACTGGGGTGAACAAGTTAGGAACCATCTGGTTCAGCTCCAGGAATCTTTTGTTGTAGGACATATGATCCCCTTCCTTTTACTTCAGCGAGTGGAATTCGTCTTCCAACTTCTTGAGTTCGCTTCTTGGGCAGAAGCGTTTTATCATCATTTCCCTTAACTATTCCCAGGTTAAGGCCATAGCGTCTTCAACTCCTCTTTTACCCTTCTCGGTGTTCCACCAGGTCAGGGCTACCCCAAATAATCTCCCGGTTGCGTAACGTACCTTGCGATCCTCGGGACAATCGCAATTTAGGAAAGTGTTTTCCATTTCCTCGAACCAGTGGAGGAGAGCGGTGACACCTTCGGTCCCTTCGAACTTTGGGGGATCGCAAGACTTGAAGTGCTTGTAGGAGCACTTCTTGGAGGAAGGGTTGTCGATGTTTTGATCCTCTTGATTTGGTGGGTTGACAGAATTTGCAGTGAGAGCTTGCTAGACTTAAATTACAATATCAGGAAGTACTGCGGCCATTTGTTTTGCAATTTGAGTGGCCAAGCGTTCGTTTGACCTTCCTGACTTTCGTCCTCCACGTAGCTGCCTACCCGACATCTACAGGAATATACATAGGAAGATGGTGAGTTTATAGAGTGTTTAGGGGTCATGTGTCTTAAAAAATGAAATTAACATAAATATCAATAATGCAACTACATCCATAGGATGTCTTGGGTTTGCTCATGTTGGGCCTCAAATGTCCCCCATACCTTCACCTGTATAGTCATGTGGGACCCCATGACTATTGGTTTGGTAGGATTCACATTAGTATTGGCGATTTAACACTCGCATGACCCGAATGAAAACCACAAAATATGTTTACGAGATGTATGGTCGGAATGTGTCCAGGTGTAGACACAATGACAACTCAAAGTGGGGTTAGCTCACACGACGTTTGGTATAGCATGCTTTGACCTAATAGGTACTTCGTACTCTCATCGTTAGTCCCCAGGTAGGCAAACTGGTCCTTTATTTTGGATTTATACGAATGCCAAGCCTAGACAGGACGTTTCGACTACCGGTACTTATACCCTTCCAGTTACTACATGCCCGTCATAAGAACTCACTTTGATGAGATTTGAAAATACAAAAATCATTGTAAAGCAATCATGAAAATGATGTGGTGTGTGCTTTCATGGATATGATATGTTATAAGAATATGGTTCATGATAAGCATTATATGATAATATATACTTATGAACATGCTTGCATAACATTGAATGTAACAATAAACATAAAGCATATAAACATCATGAATTTTGCATGTAACACACAAAAATTTAAAATTTCTAAGCAACTATAGTATAGGCTCTAAGGGTCTAATAACCTATCATATATCTCTATAGTCATGGCTCTGATACCAATCAGTCACACCCCGACCCGCAGCGGAATAAGAGTCGGGGCATAATTGGGTTATCACCAAAGCTCATGATGTTTACTAATATGTTTCATATTTATTAAATCCAAATTACATTTCAATATTCCAAGTCAAATTCATACAATACAAGGAAAGGAAAAATTAACTAAATCAAATCCATAATCTAAACTGGTTTATTCTTCTAAGCCGCCCTATATGTTTCTTGCTTCAACTTGATCACCTGTATCATGTGTAAAAATGGGAAATTTTGGGTCAACAAAAGTTGGCGAGTGAACCTTGTTAAAAACATTTGTTATTGATTCATTATTGTAATTAATTTAGGAAAATTGTGCAATAATCATATACGAAGAAATGTATGTAAACATAACAATCACAAACCACCTTGCTTAAGCAATAAAAAAAGAATGATAATGTATATGTTGGCAACGTCCCGTTCACGCTCATAGGTAATGGGGAACGGACGGCCTATGCTAATGTATGTGAGATCAAGGCTCAATCAAATGGAGCCGATCTTATGTTGGCAACGCCTGGTTCACGCTCATAGGTAATGGGGAACAGCTCACGCTCATATGTAATGGGGAGCGGCGGCCTATGAAATGTATGTACTGAAATGATAAAATTAATCTAAACTTCAACCACACAACAATGGATACACATTGATTACACATTTGATCATGAACATGATGGATGCACAAATGTTTAATTATAATAAATAAATACGACACATGATACACCCCAAAATGTGATTAAAACGGGGAATTGGTAGAGATTCACTCACATTGGGTGCGTTTGTTTGAAGATGTTGAATGCGCACGAGTTTAGGGGATTGATCGACGAGAGATAACTAACCAAATAAATAACGAAAAGGTACGGTAAGTATGTGGATTTTATTAACTATTTTAATAGGATTTTTGGGTATAATTTTGTGAGTTTAAGGCTACTTTCTAACTTTGAAAACGTTATTTTTAAGTATTTTTAATTGATTTTTAAATTAAATAAATAAATAAAAATAAATAATGTTGACTTTGACCGTTGACCACTGTTGACCGTTGACCGTTGACCGGTTCGGTCAGTTCTGTTGTTGCACTGAGTGAGGTTCGAACCGGTGACCTCCCGTACGCGTGAACGCAGCTCTACCAACTGAGCTACGTGTCTAACCCGAAATAATTCTGTTTTTAATTATACTTATATACTATTTAGTTTAATCAGAAAATCATTTATTTTTAAAAAGATTTTAAACGTATCGGACCGGTGCTGACCACAGGTCTCGAACCCGGGACCTGTGAGTTAGCGTACACACAGTCCACCGCTGGACTGTGTGTCTAACCTGGTTATTAACTCGGTTTTTATTATACTTAACATGGTTTGTGAGTTAACCCGGTTCAGTTAAAAAGGCAATTTTTTATTTCAAGAGAGTAAAGCTGGGACAGAATTCGAACTCGCGTCGCATGTGTATTTGTTGCACACAGTTCACCGCTGGACTGTGTGTCTAACCCGTTCATTAAACCGATTTTAATTAATCTTATATTATACACAACTTCATCTTCTTCGTTCAAAACACAGACATCGACCAATTGACTGTTATTTGTTAAATTAACTTAACGAATGTTATGAGCCATCGTAAAGTAACGAACGGGAAAAGGTTTGAGGGCTGATTGTACCAAACTGTTCGTCTTTCTTCAGATGAAGGTCGTCGGCTCCGTTTTGGTGAGCTTCGGCTAATAGGATTTGCCAACAAATTTGGAGGGATTAGATGTGAAATGGAACTACTGGGTAACGACTATCAGTAAGTTAAAAGAATCATACCGGTTAACAGCAGGTTCTTGAAATTTCATAATTTCTCCGGCGGAAACAGATAATCCGGCAACGTCGTCTGGAAAGGATTCTGGGTGAGAGATTGATATTAGAATTTTGTCTAATAAAGGAATGAAGTAGATGGAAGTCTCGGTTTTCCGACGACTTGCAGATGTTTTCCGGCGAGTGAATTTTCGTCGAGAAGAGGTGCGATTTGTGAGCGAAAAGGCTTCCAGTGGATTGTGGGTGAATTTATAGGGAAGGATCGTGACGTATAGAGTCGGATTTCAGCCTCAATTCAAGGTCAGCCGTTCTCCGGCGGTTACGACTGATGTCGTGGGTTCAGACATCGGTTACAACCGTCGTCAAAGTAAATTCTTCGGTTAAATTGGACGAAAACGTTAATTATCGGCGAAGTCGTCGGGATTTCCGATGACTACTAATTGGGCGCGATTTTGACTGGATTTGACTTCCGTGTTTTATTATTTGAATTAACTGATTTGATATGATAACAAATAACTAAAGTGGCGGAGTGGTTGATGGTGTGAAGGTTAAGTCTTTGGGGATTTCCGGCTGATCCGTGTTCGACTCCCGGCAGCCGGTTTTCCTTTTTAATTAATTTATTTTTATTTTTTTTCAATTATAATTTATATCATCTAATTTGTTTATTAATTTTGTATCGCTTAAAATTAAAATAAGTCATAAATAGACAACAAAAATTTATAACTGATTGTTCGGTTATTAAACGAAGCGGGTTTCGAAAACCCGTTTTTCGACGGATGTTACATACACCTTCTTACGAAATCCTTCTACAATATATCTTCTCATGTTTGATCATCGCCAATCATGTCATTATCAAACTCTACACATGTTCATCCATTGTTTAGCATATAATTTCACATACTAACTTATACTAGACATTTTATCAAACACTTGGTGTGCGTACCTCCAACAAAGCATTATGTACAAGTATCCAAAGCATGTTTCTACTAGTTCATATCATAGATCATCAAAATTAACTAATTTCACATAATCCCTTCTTTTTATATCAAATCATCTAAAGATACTCTAATACATACCCATACATATATGAATATCACACAAATTTCACTACTACAAGATCACCATATCTTATCATACTACTATAAATTGGGTTTCACTTCAAGTCTTCAATATAATCAAATACAAGCATAAGTCACCGTCTACATGTGATTCTAACATATATTCAAGCTCAATTTCATACAATTTCACGGATTGATTAAACCCATTTCATCAAGATCATAAAAACATATAATTTAACTTTACCTTATGTTGAAGACACTAAGATGTTTAAGGAAATAGGCACATGCATTCAACTTTTGCCCTAAAACACACCAAATTTCTGTATTTTCTTGTGATTGTTGGAGGAGAAGGGTTCTCCTTCCCCTACTTCTCTCTTGCGACACACACCCACACCCCTTTTCTTTCTTTCTTTTTTATATATAAACGCATCTTTCTGGATGTGCATTTCCAGCCCTTATAGTTTTATTAATTTGCATGTTTACCTCTATCACATTCTTATACTTAAAACTTAACTTTGTATTTAACTAGGTTAAGTATCCCTAGTTACCCAACAACATGCCAAACCATTTAAACATACACCCAATAGTCAAAATATGGATTTTGGGGCGTTATACTATTAATGTATTTTTATTATATATCTGGAACTAGGTTATGTATCTGTGTATTACACAGGTTGAACAATTTCAATTAACATATGCACTATATATATATATATATATATATATATATATATATATATATATGGTAAGGTTTATGTGAGAACCACCTTTATTGCGAGAACCGCGAAAACCAATGTGAACACAAAAAAATACATAAAAATAATCTAAAAAACACATAAAAAGATTAATATTTTTTTAAATTGTTATATTTCGTCACCAAAAAAAATTCGAGTAAAAATTATTGATGCACATGTGCATATGTATCATTTCTTGGACAAATTCCGTATTACATTACCAGTAGTACACAATTGTACTTTCATTTACAATACCATCTGTAATACACTACTTTTTACGTTACCAATATTAAAAATGTACATGTGCATCATTATGTATAACCATGATATAACGTGTTTTGGTAAAAAAAAGTTTGTGATTTGAATGATGAAGTAGGCTCATATACATGTTTTTTGGTTAGTTATATATAGTGGTTGATGGTTTGGTTTTATTTGTCACTTTATGCTGTAATATGTTGTTTGGATGGTATAAAGGGTGTTGATGTACATGTAATAAAGTGAAATATTGGTAATGGTATTGTATTATGGATGGTAGGAGGTAATGGTATTGTATTATGGGTGGTAGGAGGTAATGGTAGTGTATTATGGATGATATGATAGATGAAAGGGAAAGTGTATTTAAAATAGTGTATCAAAACACGCTATATTATGTTCATACAAATAGATGCACATGTGCATTTCTAATATTGTTAATGTAAAAAGTAGTGTATCATGGATGGTAGTGTAAAGGAAAGTGCAATTGTCTAATATTGGTAATGTATTACAGAATTTGTCAAAAAAATGATACATACGCACATGTGTATGGATAATTGTTACTCGAAATTTTTTTATTTTTGGTTTTTTTTATTGACGAAATATAGCCATTTTAAAAAAAATATATTTAAAAAATAAAAAAATTGTGTGTTTTTTTAGATTTTTTAGGTATTTTTGGTTGTGTTTACACTGATTCTCGTAGTTCTCGAAAAAAGGGTGGTTCCTAACAGATCATTCTCCTATATATATATATATATATATATATATATATATAGGGTAAGGATCTAGAGTGAAAAACATTATAAGAGTGAACCGTGTGAACTGATCTAGACCATTGATTTTCATCATCCTAAAGTTTTGATTAGTGGCATGATCGTAATTATTGAGATTTATTTTTTCCTTTAAATTTAATTAAAAAGGGTAATTCTGTAATTACATAATGGGTCAGTTTTTTAAAACTGTAAACATGAAAAGTTGCCATATATTTCACCAGTTACTTGCTCCTCCAAAGTTACCATATATTTCGCCAGTTACTTGCTCCTCCAAATTCGAGTATATTATTTAATACACATGCGTACTGTATATTATAAACTGGAATTCTACAGCAAAGCTGCAACCTCGATTTATAATAATGCAGTAACTTTACCATGTTATACATGTGTACTGTATGGTATCAACTAGAGGTTTGCATCAAAGTTGAATACTCGCATGTAATAATGCAGAAACTTCAAATAATACACATGTGTACTGTATGGTATCAACTAGATGTTTACAACAACACTGCATCCACTTATATAACGTCATGCATCATCTTAACAGTATACACATGTGTATTAAATAATGCATATACTACAAAACTGCATCATGATATGTAATAATGCATATACTACGCAATTATACACATGTGTACTGAATTGCAACAACTGGATGTTTACAACAAAACGGCATAATCACAAATAAAAACCGCAAACTGCAATTATGTGGATAATGGATGGGAATCGATGTGTACCATTAAAACAGTAAGGGCACCTATGGAATTGGAAGCAAATTTCGTTGTACAAATATGTATTAACAACCATTACAAAAAGTCTGTAAGATTTAGAAAGAAAAAAAATATGAGTTGTACATATGTGTATGACGTGGGATAATATAAAACCACGAAAGTTATAAGTATTGTTATCAATATACGTCTGTGTATATAAGCATACAACATCATCCTTCAGATAAAACATAATACAAACATCTCAACCATCTGTAATCATGATGACAAAAACTGCAAACCTAGAATACATATACAGAGCGATGAAATCAACATGAAGCAAAACCGAATACGAACACATAATGGTTAATTGGACTATTGTGGTTGTTAGGCCATCGCTAGTTTGGTTGACTACTTGAGTCGACCATGAAAGATCATGAAGATGAACTATATGACGTTCAAAGAAAAAATACAGAATGATGAAGAACTGCTCGATTGAAAACAAAATCTGGTGTGTTTTGACCGGTAATTTGATATAGATCTTGTTTAGATTTAAAAAGATATTTTGAATAATCACAAAAATAGGGAAGTGTATGGATTAATTAAAATAGTAATTAATAATAATTTAATGTATAATTAAAATCCTATCCTTTATAACTAAAAAAATAATCAAGGTTCAAGATTAGTTCACTCAGTTCACTCTCAAAAAGTTGTTCACAAATGATCCTAATCCTATATATATATATATATATATATATATAATATATATATATATATATATATATATATATATATATATATATAGGATGTGGAGAGCTCAAATAAGAAGAAAATTTTTGTAAGAATAAAAAGAATAACTTTTAAACTAATAGAAATTCTCCATTTACTTCATTTAATGTGTGTATTTAGTATTATGAAAAAGGGCATATAGGTACATCTATAATCGTCACTAATTAGCTAATTAATTAAACTTGTAACTCATTTTTTAATATACTTTTTCAAGATAAAATAATTTATGGTTAAGGACAATTTTGACATGTGTAGGATAAATTTTAGTACGTGTAGGATAAATTTTGAAATGTGTAGGTTAAATTTGCATGTGTGTAGGGTAAATTCCGATAAGTATAAGATATGTGTTTGATAAATTTTGAAATGTGTAGGATATAATGTTTTTATTTTATTAATGAGAGATAACATAATTAATGAGAGAAGTTATAAACTATTTAATGTTTTACCATTATACCCTTTCTTCTTTTTCTTTTTACATAAATTTTTTTCTTAAATGAACATTCCTATATATATATATAATATATATATATATATATATATATATATATATATATATATATATATATATCATCCAACAAGAGAAAAAGTATTGTACAAATTTTCAATTACAATATAATGATAAGCCAACCATAATTTGACTATAAAAGTAGTAGATTTAACGTGAGGGTAATATGGATGAGAGGTATATTGTAGTAAGTGGGGCAAGCAAAACATGCATAATCGTACCCTGATGAATTCACACTTGTATTTATGGGTTGTCTTTATGAATTGTATGGTATAAAATACCAAACATAAGAAAATACGATACATATGGAATTTGATGGTTATAACCATAAATGATATAGAACATTTGTTAACCATCCGATCAGCCAATTATTTTAAACCAATATATGTATCTAGCATGGTTGATAAAGCAACTGAATATAAATACGACAAAAAAATTATTATGATCCCTTATATAAAACTTATAATGTGGTGATATGATTTAGATATAGTTACATTGTTTGAAGATTTAATAATTATTTTATTGTTGTAAAACAACGGTCTATTAGCAACTAATATACAACTACAATAAGCATGAGAAAACAAGACTATATAGATCATGTAGAGAATAAGAACATAAAAATAAGGGAATGAGAATCATTCTCCTTGATATTAACATCATATAAAATGCCAATAGGCATTATGACATTGATACAAACATAAATATAATATAGGAGTTGGTAATGTGGATAGTCACTAATAAATAATATATTGATAACACTCCTCCTTAACTATCCACATGTGATAAAAGAAAGGGTTACATTATTCTTTCAGTATGCTTAGAGATGCTGCCTCATTAAAAACATTGCCAGGATAACCCAGTGAGACAAAACCTCGGCTAAGGGAAAAAGAGTGCAGCGCATATTGTCTCCCCCTAATACTTCTGGATCAGGTACGTTGCCTCGTTAAAACCTTACTAAGAAAACCCAATGAGATAAAACTTAGTGAAGGGGAAAAGTGCAACTTGTGTAAAACTCCCACTCATTATAATATGTATCATTTAAGTAACAAATGCAAAGCTTCTATGAAGGTTGCTGAAAACTTTTGTAGTCTATGATTTGTCGCTTGATCCCTTAATGTGCAATACTTTAATGAACATTGATTTATAATCTTCTCTAGTTGCCTCCTAGATCCCATAAGATCCATGAATGTGTTTTGTTACATTTCCTGCATTTACAAAACTAACCAAACTTGTTGAGGGGTTAGTAAAATATGAACCCATAGTGTTTGTTCCTTAAGAGTATAGAAAACATAAGTTTTACCCATTACATTATCTCCTCACTGTACACCATTTATATCTTCATAATATATGTTCGTGAATAACTAGTAAGATATATTAATATAGTTTGTATTTAACAATGGTACTTCTGGACAATGATCTGTGCTTCTTTGGTACGAGATGATAAGAGGTATTTTCTATATCAACTATATGGACATCATTAAATGTATTGACACCATAAACTTTGTCCGTATGAAAATTTCCACCATCTTTTACATGTATTATGATTGATGGATAATAATACAATTGCTTCTTCTACATATTGAGCCATAAATTTGCAATACAATTTATAGTTTGGAAATTATTACTTTAATATTTGAGCTCATTTTGATCTCATCATGACATCACCAACATATATAGTGATACTTTGTAAACCTTATATTGTTCTTCTAATGAAAACGCATGGACCAACTACACCGTATGTATTTCTCATCTCTGATCTCACCAGTGAGTCTTATATCACAATCGACTTGACTATTTTAGTCCATGCATATCTTATAAATTTTGTAGAACATTTCTTGAGGTTTTCATACCTATGCTTAGATATTTATAATCCATCACAAACTTCTTTCCATCTTTGACTATATTGGTGTATGTGTACACTCTTTAGGAGTTGTTAAATAACTTTCTTGTTTAAATATTGATTTCTATATCATATCTTCAAAATCCAAATTGTATCTTCTCTTTATTTATTAAGATATCAAAATCACCGAGTACAATTTCTTCTATGTATGTCTTTTAGTGCAAAAGAAATACATCATTAAGATGTTTTAATTAACTTTTAAGCACTCAACTACCTTAGGATACTCTTTAGAAGTTCCACTTATATCCAACATGTAAAATAATCATAAAGTATTCAAATCTAAATACAGTGATCACATTGTTCTCGAGAACTTACTTTACATGAATTACATAATTTAAATCCTTCAGCACTTTCATGTAGCTTTCAGTTTCAAGTGATGCATAACATTATGAGATGCATATTAATTCTCTTTTTATATTACTAGAATAATTAAATACTAGAAAGTTATTGCATCCATCACAGATTAAATATATCTTATCATTAATAATCATAGGTCTTTGCGGAACCCTTGTGCTATAAATTCTTGATTCACATAAAAGGCCTAATTGTATCTGATATATTTTGCAACTTTTGGTGTATGGACTGCTAGTCCGAAAGCTTTCCATTTCAATAGAGAATTCAACTCTGCCTCATTTGCGTCTTCCATTTTGGCCAATCATTTCTTTGTATTTATTCATAGGCAGATTTTAAATCTTGATCCTCATCATTTCATCAATTCAAGCGCTATATTATATACAAAAGTATAACGACGTCGATTTTTGTTTAGATTCCATACAATTCTAGACATTATATAATTTACTAAGAGCTCTTTATAATCAGGTACCTGAAGTTCTTTTAGAACCATCATGTCCAATATCTCTTTAGGAGATATTATTACTATAACCTCGACTTGACCATCTTAATTACTTGCTCTAATTTTCGAGGAACTTTATTATTGGAATCGACTAGTCTACCATGCTTCAGGCATGTAATAAACTCATTACAAATGTGTTGTTGTCTTTCTGAGATAAAATATAACTAAAGCATAAGCAGTTGCTTATGTGACTTACTTTGTCACTATATTTAGGTCAGTGAACTCGTCTGATAACTTATTCGTTTATATTGGTAAATGAATTATCTTTTGAACTTCTGGTTCATAGTTTACAGTTTGAGGATCAAGATTACATGATAATTCATTCCACTTTTCACTTTGCAACTGCTTTTTATCTCCCCTGAATGTTGGGAACATTCATTCATTAAAGTGATAAACAATGAACAATAAATAACTCTCTTACTAATGGCTTTAATATTTAATCATAGGCAACTAATTATGCCCAACATATTCTCAATCTTTTTAGAGTTCCCGTCTTTGTATGGTGTGGTGGATGAATTTAAATATTCATGCCATATAACCAAAAACCTTTGAAGGGACAGATTAGGTTCCCGGCCAAAACCAACTATAACGAGGAAGAAATATGATAACTTGTTGGCTTGATGTGAATACATGTAAAATTAAATATAAACATGAACCTTTTGCTTCATGATCAATTGGTTTTTAATCACTTGTAGACGTGTAGGTGATCGTCTCAACAATAACACTTATGGCAATGATCATTAATAACATGGGAATCAAATTCATCATTATACACAAAATAAATGTGCGAATCTGGAATAATATGCTTACTATCTTATTAGGTAAGCCATAAACGATCAGTACCTCAAGCGAACTTCATAACCATTTAGACGATGCATCGATTTCAAAATACTAAATGGTTTCATGTTAGGATACATACAAATCCTTTAACATTTCCAGAGTATTTATGGATTTATGCCCTACTTTAGCTGATAAATAATTAATTTCCACTGACATGTTTAACTATCAAGAAGATATGGTTCTTTAATACATTTCACATCATCAATACTCGGTGTGGTCTAACCGGCCATGCCAACTAATTAAATAATTATGATTCATAAACTTTTGGTTTATGACCGTATATGTGCACTCTTGTTTGTCTAATACATGACAGTAAATACGAGAGAATAATGTATTATTATTTCAAAATTTCATCTTATAACATATTTCTCATATTTTATTCTCGTATATTCACTCCCTTAATGCACCACTTCTTGTGGCCAGATTCATTATACATGGTCGACTCATTTTAACATGAGGATCATTGCAATTTCCTTATTTACCATGATCACTACCTTACAAGGATCATTGTATAATCATCACATTATTAACATGGTTGAACTTATTGTTAACATGAGCATTATTATGATTTTCTAAATTTCTATGATCATAAACTTTAAATGGATCATTTTATCATCACATTCACTTCAGTGAATGGATTTCGACTACTAAACTTTCATGGTAGCATCATTACAATATCCTTAGTCATGAATGTGACCTTTACACTAATCGTTATATCATCACATTCACTTTAGGGAGTGAATTAGAACCACATTACTTTCATGGTTGTCATTTCAAACCTTATATAGACTTTAACAATCTTGCTACTTCAAGAGCATATTTGAGGTTAGACAATGAAAAATGGTTTTATTCAAACTGTATAAATAATCGTTTCATCACATATCATATAACATCAATTATATGACCGAGTCATTAAGATTTACCGGTCTAAATACTTACAAGCTTTCATTAAATCATAATAAGCTTTAGGTAGTTCTTCCAATGCTATATTATAAATAAATATTGATCACAATTTAGTCATGTTTATAACGTATTATCATATACCGCAACTTTGGTCATTTTGATGTTCTTTTTCAAAAGTAACAACATATGGGACACGGTTTATACATAAAGCTAGAATATCAAAAACATGACATGTCCTCAAGTAAAACATGTTTTGATACAAAGTAATGAAGAAATACATAATATATGTATTAACCTATCATGATATAACCTATCACATGTATATCTTATATACATATATATGCCTTTTACCCCAAGCATTTCAAATATATACAATGTTAGCAAGAATACAATAACATTCACAAACATCCATAGAAACTATTATACAATTATCAATATAGCATACCATCATATAAGACAAGCTAATAATGCTTTTAATAAAATTTAAATAATGATAATCTTGTAATAAAAAAATATTTCACATCATTTTCAATATGTTTTGTATGCACTAAAAGTTATCAATTTATCATGTATAATGTGTTCATGGAATGTAATGAGACGTAAAGTTTGTTTTTGGGGCATGAACTAGAAAAACAACCGAAGTCCGATGAGTGGAACTTAGATCTCTGTTTGTCAATAGATTCCAAAAGTTTTTCGAATTTTATAAGTATAAAATAAATGCATATCTTGTCAAAGTGACATTTTCTCTGGTTATATAATATATAATCAATAATAATGAACATGGTTACTTTAATATAGATGCGTCACATATACGATTAAAGTTCCCCTACAGATTTAATGAACCTTTGTCTTACATTTGAACTAAAAAAAAAACTTTCAAAGTTTGGACCAATATGTAGTAAGATTATTTATAAAGGCATACTTCCCTTATACTACATATTCGGGAATGAAAGAAAATACTAATTTAAACTATATATTTAATTAGTTATTTAATATAAAACACAAATGTCAAATTGATTCTCTAAGAGAATTATTTATTGTATTAGAGTGCATTTCTCATAATTACATAAAAAGTCATTCAAACGGGCATTTAGAAAAGAATAATATATGACAAATCTTCTATCATTCACATAGAGAATACAAAACTCAAATATAACAAAACAAAAAAAATTCTAGAAACACATTGTAATAGAATTATATCCATAACCATTTAAATTATAAAATATTTAGTTATAATATAATTTGGAAAAAATATATTCATAAAATTAATTAATTAGGTCGTAATAATTAAAATTTAAATTTCAATAGTCTATTAATCAATTTTCTCCATCAATTTTGCCGTGCCGTTTGCTTCATCGTTAGCTGTAATGTGACGCGACCCTATTACGGCTTACCGATTTATCTTCTCATCCTTTTCTTATCGATAAATAACTAAATCCCCATTAAAACCTCACTCGGTAATCAAATAAATTATTTAAGAAAGATGTAATAGAAATCCAGGCAAAAGACTACTTTAGAATAAAAGAAGATGATACTTACCAATGGAAATTCAGGGAACTCCATCTCAATCATCAGTTTTGGATCCATGACAATACTTACTGCTCTAAGTGCTTAACGGGTCGTGTTTGCGGGTTAGCGGGTCGTGCTGATAACGTGTTGTAAAACAACGGTCTATTAGCAACCAATATACAACTGCAATAAGCATGAGAAAACAAGACTATATAAATCATGTAGAGAACAAGAACATGAAAAATAAGGGAATGAGAATCCTTCTCCTTGATATTAACATCATATACAAATGCCAATATATATGCATTATGACATTGATAAAAACATAAATGTAATATGGGAGTTGGTAATGTGGATAGTCACTAATAAATAATATATTTATAACATTCGTATGCTTTTTAGTGTTTGATAAATTTCAAACATTTATCACTTTGCATATATAAGGACTATTGCAAAACAAGAATAATACAAAAATTAGTTTTTGTTATGAATACATCATTAAGAGTGACTCTCCACATCCTTAACTCCTTTTTGTATTTACTCTTATATTAATGTATGGACCTATAAATAGAGGCTTTGTATTTCATACTTACATATGAATAAGATATATGTTTGTCATTCTCTCTTTATCTCTATATGTTAATAGGCTAGTTGTTACACAACACGTTATCAGCACGACTTGCTTTTAGAATGGATGATATTAATTTTAAGTGTTGCAAATATTAGTGTACCGTGAAGCCGATAGCTGTTGTATCACGTACGGGGACCTCCACCAAGAACATAACTTTTCGATGGCCAACTACTCAAAATATCAGGTATCCATAATGGTTTATATACTCTGTTACTACTCAACTATTAATGAGCCATATAGATTAATTACTAAAATCAACAAATATATTATATGATAAAATTAAATTAATGGGTTGCGCATAAACTTGTATGATGGTATCTAAAAGTCTTAGTGAATAGATATGATACTTCTTATTTTATGGTAGTCACAAAAGAAACACAAGGACACTGATATTCTTGAAAACAGTTCACTCTATTCATTGTAACAAATTCAACAATTAATATAAAATTCATGGACAATAATTTGCATTGAAATTTATGTTAATGTTTTATATCTTTTCTATTCACGATATTTTGTTCTCTAATTAAAAGCAAATTAATTAATTATTTCATCTAATAAATACCACACTGAAATATTTTGGTGGACTTTGTTCATATAATATTTGTTTCTTATCTATTTAAAGTATTATAATAATTTCCTTTATCATATCAGTTATGATTTTAAATTCAAATTCCTCAAGTAATTATAATATACAATACAGATAATATGTCGCTAGATAAATAGTAAAAATCTCAGTATATTTATTTTCTAATGTAGTGCTTCATAATCGGGTATTATCTAAAAGAGTTATGTTTTTAAACATCTAGATAATTGGTTAACTTGGTCCTTAGCTATTCTTATATATTTTATCTTATTCTTTGAAAAACAATTATAGTTTGTTTATTTTTCTTACTAAAAAAGGATAATAAAAGTAAAAATAACTAAGAATTTGGTTATACTTTCAACTCTAATGTTCATGTAATCATGTTGAAATCTCATAATACTCTAAAGTGTATAAACATTTTGAATCTCTCATAGTATTTTATTATTGCTTTTTTCTTTTGGTTTAAATGTGCAAACACGCTTGAATACACCTAGACATACCTACTGTATTTAGAGATTGCAAAATTTTGGTTGTTGCGCCATGTTATTTTAGAATAATGGTGTGATCTGCAAGTAAGTTGTATTGTCATATATCCATGTCTTTAGTTTTGTGTTTATGATGAGATTTGATTTGTAATAACATGTTTTACATAAAAGTTTTAGCTAAGATTCTAGTTTGACTTTTATATACATGCATATATAAGTGTATTTTTATGATTCTAAGATGTATGATTTGATGAAGTCTTACATCATTTTCAGTTTTGTCTTTATGGAACTACAATATTTTGAAAGTCACATACTTAATGTTGGTAAAATAGGAAAATCTTTGAATAAGTTGATTAAAATACTTAAAAGATTGTGAACACTGAGTATTATTGATTTATGGATACAAATTCTATAATCATTATCTTTTATACATGTTAATCTTCTACCTTTAATTAAGATTTTAACATGTTAATTGAGTTTTATTTGGTTAATATAATGTTGAAAAAAAAACTTTGAACATTTTGTGTATAAAGGATAAAGCCATAAAATAACTTACAACTTTTGCATGGAAATTAATATGAAAGATCATACATATTTCATGTCACGCTTTATATAATTTGGAAAACCTGAAAAGACATAATATTATATGTTATTAGTGAATACTCTAAATCATGGAGATATTTGTATAATTTCAAATTAGAGTGATAAAACTGTGTATATGAGATATACTTATGAGGAGTTACTAGGTAAATACATACTTCATAGAAGTGATAGAAGTGATGAACGCATGTTATTTCAAAAGGTTGTATTATAAGTCATTTTACGTAATGACATGACATAAAGTTATGCATTATGTAATCTAATCTTGTGTATACATTGTGTTCCATATCTTCTAAGTTTAAAAAGAACATCCGAATGACCAAAGTTATGGTATACGATCACAAGTTATAAACATGATTAATTTATGATCAAGGTTCAGTTTTAAAATAAGACACCCAAGTGTCTACAAAAGCTTGTAAGATTTTGAACCGATAAATCTTAATGATTTAATCATGTAACTTCTTCTCAATTGATATTATGTGATGAGAAGGTTATTTATACATTGTTATATGAAACATATTTTTATTATCAAAACTCAAATATGCTCTTGAAGTAGCAAGATTATTAAAGAAAATAATATAAGGTTTGAAATGACCATCATGAAAGTTGTGTGGTTATAATACTTTCCTAGAGTGAATGTGAAGCCGTGTAGTTCTAATCCATTCACTAAAGTAAAGGCGATGATGATCAGTGTAAAGCTCACGATCATGATTAGGGAAATTGTAATGATGCCACCAAGAAAGTTGTGTGTTAATGATACTTTCCCTAAAATGAATGTGATGATATACTTATCGACCGGTTTAAAGTTTGTGATCATAGAAATTGAGAAAATCATAATAATACCCATGTTAACAATGAGTTCAACCATGTTAATAATGTGATGATTATACAATGATCCTTGTAAAGGTTGTGATCATGGTAAATGAGGAAATTGCAATGATCCTCATGTTAATAATGAGTCGACCATGTAATAATGAACCTGGCCACAAGAAGTGGTGCATTAAGGGAGTGAATATACGAGAATAAAATATGAGAAATATGTTATAAGATTAAATTTTGAAATAATAATACATTATTCTCTCGTATTTACTGTCGTGTATTAGGCAAACAAGAATGCACATATATGGTCATAAACCAAAAGTTTATGGATCATAATTATTTAATTAGTTGGCACGGCCGGTTAAACCACACCGAGTATTGATGATGTGAAATGTATTAAAGAACCATATCTTCTTTATAGTTAAACATGTCAGTGAAAATTAATTGTTTATTAGCTAAAGTAGGGTATAAATTCCTAAATATTCTGGAAATGTTAAAGGATTTATATGTATCATAACATGAAACCATTTAGTATTTTGAAATTGATACATCGTCTAAATGGTTATCAAGTTCGCCACTTGAAGTATTGATCGTTTATGGCTTACCTAATAAGATAGCAAGCATATTATCCCAGATTCGCATATTTATTTTGTGTATAATGATGAATTTGATTCCCATGTTAGTAATGATCATTGCCATAAGTGTTTTTGTTGAGACGATCACCTACACGTCTACAAGTGATTAAAAACCAATTGATCATGAAGAAAAAATTCCATGTTTATATTTAATTTTACATGTATTCACATCAAGCCAACAAGTTATCATATTTCTTCCTCGTTATAGTTGGTTTTGGTCGGGAACCTAATCTGTCCCTTCAAAGGTTTTTTGTTATATGGCATGAATATTTAAATTCATCCACCACACCACACAAAGACGGGAACTCTAAAAAGATTGAGAATATGTTGGGTATAATTAGTTGTCTATAATTAAATATTTAAAGCCATTAGTAAGAGATTTACGTACGGTTCATTGTTTTTCACTTTAATGAATGAATGTTCCCAACGTTCGAGGGAGATAAAAAGCAGTTGCAAAGTGAAAAGTGGAATGAATTATCATGTTATCTTGATCCTCAAATTGTAAACTATAAACCAAAAGTTCAAAAGATAATTCATTTACCAATATAAAATAATAAATTATCAGATGAGTTCACTAGCCTAAATACAGTGACTAAGTAAGTCACATAGTCAACTATTAATGCTCCAATTAAGTTAATTGTCCTAAAAGGACAAACCATATATTAGTAATGAATTTCTTGCAAACCTGAAGCATGGTAGACTACTCGATTCAAAAAAAAATTACTCGAAAAAATTTGGAGCAAGTAATGAAGAAGATGGTCAAGTCGAGGCTATAGTGAAAAGGTCTCCTGAATAGACATTAGACATGATGGTTCTAGAAAAACCTCAGGTACCTGAAAATAAAGAGCTCTTAGTAAATTATATCATGTCTATAAATGTTTTGGAATCGAAATTAAAACGACGTCGTTATATTTTTGTATATAATGTAGCGCTTTAAATAATTAAATGATGAGGATCAAAATTTAAGATCTGCCTATGAATTAATACATACATATAAATGATTGGCCAAAAACGAAAAAAATGCAAATAAGGCAGAGTTGAAGTCTCTAATAAAATGGAAAGTTTTTCGGACCAACAGTCCATACAACTGATTTGTTGGATACAAATGGGTCATTAATGCGAATCATGTGAAAATTAAATTAAATGACATAAGACAAAATTGGTGGCACGAGGATTTTAACAAAAACCCATGATTGATTATAAAAAGACGCATTCTGAAGTGGTGGATGCAGTGACTTTCTTATTTTATTCATCTGGTAATACAAAGAGAGAATTGTTATGCGTCTTATTTGATATTGAAATTTACATGAAGCTCCATGATGGATTTATATTATCAGAATCATGTAAAGTTAGTTCTTGAGAACACTATGATTGTTATATGCATATTAAAGTTTGAGTACTTTGTGAGTATTTAATATGTTGATTATGATTGGAACTCTTGATGAGTTTCCTAAAGCAGTTGGGTGCTTGAAGTAATCTAAGACATCATAGGATGTAATTTTGTGCACTAATATATATGCAATAAATAAATAGAACTTGGTGATTATGATATCCTAATGTATAAGAATGGTACAATGTTCATTGGAAGTGATTTTGAGGTTATCGATGTTCCAATTGATTTGCTAAATGATAAAGTTTATGTACCAAAACTCTTAAAGAGTGAATGCACATGCATAATTGGTCAAGATGGAAAAAGTCCATGATGGATTGATGATGTTGGAAGCATTAATATCAATACCCTAAGAGCGTTATCTACAAAGTTAACAAAATGTGTAAGGATTAAAATAGATGGGTTGAGTGTTTTATAACTCATGTGATGTTGATATAAGTTTGATTAAGTTAGCCATGCTTCTATCAAAATTTCACTTCTAAAAGTTTGCTATAATCACAGTCTACAGTGATGATATACACATCATCGAGAGAAACTGTCGAGCTTTTAGAGAGAAAAGTTTTTGAAAGACCTTGACTCAATGTAATTATTTCTTGACTTGCAGCTCGAGTATATGTGTAATGATATTTTTATCAATCCATCAAAATACATTCAGAAGTTGTGACATTTTACTATGAACAAAGTTCATCCTGAAAGAACGTTAAATTTTGTTCATTACATAATACAGAAAAGAAACCTTATCATCTCCAATTAAATAAATTGAAACTTTTGGTCTAGAAGTACCATAGTTTAGTGCAATGGGTGCATTAATATTTCTTGTTACCCATGCATGATTATAAATCTTTTATTTGAATATATTGACGTAATTTAACATTTGTCAAGTGAAGAGAAGTTGAAATCAGTTAAAACAACTACTTTGATACATCTGAGGTATGAAATATTGTTTTACTAACCAATCGAAACAAGTTTGGTTAGCCTTGTTGATGCAGGGAATGTAACACAAACACGGTTGTTGATCTTGTCGTACGTATATATGAGAGGATGCAGTAGAAGTCTAACATGAAGGTCATGCATCATGCTTAGTTTAAAGAATTGCACATGAGGAGATCAAGCAACAATTCATTGACTACCAAGTTTTGAGAAACTTTCAAGACGATCGACATTGTCACTTAAAAGATACATATTAAAATGAGGGGGAGTAATATATAAGTTATCGGTTCCTCTTCACTAAGTTTTCTGCTATCGAGTTTTCTTAATAAGGTTCTTAACGAGTAAACAAATCTGATCCAGAAGTATTAGGGGGAGAAAATACGCGCTGCACTCTTTTCCCTTAGCTATGGTTTTATCCCACTGGGTTTTCCTAGCAAGGTTTTTAATGGGGCAGCATCACCAAGCATATTAGAAGAACACTATAATATTTCATCATGTGGATAGTCAAGGGAGAGTTTTATGAATACATCATTAAGAGTGACTCTTCACATCCTTAACTCCTCTTTTGTATTTACTCTTATATTAATGTATGGACCTATAAGTAGAGGCTTTGTATTTCATACTTATACATAAATAAAATATATGTTTACCATTCTCTCTTTATCTCTATATGTTAATAGGCTAGTTGTTACACAACAGTTTCTAAATTTAAACCTTAAACACTAAATATCACTAAATTAGTTTATGAATTTAAACCTTAAATACTAAATATTAGTAAACTAAGAAACCCGATATAATGAAATAACAATATTTTAAACACCCAAATGAGAAAACAAATACAACCGTGTTTACCATATGGGTAAATGAGTATTAGACAGCAAAACCAAAAAAAGAATGGCCTCGTATGTTGACACACGTTCC
Organism: Scalesia atractyloides; assembly: GCA_947069175.1. Lineage (NCBI taxonomy): Eukaryota > Viridiplantae > Streptophyta > Magnoliopsida > Asterales > Asteraceae > Scalesia > Scalesia atractyloides. The sequence continues at coordinate 73,164,166 of CAMTDV010000026.1, forward strand.
CATTAGTTTTATTCGGTTATATAGTATATATATAAATTATATAGTATATATATATATAAATTATCATCATCATACTCAATAAATCTTACAAATAGCAAAGCTAAGGTAGATTTTGAGGAGAGTTAGATGTAGATAGCGTTACCTCTACCCCATATGAATAGAGATGTTGCTTCCAGTGAGGCCCCCAACTCCATAGTAGTTTTACATCAAGCCTTGGACATAAGGCACACAACTCTCAGCAAAAAGACCGATTAGTGCATGTACGCTCTTGTCTTTCGGCTATCAACCAAACTACATGATTAACCGTCCCCTGCTTTTAACGTTATTTTCACGAAATTAGTAAAATAACTTTAAAATTATATACTGTAGATATACATATTAATTTTAGAGTAAATTACAAGCTTTGTCCTTTATGTATGTACCAAATTGCAGGCGGTGTCCTTTGACTTCAAAATTAACTGGTTTTGTTCTTAATTTTTCAAAATCCTACACGTTATATCCTTAAGCCCTAACACAATTAGATTTTTTAACTAAATCTGATCATGCGACTTGTGTGTAAGGGCATTTTTGTCATTTGACATTTCCTTTGACTAAATATGTAAATAACTTCAATACCAAACCATGTAAAAAAGATTTAAATAAATAATAAGGTTATATATATGAATAAAAGTTATCTCTCTCTTTGCACCATCCATCATCATCCCATCGCCTCCACTTGCCACGACCTGCTACCACCACCTCCAACCTAACCTACCCATCTCTACCATCTCTCTCTTTCTCTCTCCCATCCATAACCCACCAGCCATCACACTCCTTTTGTGTCTCTGAACAAACACACAATTTCAAAACCTAGAACTCTTATCCTTCACAAATCTGTTTATGGTTGTGTCTAAGAGACAAACCTGCAACATTGTTATAGGCGCTAGCTGAGAATAAAATCAAAACCCGTAACCCGCAACACAAAATCAAAACCACTGTCGGCAAAACAAAAAACCATTGCAGGCCATTGTTTCAACCCACGAAATTTGTTACCCCACAGAAACCCTCATAGCCGCCGCCGCCTTTCTTCTCCTCCACATTTTGATGATTCCGTCGCGTTTCTTATCCTCATTGGATCTAGTGGTGGCTGTTGCCACCTTTCTTTTACTCGTCAGATCTAGGCGGTGGGTGATGGTTGGGAGTGGTGTGGTGGCAAGTGGGGCGGTGGAGAACCATGGTGGTGTTGGTGATGTTGATAATGGCAGTGGTTCGTGTCGGTTGTTGGTGGGGGTGGTATGTGTCGGTTGTTGGTAGTGGTGGTAGTTGTTGTCGGTTGTTAGTAGTGGTAGACGATAGAGGTATATAGAAGGGGTAGAAAGAGAGAGGGATAGAGGTAGAGTGAGAGAGATATAAAGCTTGATATTATTGTATATACATATATTAATTATATTAAATAAATGGGTAAAATGAGTAAAATGCCCTTGTGTAATCTGGTTTAACAAAAAAATATAATTGTGTTAGGGTAAAGGACATAAAATGCAAGATTTTGAAACATTAAGGAAAAAGCCAATCAATTTTGAAGTCAAATGACACCACCTGCAATTTGGTACATACATAAAGGCAATGTTGAAGTAATCGCTAGTTGCCAGTCGGGCGACAGGGTAGGGACCAACGATTAATCGAAATATATGGGGATTAATTGGCATCTAGTCAGAATTTTTACAACCATGCATAAAGACAAAACTTGTAACTTACTCTTAATTTAATTAGTTTTATATTATTATTATATTATTATTGTTGTTATTATTATTATTATTATTATTATTATTATTATTATTATTATTATGTGATCCGAATTGATTTGGCTTGGACAGACACATAAAAACTTAATTTAATGATAAGCAACTAACTTTAAAATTTTCCCATCTCCATGAAAGAAAGGTAGGTGTCCGTCATTGACGATACAAAAAAGGATTATATGTTAAAAACTTGATATGTTTTTCAAATGCACATAGTGATTGAAGATTATGTTGATTATTACCACTGCTTTCTTAAAAATGTGTTTTTAAATAAAACTGACCGTTGATATTACATGAGACCAAACATAATGGTCTCGTAGTCAGCCAAACCACGTATGACCACGAGCCATAAACCACCCCCTCCTTGTTATTAATGGTTTTTAGCCTTGCTTATGGTCTGAAGCACACGGTGAAGACTGGCAATATCAAGGAAAGAAAGAAAACAGGCAGTGTGTTGTGAATGTTTAGGATTTTTTTTTATTCAAACAAATGAATTTAACATATCATTTCATGTGTCTTACAATTACACTATATACGTGGATGGAAGTGACAAAAAATAATCCAATGGAACTTACTATTTATTCATAATTGAACTTAGCTATAAAATTATGAATGTTTGAAATAAAGTATATACCAAATTAGATAATATATTTCTATGTGGATATTATTTTATTGCTTAAAAAGAATAATTACAATTAAAATTTATATTTTGAATTATGAATAATCTATTGCTAAAAAAGGGTAAATATTTACTATTTTAGTATCTTGATATTTAATTAAGTATATTGTTTTAAGCAAAGTTGATGAATCATTAGTCTAGTTCGTTCATATACAAAGCAGCGTACCAGTCGCACCGCCAAAACCTACTCTACACTCCTACTTTTCAGGTATCATTTAAATCTTGCAAGTTAGCAGGTTTTCATGATTTCATTGATCTATGCTATCGAAATTCGTTACGGTTCTTATTAATCATTCAATCATCGTAGTGTCTATAATCATCCATCTCGTTTTTACCGATTTTGATGCTAGATTCCGTACTATTTGCACAAGTTTTATTATTCTTGTTGTCTAGGGCTTAGATTTGTTCGAACCTTTCTTGAAATAGTGTAGAACTAGAGGCAAATTAGGTTAAACGCAAGTTTGTGCATCTTTTATGATTAATTAGCGTGCTTCTGTGTTCCATTAGATGTAGCTAGTGGTTAAGATGCCTTTATGTAGTGTGTGTAACTTGAACATTACTTATATGTTTATTAATCAAGTTTATGCAACAAATATGTAGTTGAGCTATAGAGTCTATGTTTACCATTTTCTACTGGTTTTTCACTTTGTTTTGAGATACGAAAGAAATATTTTTTATGTTGTATTCTCGATGGGTGTTCGTTGCGTTTTTCTTTGTTTTGAAAGGAGCGAGCTTACGACCAAAGGAATTTTTTAGTTTATCTGCCTTTTAATTAAGTAGACTATTAATAATCTCTTCATGCTTTTGGTCATATTTAGATATAAGCCTTTTGATGTCCTGCAGACGTTATATTTGATCAGTTTTGACCCACATCTACATGAAGCACTGCCTCAAGGCCCTGGGGCGTTTTCTCGATCGCCTCGATTGTTAAAACCGAGAAATTTTCTAGTTTATTTGAATGGCTGAGATTTGCCATTGCTAAATTATTTTTATATTTAATAGTCTTTGTTACTGTTTTAGAAGATGTTGAGCCATATTGTTTTGGTTTTTACTTGTTAATTCAACCTGCAAATAAACCTCCCTCTATTGGCTGTTTGGCACCCTCCCTTGCATGCATCATTGAATATGTTCAGTACTTCAGTATTGAAATCACAATATGTGGCAATTGATTCCTCTTATATACTAATTATGTAGGAATATTAAGATTTTTTATATGAGATCTGTTAAGCTGTGAAGCAGTTGTTCATGTCATTAGAAACTCTAATACAATACAATGTTTGTCTTTCTATGTCAGGCCAAATCAGACATTCTTGGATCTGAATTTTCGTCACTTTTCTGCCATGGGCGACGCAGAGAACACGCTTCCACCGTCCAAAAAACGGGCTGCAGGAAGGGAACTAAACAGAGACAACCCTGGTCTTGACGACGAAGAAGACATTAACGAACAAGAAGCAGGTACATTCAAGAAAGCTAGTGAAGAGGTTTTGGCCAATAGAAGAATCGTAAAAGTCCGTCGAAACCGAACCGCTTCCACCCCAGCCACACCTCCATCCAACCCTTTTGCGTCAATTCAGTTGGTACCTCCTACAAACGCTACTTCTACACCAGCTGCACCATCATCGAACCCGTTCGCATCAATTCAGTTAGTACCTCCTACAAATACCACTTCTACCCCTGTGGCAGTTACAAATGAAGCTAAAGATAATGATAAAAAGGAAACTGTAAAGGAAGAAGATGGCGGTAGTCAAGAAGTCGAAAGCAAAGCTAATGAGGTGGAGAACGATGAAGCTGACAGCGAGTCGAAGAAAGCTGACGCTGAGGCAGCAAAAGAAGAGGCTGAAAGTGAAGCCAAAAAAACTGAAAGCAGCGATGTTAAGAATGATGAAGAAAAGAACACTGAAAAAGTTTCAACCGGCAATGATGCTGATAATGATGAAGAAAAGAACACTGAAAAAGCTGCAACGGTTAACTCATTCCAACAGCTTTCAAGCAGCCAAAATGCTTTTACTGGAATTGTTGGGACCGGATTTTCGAGTTCGAGTTTCTCATTCGGGCCGATCACAAAAAGTGACCAGCCCAGTTTTCCGTCTTTTAGTTTTGGTACCAATGGGAACTCGTCGCTGTTCGGGCCCGTTTCTGATACCACCGAAGGAAGCAACGTACCTGCTATAAAAAAAGTTGAAGTAGAGACGGGTGAAGAGAACGAAAAGGTAGTTTTCACCGCAGATTCTGTGTTATTCGAGTTTATTGAAGGCGGGTGGAAAGAGCGCGGTAAAGGAGAGTTAAAAGTCAACATTTCAACAAGCGGAAATGAAAAGGGTAGGCTTGTGATGAGGGCTAAAGGCAATTACAGATTGATATTAAATGCTAGTCTTTTTCCCGACATGAAACTGACTAATATGGAGAAAAAAGGGATTACTTTTGCTTGTTTGAATAGCGCTAATGAAGGAAAAGACGGTCTCTCAACCTTTGCTTTGAAGTTTAAAGATCCTGCTATCATTGAAGAGTTTCGTGCAGTTGTTACACAACACAAACGCGTTAACACAAATGCGAATGCTGCTGTTCCATCTTTGAAGACCCCAGAAAATTCTCCTAAAGCATCAGATGAATAGGGGTAAATCGGGTAATCAATTGTATGCAAGAGGTATTCACCGTCTCTACCTTTGAAAGCATATAGAACGTCAAATAGATGAAATGTATCTTTCTGGTGAACGGGTCATCTCTCACTATATAGCCGAGTTTGTCTTCTTCTATCTATTATTTCTTTCAAAACGTAAACCTTATATCTTATTGAGTCTGTTGTCATTGGGCTTTTTGTGGAGAATAGTATTTTGTTTTGGGTCAAATTTGCAGACAAAGCTCAAAATATGGAGTTGATTAAATGATAATCATGGTTGTGATGGATAATCATTTCGGGTTAATGATTTGTTTGCCTGGGCTCTTTAGGGATTGCTATATATTTAGAGGTGGCAATAGCGTTGCTAATCGTTCTTACGCTTTTTATTCAAAAAATCAATGTTTTCTGCAATTTATTGGTGTGTTAAATATTATTACAAAGGGTTATTATTTTAGTAATATAGTTTTTTTTTTTTTTCTAATATAATGGTTTAGGAGGTTTTATACATTATAACTTATAAGTACATGCTGCTGCATTTCGACCAGTGAGACATTTCTGTTAAAACTGATCTTTATTTTATACATTTGACTGCTAAATCATCCATCCATTACGATCCATCATTCCAAGAATGGTTGCATATCTGCATCTGCTGGGACGCTAATCACCGTTCATGCAAACTGGAGCGTTTTCTGTTCTTGAATCTTTCCAGCATGGCTGACTTATGTGCTACAGGTAAAAAATGCTTGTACATGCTGTTGTACTAGTAAATCTCAGTTTTTAAGAGTCGTGGTATGTGGATGTTAGATTATATTAGAGTATTGTCATTTCTTGTTTTTAATGGGATCACCGAGTCTTTACAACTGGGGCTGAACTGAAACAACGCAAGCTTGAACACAATTCAAAGTCAGTCCTATGTTTTGTTGGGTTGTGCACCAGTTCAACACTAGATTGGACCTAATCGGTGATGGGAAATGGGAGTAGTCGCGGTTGGTGTTGGTTTTGGGTCCGCCTGTTTATGATGCAAGTTGTGTTTGTTATCTTGTATTTCTTAATAAAACAAGGTTTTGGCAATTTTTATTTTTTCAATTAACAGGCTCACACACGCCTTTAACACAACTCCTAATGAGGTTTGATCTCACAGCCACTGTTGATCAACTTGACATCACTAGGCAAAGATATGTTTCACTCACAAATTCAACTTTCGACAAGTATATTTAAGTTCATTAGCGAACATTAAAGAATTGAGCAGCAAATGAATAACTTTTTACCTTAGGTTAATTTTAATTTAATGGCTCTAATTAAATATGTTAATCACACTGGTACAAGGAAAAAGTACCATAATAACAACACCATACTTCAATTCTTAGGCATGCTTAAGATATTTTAATTTGAAAATGAAAAAAAAAAATAGTTGGAGTTCTATACTTGAAAGGCTTAGCATCAAGAAAGGATAGATTTCTAGGTTCAATCAATTACCTATAAAATAATAAATGTGTTGAAAGTGCGCCTCTAGCTCTAATAGATGTTTCCAAGCCATTTGTGCTCTTATAATCAAACTTGTGGATACAAATGTGCAGAGCCGTAGTCGCTTGTGCACCACGTGATATCGGTTTGTTAAAAGCTCGAATTATATATCGGTTTGTTAAAAGCTAGAATCAAATTTAACTTGAACTATTTCTAGCCTGGTTTTGAGTTTAACTTGAAGTTCAATTAAGAAACGAGTGTGAACTTCATATACCAAGCATGACTCAGCTTGTAAGACTAAACTAGCTTGTATACACAAAGAAGTGGGATAACGGGGAATCACTAATTTTACATGTAAAAAAATCATTTGTACTATTAATATATATAACTAGGATAATATGACTGACTAAGTGATGTATGTTATATATAATATTACAAGTATAGTAACAAGTATATATGTAAAATAGAGCCGACCCTAGGAGTTTTAAAAATAACCCACAATTCGAGCTCTGTTAAGTCCAAATGAGTTTGAGCTTAGCCAACTCGTTTACACTCTAGTTTAAGAGCTATTTTGAGCTCTTAACTTTCTCGAGACAAGCTTGAACTATAGCATAATAGCAACAGAGCCTACGTCAAGAAGACCCATTAACTATGCGGTTGAATTGGTACTTGGCTAGGGCCGTCCCTTGAGATTTTGAATGCCATGTACGAGTAAGCCCTCAAAGTGAGATAATAATACGCCTTTTTTTTTTCCAAATTCCCTTTTTTATTTGGGTTTCAGACCAATTATAATTAGCTATAAACGTTTATAGTTGGCAAAATTAAATATTTTTAAGTTGTATTTTATTTTGTATGTTTATATGTTTTCAAAGTCTTACAAAAATAAAATAACCCAACTTTTTTGAGTTGTTATTCAATCCACCAATGTTCTTAACTAGAGTAAAATAGGTGGATAAAGAGGGTCATGTAAAAACAAAAAATGAGACCTACAAATTAATACAGATATATTAATAAAATATTTAAAAAATGAGGCTTACAAAAAAGGAGGAGGGAGAAAAAAAATGGCGCCATCAAGATTTGCACTCACGACATCACCTATGATATAGTATGATATGGTATAAAGAGGTTCTTACCAACTCTTCTATCACTACTTTAGTTTTGTGTTAAATTTTAGATATAATAGTTAAATAATAATAAAAAAGTATATATATAAAACAAGTAAAAAAATATCTGGACCCTCCAAAAAATTGGACCCTGTATGGTTGCACCACTTGGACCCGTCAAAACCGGCTTTCTACTTGGCCCAGCACAGTTGAGTGAGATCAGCTCCACTTTTTTTGAACGGCAACAACTTTATATATTTATATACAGGGCCAACACGAAACCGGAAGAATAACAAAACAAAGCGAAAGGAAAGAGACGACAAGACAAAAGGGACTTGTAACTTGTATCAAATTAGGTTGTTAGTTGAGTTTGTGGTTAAAAAATACAAAGCTGGTTTCCTACAGAATCCAATCCGGTGTGTTAAGTGGATTTCTCACATGCTGTCATTTTGTGCCATTCACAAGCAGTAGTCAGGCAAGTTCACGGGTCAAGTAACGACAATATACACACACTAAATTCATTGAAAGTTTATATTGGTTTTTCTTGTTTTTCACAATTTATAGTTTACTCAAAAGGAACTGGGTACGAATATTTTTATTAAAAAGGTCGAATAATGTCAGAAAAAATAACGCCCCATAAGGGTGCAAATAGCAAGAAAACAAGATCAAACTAATCATATTCATTTCAGTTGAGTCTTTAATTCAAAACAATACAACAATAACGACTTTTACAATGATTTGGATGTGTTTTCATGAACGATCAACGCAAATAAGAACAAAACAATGCAATTATGAAACATGAAATCGACGACTTAAATGAGTGGTGTGTCGAGTTAAGGTGATATAGACGAGTAGCTCGTAGTGCACTTGTTTGAACATGACCCAACACAGCTCTCTACATTCTTTCCATCTGTAGACAAGAGTCACAACAAACCAAGTATTCATAAACTTAGTGCGCGCATCCGAACGTTTTCAAACTTTCATATGTATGTATGCATGTATGGGTGTTGGGTGAATCGTGCTTGCGGATTAACAGGTGAACATGACATGAACCAAAAATTTGATACGAACCCAGACCCGACCAGAAAATCTTGTCACACGCATGAACATGTTTAGAACTTGTGTTGTCAGAGACCTGTTAAACCCGTTAAGACACGATTTGCCAACCCTATGAACATGACGCGAGTTTTTGTGGATTTTTGCATATTAATGTGTGTGTACTAGCTACTAGTTACGTCTAAACTATAAAACTTGATTCTTATATCCCTTTTATCTTCTATATTTTGGTATAAAATACCTAATAAGTTTAATTTATGACATAAAACATATTTTCTTTGAAATCAGAAAAACAAACCTGTCAACTTACAAAGTGGGCAGGTCAACCAACGACTTAGGTTAGTGTCGTGTCAAAATTTACACACTATATGCAGGGGCGGATCCAAGTACAAGCTTGGGTGGGAGGGCGGCCCTTTTAAAAAAATTAGTATATTTTTATAGGCAAAAAAACTGATCGCATCCCTTGAAAGTTTGGTTGAACCCTTCATTTGCACTCCTAGGAAATAATTCATGGGTCCGCCACTGACTATATGCATGAATGTGTATGTATATATGTATATATGTGCATACCAGGATTGTGGGCTTTGCTGATGTTAGAACAAAGGGAAGTGGCGCAACCAAGCTTGCAGTAGCCAAGGTTCTGGTTATGTGGATCAAGAGCCATGGTTGTGGGAAGAGATGGAAAGATGCATTCTTTGAGGCATTGGGTGGTGCAAGTGCATAGACTTTTGTCGGGTTCAATCATGCAGAATATGAAGCATTTAGCATAGCAATCCCTAAATGAATTCACGTAACCCCTACACCCACTTATCATCACACACATCACCACCACCACAAGCTTCAAAAGCCCCTTCATCTCCATCCCTATTTTCTTTTCAAACACAAAGGTATGGGTTTTGGTTTTCTTAAACTCACATGTTGTATTTATATATGTACATGGGTATATATGTGTATCCCTTTATTCTAAAGAATAGTTTTTATTTGATGTATTTTTTTAATAAAAGAGTTGCAGTAAAAAATAAAAACCTTAAAGTTTTATATGTAATAATCATTTGTCCTGACAAGTTACTCTACTGGTTAGTCATTTAGTTTCTCTCCTTGTAATCTCAAATTCAACGTCCACTAGCATCATTTTAAAAGACATTGGTGCTGGCAATAAAGTTTAGAACTAAGGCTCTCTAGAGGTCGCTAGTTCGAAACCGAGCCGAATCGGGTTATACCGTAGTGGGCCTTTGGGCTGCGGGATTTCCCCGGAACTAGTGGCTCGGGTATGCATCCAACTCTAACTGTTATGGAGGAGGGTATGCATTTGCTCGATTGAAGGCATCCCAGGCAGTGGTGAAGCTTGAGATTTCCGACTGGCGGATCGAAAACGTATATACCTAAAAAAATTATAAAATCAGAGGGTCGAAAACGTATATTCCTAAAAAATTCTATACGAAAACTACATACCAGACACTACTACTGAGCGAAAAGTTCGGAGGGTCGGGCGGCCCCTTCCCCGAGCCCCTTCTATCCTACGGCCCTGATCTCAAGATTTTCCAGTGATTTAATCGACCATTCAAAAAGAATAATCATTTCATAATGGATTGAACGGGCCACCTTAGTAGTTCACTACTTACCATTTAAAATACGGGATGATGTCATAAATACATTAAAATAATAAAAATATATATAACTTATCAACAATAAAAGAGGGAAGTACTTTATCTATTGATCGGATTTGTAATGCTAACTAAATACGAAGTCTTAAATAAATAAAACTAGTTCTTTTTATATTGTGCGTTGCGACGAAACCGAGCAAATGATAATGTAAAATAAATGTGATTTGAAAATAAAACATCTTGTTCAGAAAGTCAAACCATTATAACGTTTTAGTTTATGATCGTACCGTTTTACGATATCAAATAAATATTTTATTTTGAGTACAACCTTGTTTTTAACAAAACTTATAACCGAATGTTTGGGAAAAAATCAAGCACAACTACGTACTTAAGTTTTTAGAATAAAAGTCATAAACGTAAATTATTAAAGAAATATTAAATCAATCGATATATTAATATATTTCTAAAAAAAGAAAACTTATAACGGAATGTAAGGGAAAAACAAGCATAACTACGTACTTAAGTTTTTAGAATAAAAGTTATAAACGTAAAAAGAATTATTAAAGATGGTAAAGGAGAGTACTCAATCGGATCAATTATATGGATGATTTCCGAGCTAACCGGCCAATTTGTACCGGTCATGAGAATATTGGTAATGATATTGAAATTTAAATGAAATAAAGAAAATGATTTAATGTTTTTTTTAATCAATCATGGTAAGTATAAGATAAATTACGTGTTTAATATTGTAAAATAAAAAGATATTATGTTTATCCAAATAACTAAAAATTAACAAGAATAATCAAATGAAACTAACATGGTGGAAAGTTTTAATGAAAGGTCACGGGTGAACTAAGCGATGATTAGTTTATCCGACTTTTAGTGTAATCGTTTTGTCTTATTTTGAGACTTCTTCTTGTTAAATTTAATTAAAAAGTATAAAATCCTTTGCATTTGATAAATTTGTCACGCTGAACTTTGGCCTTGCTGAAACTAATTGAGAAATCTCTAGTGTTTTTATAATCGGATCGGTCATCACAGTGGTTGTTTTACCAATTCGGACATTTTAAACAATCAGAACGTAATCAGCAATTCAAAAATTTTGTAGATTAATTGGAGTAATATATTTTGTAAAAGTTATTGCAGTTGAAACGTAGATGGAATATCAACAACAAAGGTCTTATGGTGACTATAAGACCTTTGTATATTGCATACTTGTTTGTTGAAAATAGAGTAAGGTTGTTACTTGTTAATAACATACATCCATCTACCGATAAATATTGGGTGCTAGGACTTGATTATGCAAATCTCGTTTTGTTGCATGTTTTCAGATCATGATTTGTAAAATCAAGTCCCATTGCCAGATCTATGAGATTTTGACAGTAAATTAATCTCTATCATTGACAAAGTAAACAAGTGTGCAATATACCTAGGGTTCATAGATGAACTTTCTTCGGGCTATGCGGTGTGTGGGACGACGGAGGGCCGTCGAGCCCCGTGGAGGCCTGTCCACACCGTCCCCCTTGGTCCGTCCCGTCTACAGCGTCCTATCCAAACCGTGCTCGATGAGCCAACTTTCTTATCCAACACACACACATACATACATACATATGTATATATAAATGGGCTTATCACTACGCCCTTGGCCCATCCCTTGAAGCTCATCCCCCACATCCGATGACATGGCCACTAGCCTCACTGTTGTCCATAGCAAGTTTAGGTTGTGCTATTTTATTAGAAAAAAAAACTATAAAAGCATGCATGTCCAAATAGAAAATAGTGAGAGGTTTACCTCAAAAGTCCCTTACTTAAAGTCACATGTGTTTTATTAAAATTTATTTAAAGTATTGTTAGAAGTATTTGTCTCTTAGTTTGTTAAGAAGCATTTCTCTTACTTTCGCTGTTCATTTTTATTCAAAACCCGAAAACCAATCCAAATTTAAAATCACTTGAACCCGAATTAGCTAATACCTGAAAAACCGGAACCCGAGAAACTTGAACCCGGCCAACCTGAACTTTAGATTGTTTGGTTATCGGGTCACTTTTACCCGGCCAAAAACCCAAACCATCTGACCCGAAAAACCAGAAACATGAAACCCGAAAAAACCTGAACATTTATTGTTTTTTTTCTTATGGAAGTATTTGGTTTGGAGTCTTTAATATATATAAAACATTAAGATTTCGGACTTTTAAATATTATAATAGCATATTGTCAAATAATGTTAAACTTTGATGATATTTTTAAAGTAGCAATATGAATTTTAATTATATTTTGTACAAAAAAAAAACATTTATTTTTATTTTACATCTAAACCCGAAAACCAAAAAACCCGACCCGAACTAACCCAAACTCAAATAAACGAAACCTAACTAACCTGAACTTTAAATGGGTTGATTATCGGGTCAATTTTCACCGAACAAAAACCCAAACAATCCGACCCGAAAAACCCGAAATCCAAAGAAAAAACCCGATGAACACCCCTACTCTTAGTGCAAGGTTTTGGATTCCAACACAGATGTGAGATGTATAGATAAGAGTTTGGGGGATTTTGCTTAAAGGATTTTTGGATGTTATCCTCCTTATCTAGGTGTCTCCGATGTTGTCCTTAAAAAATGTTATTCAAATTAACTTTGCATCACTATCTTGTTCCAGTCTTATCAACCAACATGATATGATCGAGAAGGATAAGATTTAAAAGAAATCACAATACATGGTTATCTCGCTAACATCTTTTGGGAAGTTGATGATCCCCACTCGTCCAACTGTCCAAGTCTAGTTTTTAATATTTAACTAGATCATATTAAAGTGAAAATACAATGTTTTTTTTTTTTGGGTAATGAAAAATACAATGTTTAGAAGTCCAAATAATGAAAATTAATCATCTATGTATAAAGTATAGTGGTTCCTTATTAGGCATGACTAGGTTTAAGTCCCGATGCGTTGCGGTAGACAGTGACGGACACAAAATTTTTTCGTACGGAGGACACAATTCGGGTCAGTTAAAAATGGGTCAAAAAAAATGATAAAATAACATAGTTCATCAAATAATAAAATATAACATAGTTCATCAAAAAAACCAATGATAAATAACACAGTTCACCTAAAAAAACATAGTTCCTAAAAAAAACAAGGATAAAATTACAATTGTCCTCTACGTATTTTCGTCTTTTGGAAACGCTCAATTACATCTTCATTAGTAACATTGAGAAGTTCATCCACTTCAACAACATAAATCACACAGGCGTTCAAGAAATCATCACTAATACCATTGCGAAGACTTTGACTTTACACGTTTCATTACAGAGAGACACCTCTCCACGGATGCCGTTGCAACATGATAAACCAATGCTAGCTTCAATAGTCGATAGACGAGGGGATAAGATAAATGTTTCCTAGTCTTCACCAAAACTTTAGCAAGGTCAGCGATACCATTCAAGTTATCAAAATTTGTGTCTTTTAGAACACTATGATGATACAAGGGAAGTTTTTGATGCTCAAGTTTATTCTTTTCTTTACTACGAAAATCATATGGATAAAATCACTCAATCGAAGTAACTTTGATGTGTCAAACTGAGAGAAAGAGTCACGTGGACTCAAAGCAGCCATATTTTTAAGTAATTCCATGTTTACCTCATTAAAACGATCACCAAATTCTTGAAGTAGCAAATCCGCAATAGTGTTAAAGCAGTCAATGAGCAACATCCTTTTGAGTACTTGGACTCAAATATTTATTATTTCCCGGAGATTTTGGTAACTTCCGAAGTTCCTCATTTTAACTTAGGATTAAATCCATTAATTCCGAAAAGATACCTTTAACACTTGATGTTTCACTCTGATCATGACCTCGAAATGGTAATGCACATTTCAAACAAAACCAACAAGCATCAATCGTAGCAGTCAACCGAATTCGATTTTCTTTTCTAATAGTGTCATCTTGTTTATGTAAGGAAAAAGGAATAGACTGACTTTGACGTACTAGATCTTCACATTTTTGAAGGGCTTTATTATGAAAACTATTAACTTCACCAACATGTTTATCAAATCTTGGTTCTTTCCGATTGGTATAGCCTGTTGTCCAAATTCTTATCCTATCAGCGGGGATCCCAAGGAAGATTATCAACATCAACTAATTTAGGCATAGAAGGAGTTGAGATAGGTCTAGGACCCGGGCTATTATTGAATGGAATTTCACTTGAAGATGGTTCTTTTCTTTTTAAGAAATTTTTAAGAGTTTCTAGATATAAAAAAAAACAAATATAGATTAACAAAACAAATAACCCTAAGTCTCTATGAGTATCTAAGACAATAAGAAGGTTAAAAATAAGCACCTTGTTTGGTTATGTGAAGACATCACCAAATTGTGTCAAGCAACTTCGATCGTTAAATTAGGTTTAACAACTTTTACTTACGCAATTTAAAACCCTAGAAAACATAAATTTATTTTTTAGTCAACATAAATTACAATTTAAAAAACACGGTAAAACAAATATAAAATCATACAGTGGAGATGAGAGCAAACCTTGAATCACAAACTCGAACGTTAAATTTTTATTTAAAAAAACTCTTGGTCGATGAATGAGAATAATGGTTGGAAGATCCTATAACATCGATAGGCGTGTCAGCTGTGGTTTTTTTGTTTATGATGTTGCGGCAATGCAACTGATGTTGGGTCTAGGGAAATCAAATAACTTACATTGAATTGGGTGGGCCTTAAACAAATATTAAATAGTGTAATGCTACATTGAAGTAAATGGACGGTCCAATAATATTGATGGGTAGTGGGCACTTCAAAATAAATCCATATATCACCCTATGTGTGTGGGCCGGATGGTGGGACTATGCCCACCCTCCCATGGCCATACATCCGCCAGTGGTGGTGGGGCCTGTGATCATACATGTTAATTAGTTGACATGTTAAGGTTACTACAATCATATACAATACAATACATATCATAACATTAATTCTTACTAAAAAAGTAAAAATATTACAAAATTTACAACCAATGAAAAACTATTAAAACATCTAAACATATTAGTTCTTACTAACATTTTTAGGCTAAACATGACACACACAAAACGCGTCAATGGCGACTTGGAGCTCAACATGTTCTTGGTGTATTCGACATTGTTCAACCTATAAATTTAGAAACAAATTAGCCTATTATTTTAAAAAAAAAGTACAAAGGATTAAAAAGTAAAGTGATTATCTTTTCTGTAGTTTAAAGTCATGTGTACATCATTTTAGCGTAACGCCTTTGATAGTACCCGAAAATAAGATGCAAACAAAACGAAATTTCACTAGTTGGCCCGATTCGAGAGGGGCAATTCTCCTGCACAGACAGTAATTAGATAATTTAGATAAAACAAGAACAAAAAAATAAACAGCCCAGGACAGGAAATAAATAGAAGAACAGGGCAGTTAAGCTGTAGTTTCTACCTAAACACCTAGTAACCCACTCACCCACTAAACACACTTGGCTGATTAGTTGGGTTCGTATCATTACATCCCTCCTAGAAAGCGATTTGCTCTCAAGTCGGCCACCGAACCTTGCTGCTGATTTTTTCTCAAATGACTCAAAGGTCAAGTGATGGAATGTTGCTGAATTATGAGTCTCGAGAATCATTCCCTGCAGTTTGTAATCCTGCCCCCTAAAGTAAATTTTAAAAACATTTCACTCCAATTGGCTTGCACCGAGTTCAAGGTAGCCAACCATTGTATACCCAGGACAGCATCCGCCCCTCCCAACGAGAATGGATAAAAGTTTTGAGTTATTTAGAGGTCGGCTATATGCAGCACAAGATCCTTACAAACTTGGTTGTAGTGGATGATATTCCCATTGCCAATCTTCACTCCAAATGGAACAACTTCACGGGTTGATAAACCAATCTTAGGAACCAAGGAGGTTGTGATTAAATTGTGGGTTAAACCGCAGTCAATCAGAATTGATACCTTAAAATTATTGATGCAACCGTAGACTATCAATGTCGGGTGGTGTGGCATGCCTACGAGGGCATGTAGGCAAATCTGGCCAATGTCTTCAGCATCCACCAGCTCTTTAACATTCTGATCACCCATTTCTAAAAATTGTAGCGAGCTAGTTTTGCATCTATGCCCCGGCCCATACTTTCCCCACACTGAAAAGACTCACCCTCGACGTACCTAGCTTGTTTTTCTGCCTCCGAAATGCGAACGGGAGAAGTGGTAACTGCTGGAACGGTGGTCACATGGGCTGTTTTGACAGCAGTCTGCTTTGAGTTTGGTCCTGATCGATTGGAATCAACCTTTGATTCGAACTCATGAGCAGTGCTCATGGCCTTGTACACCGTTCTGGGCTTGTGGATCCGCACATCTACTCTTAATTCCTTCTTGAGGCCGTTTAGTAACACTCCCAACAGATAGTGCTCGGGCCAATTCGTGACCCGAGATTCACGAATTCTTGGTGATACTCCGGCACCGTACTAGTTTGTCGGATGCTGCATAAGTGTTCGCCTGGATTCTGAAACTCAGCAGGTCTGAAATTTTTTTTGTAGAGCGTGGACGAGATCTTCTCAGTATTTGATTTCCTGATCAGTAGATAGCTAGGAATAAAGGTCTAATGCGTCCCCTTCCAAATGCATTGAGGTCACGTCCACCTTCCCCTCTTCCAATATGTGATAATACCGGAAATACTTGTCAGCCTTAAGTGTTCACCCCGAGGATCCCCTTCACTGAATTTGGGAAATTCATTTTTGTTGTGGGGACGGTAACGGTGGTTGTTGCCCCAAGAGGGCTCTTCACCATCAAAGTGGTTGAAACCGCTATGCGATTTCTCTTTCTTTTGGTTCTGCGTTTTGAGGACATCAACTTCATTCTACAGAGACTCTATAAAAAATGCTATGTCTGCTAGTGGAAGAGCCACAATGTCAGAACTTGATGGGTTGAGATCTGGGTTGCTCCGGGTTTGAGGAGCCACGGTTTCCCGGCAACGTAACCAATTGGAACCCGAACATAAGATGCAAACAAAATGAAATTTCACTAGTCGGCCCGATTCCAGAAGGGTAATTTTCCAGTACAAACAGTAGTTAGATAATTAGCTGAAACAAGTACAGAAACTAAACAACCCAGGACAGGAAATAAATAGGAAGAACAGGGCAGTTAAGCTGCAGTTTCTTCCTAAACACCCACTAAACCCAGTTGGCTGATTAGTTGGTTCATATCAGCCCTTTTAATGTAAATATGTAACTCGTTATCGCCAACATTTCGAGTAACCTGATAAACAAAAGCAATAAATCAAATTCAAAAAACAAATAAAATAGTTGAGTATAATGAAAATGCGTGTGACAATATGACATACTAAAAATGTTTCTTTAATAGGCTCAAAAAGTTGATCATAACTGATTGCTTTTGTAAAGTCTTCACAATTTTATAAGACCATACTTTTACATCATAGTCGATCAACATGTCACGCCACAATCACCAAGTATTAAAGTATGTGTATATATATATTATCAATTTGCAACAATTAATGCTCGGTAACAAAACACGGCTGCAAGAAATATCGCCCCGCCAAATGTCTAGAAAGTAGCACTATCATAGTTATTATAACAATATATTATACAAAATCTTAGATGACGATAAAGCCACCTTCATCAATTATCTAATCGGCATTTATAAGACTTCAAAACGATGCCAACAACTAATAAAGCACACAAGCTGAAAGATTCAATATGAAGTCAAAACCCAATAAAGCACAACTTTAAATACCCACCCATAAAACAAATAGCAAAGCCAAGGCTACAATTACGGTATGCATAAGAAAACAATAAAGCATGAGATACAAGTTAACATAGCCTAGCTATTGCAAATTGACAATATATAAATGTTCTGAAAGCAAGAATGTTTAGAATCGAGGTGGCTAGCAAACATGCAAAATAGTTTAAGACAAACCATTTCTATAAAGTCATAATATATAAATGACATTGCATGCACAAATAGCCGTAACCCACAACAAAACATCGAAAAAATGGAGCTCATAGGCTTAGGATGACGACTACACAGAATACCAAGCCAAATTCTAAGCACCATCATAGTTATGGCTCTCTCTGATGACCAATAAGTTAGTTTCATTAAGCCAAATGGTCAACAATTTAGCAATGTTGCTAGAAACAAAACTTTTTTAATTAGTTAGGTAACTCGAGTTGTACATCATCCAACAACAATAAAATAGGACCAGATTATAGTATGCAAATAACATTGCATACCCAAACAACCATAACCAATATAAAAAAGCTATAAATCAAAGCTCATAAGCTATAGCCGGCTACTATCAAAATTATCAAGCCAAGTCCAAAGCAACATTATAGCTATTGGTCTCCGATGAGCCTTAAGTCATCATTATCGAATCAATAAACAACCATAACAAAACCTACCAAAAGATGTAAACCCGTAAAGATCTTGGATGAACATTAACACTACATACCCGATCATTACAACAAAGACTTAAACAAGCAGAAAAAGTGAAACCAAACAAAATCGGTAACAAAAATTCTGAAAAGGTCTTGTTCAAACATCCAAAACCAAATGTAAACCAAAATCCCAACTAACCAACAACATTCGATGGTCGTTAATGAGACCCCCATTAACATCAAAAAATAACATGCATGAAGAGATCCAACACAGGAATACAAAATCCAACAAAAACGCAACACGGAAACACCGTCGGGTAAGCCGTCCTCTTTAAAAGTGGTAAACCCCAAAAAAAAATCCGTTGTAAAGTTAACAAAAGCAAAAAAAACACCTCGAAACGACCAAAATGGAATCGGAGCAAATGCAGCCGCCGGACACGGTAGAAAAAGGCTGAGCCGGTGGAGGTTGGTAGTGCGGTGGTATAGAGAGAAGCTAAAAGCTTCAAAATGCAGCCAAACCCCAACGAAGCAAACTTTTAAATACTCACACATAAAACAAATAACAACGTCAAAAAGGACAAAGATAATATGCATAAGAAAACAATAAAGTATGAGGTATAACGCAACAAAGCCTACCTATGTTGCAAATTAAATAATATATAAATTATTTTGTTTGAATTGTTACATGTGCTACACTAACTTAGCACACAACCGTTGCTATAGATAAAATACTTACATAATCATTGGTTTTGTTAGTTCGGTTGTGCTGGTCGGATACATGTTTTGTCCATATAAAATATTAGAGCATTCACATCCCTTTTACCAAATTTTATAAGAGTCTTTTTTATATTATAAAAAGGGTGGTTGTGAGTGGATGAGGGCGGAAAGGTAATGATAAAGGTATAAAAAATTATTTAATTGAAAGAAGAGAAAAAATTTTAGTGTAATTATATGGTAGAAATGATAGAAGGAACTTGAATGCTCTTACTTTTGTAAATAGTTAGTCCATCAAACATGAATTTTGAAGCCATAAAAAGATGAAAAGAGTGAAGAAAATAAAACACCTAATCCATGGAACTCATTTGAAAGAGATAACAAAATCAACGACTTGAAGCAAAATGGTTTGATTGGTTATAATGCAGATGCCAAGTATAAAGGGAAGGAAAATAAAAGTTCTGAACAATAAGTATGACAAGAGCCCTTATGATTTTATGCATTTTCTATACTATTTTGATTTTGATTCTTTTTCTACTTTTTTGTATTATATGATCAGTTTATTTTTCATACCCTAGTTTAAATACGTTATTTCATTTTACATGTCATCACGTCCACTTAGTATTCCACAAGGCACGTCATTGTTGTAACTGGAAGTAGGAAATGAACGATTTAAAAAATTTTCGAGTAAAGTGAGGTTAAAAAAAATAACTTAATAATAATAATAATAATAATAATAGTAGTAGCAGTTTACGACTTTGAATAAAATAACTTAATAGGTTATATAGATTAAAAAAACATTTAACTAAATACTTACCTTTAATATGTGTTACTTGTTTGTTTTAACCCAATAAACAAGAATTTCGTAGATCACTCCTTAAAAGTCCACCCTTCCTCCCACAAACCCTTAAAAACACAAACGTCGTGTCGTCTCGTTTTCAGTTTAGCGCCTTAACACCCTACAAAGTATATAGAGGTTCTAATTGTAGATGTTTCACAATTCAATTCATTTTTATCTTTAGCTAGCATGATTTCCCGTGCATTATCGCGGATCAACAAATCGAGAGTTACAATTCGCACATTGCTCGAATATGAGAGTTTGACAATCTTCAAATTCATGTGTGTGTTTGTTCAATTTTAATGGATATTATTGAATTTTGTTTTGAATTTCATCGAAATTGTGCAATAACCGATAATATTAAAGTAGATGGTAATCAAATTGGAAATTTGAAGTTGATGAACAGAGTTTATTCAAGAAATCTAAGTCAAAATTGTATACTTTGTTCATTGTTCAATTTTTCAAATTCAGTAATCAATTTCTAAAGATTTATCGTCTTCCTACGGAGTTCAAATCCGAAGGGAATCAAACTCATAAGAAATTAAAATCGACACAATACAATGTCAACATTTAATTCAAAGTTGGTGAATCTGAGTCGGCAATGAAATCAGTTAGTGAAAATTGTATCAAATTTCGTTGCTTTTAAAGTCAAAATCACCATTGATGCAAATACAATTCAAGTTTCTACATCAGATTCAAGATCATAAACAAAGAAACATATCAAGAGCAGTTGGCTACAAACTTCAAAGTCATAAACAAAATCAAATCTTCATATTCATCATTGTCGCTAAAAACACAACACACCTAGTTGTATGTGTGTCAGAGATCCGTTATAGAGAATGAAAACAAAGTGTAGTGAAAGATGAAGTTAGAGAAAGAATTTTTTTTTTCTTGCCAGATGTAGACAGAAGATATTGAGACCAGAAACACCTTTAATACCACCACCACAACCTTTGATCGCCAACTGAATCTGCTACCACCACACTCCATCGTCATCTCGTTGCTGCCGAAATACCCCAATCACCGAAAAAACGTGAAACCCTATTATGTCATTGATGCCTAACACCATTATCTTCGAAGCACCACCAACCACTTATGTGGTTGCAAGAAATCAACACACATGCACGATATTAGCTTAAATGGTAAAAATGTTATGGGTGAATATTTCGACCAATATTCCTGACATAGACTAACCATCCGAGATATTTGATAGGTTTGATATCATCAACATATTTCCTATATTTAACTAACTCATATTTGCATGTGTTTTTAAACATATGCACGAATGAACAAATACAACCAAGTTAAGCCCATGACTTGCACTTTCTGTTGAAATATGAGTGTTAGCTTTATGGAATGGGTCTACAACGTTCACAAGGGGAATATTCGAAGTATCCAAGGATATTGGATAGTTGTTATTCTATCACTATATATAAATGGCAAGCTGGTCGATCTAGGGGTTACACACTCTGCTTACATGTTACATTCGTATACTCACTTGTTTTCTTTTGCAGCTTACTCACTCATGATTACACTAACACCTGCACTAAAAATCGATATACAATTGATCAACATTGTTCTCGAGTTGTACTCTTTTTATTGATTTAATAATATGATTGTGGTAGACGACTTTTATAGTCATCTCTCAAGGTTTTGTGCCGACGATCAAGGGCTTTCCTTGTAACATCGCGTGTTCTTTGTCATTTTTCCTTTGATTTAAAGTTTAATCTCAATATCCCGGGCCATATCCTGATATTCTCACCAATATTTTTAGCAGCCACACAAACTATTTATCAATACAAGCATTTAGCATTTACATTTATCAAATTGAGAATCACATTCATAACAGTTTTTCAAAAAATTCAAAGACTAGCACATTACCTCACTTAACAAATTTGATCACTAAATTTCTTAGGCAATTTTTGACAAAAACACATATATAACCAAAAAAGTAACCACAAAGACCATAAAATGACTTGTATCTCGAAAGCTGCCACCAAAACCATAGTTTCTGGCCGGATTATGGAAGGTTCTGTTAAACCCTTATTCACACACGATTGCTGCCATCATTCATTTTTAGCACATCATCATCGTCATCGGGATTAGAACTACCTAAACATGACCTTAAAACTGCTGTTGCGATTGAAAACTTTGACTTAGGGAGAAGAAGTTGCTGCGACTGTCCGTATGAGACAATGTGGTGAGTGAGTTGTAGTTTGTGTCTGGAAATCCGATCGGAGAGGTATTGCTGGTGTGAGAAATCTGATCCCTTCTTTCTCTACTGGTCAAATTCTATAGTTTCCCTCTCCATTTCTTAATTTGAATGGATCTATTAAGAGCAATGTTGTAAAAATCTTGACTAAGCGTCGATTAATCGCTAGTCCCCACCTCACCGCCCGACTAGCGATTACTTCAACACTGATTAAAGTATATGCACAATAAGACTATATAATTGACTTGTACATGAGCATTTTTTACTTGCACAGTTAGCTACAATGAAATTCACTCACATACAAAAGTTGCAATATAAAATAACATAACATAATGTAATATAACGTAGTGTAATAACATTACGTTATAAATAGGACATTGACGATTCTTGAAGGTCTAATGTGCTACTGATACAAAAGTACAAGGGCTTTTGTAGTGGTTTCGTACCTCTTGTATGTATCTACTACCGCCCCTTATCTTCTCCCTCAATTTTCCATCCAAATAGGTGCCCTAGAAATACATACAGATATTCCACCTTACAAGGACACACCCTAATGTGACTTTCGATCTCTCCTTTCTCCAAACCCTTAAAAAAATCAAATCTTGCTCTCCAAGTTTCCTCATTCCGGTTGTTGTTAACCGTCACGATAAACTTTCAACCGTTTTGATCTGGTCTATTGATCAGAATTAGGGTTTTTGTTCGAGCGGTTTTTGAGAGTTGACATGGCGGATGCAGCGGATGAAGATGAGTACGAGAGTGATCCGGAGCAGGCCAAGCTTTCGTTGAAGATGCGGCGGAGGACGGTGGCCAGTGACGATGAGGAGGAAGACGACGGTGGTGGTGATAGCGCTAGGGTTAGGGTTGATGAATCTAGGGTTTCGGATTATGAGTCTGATGGTCAGGGTGCGGCAGCGGAGTATGAGGATGAAGATGAAGATGAAGATGATGATGAAGAATATGATTTAGTGGAGGAAGTTGAAGTTGAGGATGAAGTTGTTAAGGGGAGTTCTGGTGGAGTGAAATTGGAGAAAGAGTATGTGGATGAGAGTGTTGATCAGGTTGATGATAATGGGAATGGAGTGGGGGAGGGGGAGGGGGAAGGGGAGGGAGGGGTGAAGAAGGAGAACGAGCCGTTTGCGGTGCCGACAACGGGCGCGTTTTACATGCATGATGATCGGTTTAGAGACAGTGCTGGTGGTAGACACAGGTGATTGATTATCTACTTCAATCTGGCTAATTGGTGTTTATGTTTGTTGCTATGTGTGGTTAGGTGTATTGCCGTAGTTAATTGGAATGATTCCTTAGATTGTTTTACCTTAGTTACTTATGTTGTTGCAAGGTGGCTCTTTTACTGTTTGGAGTGTGATGCCTTGAAGGTTGATTGGATTTGAATTAATAGGTTTCAAATGGCACAAACTTTGAATAAGTATCTCAGCATTAGTTAGTTAGTTTGGTGAAAAGTTTTGAACTTTGACTTTGTTTGTTACCGACTTTGATTAAGTTATAACTGTAGAAGTTAATAAATCATAGTTTGTCTTCATCTACAGGCTTCTTTGGGCATCAGCATTTGTCAGTAATATGTGAAAATAACATGTTAAGGTTTACATGAATAGTATATAGGAATGAGATGTTCACAACTCAGGAAGGTGTTTAGAGACAAGGATAGGATAACTCATTAGTAATTGCCGGTAGACAACAAATTTGTACTTGTCTCGGTATGCCAGATTTTTGTTTTGAAAGGGGTCCTTGAAGACAATTCAAGTTGCATACTCACATCATTAAATTAAACTGTGACAGATTTTTTAGGTGTGCCAGATTTTTACTTTTTACTGAATCAGAATCTTAACCATTCATGAAATGGAACCAATAATGTTTTCTATTTCGTATATTTTATACTGTTTTTGTCATTGTCCTTTTTTTGTTGCAAGCTTCATCTATGGTCATGCTGGAATTACTCTTATCTCATTATCAACTATAATTCTTCTTGAACTTTCTATATGTATAATGTAGTATGTAAAGGTAAAGATTCTTTATAGGCCCAAATGTCCAACTCATCCGGCCATCCACACAAGAATGTTGTGTTGTACTATTTATCAATACAACTCTATCAAAGGTTAAAATACACAAAACACTCTGGAATACACAAGATAACAAACTTTTGGTCTGTTTAAAGAATGTTATATTACAGTTTACATTTGTCGTCTGGTCTGTCTAGTCTATGAGACATGATTCCAGTTACCTAACTGAAGCCCCATCTTTAGTTTTAAGAACCTAATTATACAACTGACTCCAATAGTACGCCGAAAGATAGATTTGTTGACAATAGTAACATATGACATTATTTGGCTTTTGTTCTCTTTTACCGAGTGTTGTTATGGTCATTTTAAGACACACATGAATAAACATTGTAGCTTGGCGACTTGGTCAAAAGTTGCAAAACAATGTGGAGGTAACATAGTAATATTTCGTATCTTCATTATCTGAAATGTCTCCACTTCTATATGCTACAGTTGGTAAACTTGGAGATCATTAATTGGATTTAATATTTTTAATGAATAAAGTGATGCTTAAATTTTGTTGCAGTTATGTCATTTAACCATTTTATTTTAGAATGTGGAAGTTTATTTTTTGAATCTGGTTTCTTTCTTCAGTTACATTTTATTAGTGAGTTGTGGCTTCCAATTTTCAAGCTCTTCTTTAGTCCTGACAATTTTTCAAATTATAATTTTTTTCGTTAATATGATGTTTTCAGGCGAACTCTTCGTGGGAGGAAATTGTGGGAGTTGAGAGATGAAAGCAAATGGGGCCATGACAAGTTTGAAGAAATGACTATGCATGAAAGGCCTTACAATGAGGTGACCTATTGTGTGTGTATCAGTGTACGCGTGTTTGTGTAATTCTTGTGTTCTAATATCTCTTGCGTTATCAGGGTAGAAGGGCTCCAAGGGGTCGTAATCGAGCCCGTGGTAGAAACCGAGGTGAAGATCATGGATTTGTGCGCGGAAATAGGCCCAAAAGTTACAGCAATAACAATCAAATGAGTGTGCCCAAGTCTGTAAGAGGTCGAGGCCCGAGAAGATATCAGCCTTCTACGCAAAACAGTCTCGAAGCTTCTGCACAAAACAGACAGTGAGTAGATAGAAATATTATGATCTTTATTTTTCAACTATTATCTCTTTTACCTGTACGGTATCTAATTACTGAGTGTTTTAGGTCTGCTAAACCAGTTGAGAAAACCTCGCATGCAAGTTCAGGACGAGCATCTGCTGCCACGTCAGCATCAGAATCTGCGCAAGTTCCCGTTAGGAAAAATGTTGCATCCAATTTGAATTATGCTTCTCCACCATTTTATCCGTCTGGCTCTTCGAACAAAGAAACGAACGTGACTCAGAAAAAAGATGCTCAAACTGGATCACTTAACAGGGGCCCACATGCTCCTGTTATGTCAGAGAATTATCCGGTTTCTCAGTCCAATATTCCTCGTGGGAAAAACGTTTCCGTTTCTTTAGGTATGGACAAGCTTTATATAGATGATTCAGTCTCTAAGCCCTTAAACAAAGGCCAAATTTCATTTGGGCAAGTGGCATATCAACCCGTAAATAGGCCCATTGTTCAACCTTCTGGTCAACAGTTTGGCTCTCGATCTGCTAGTGGGTCCCGTGCATCTTCCCCACCGAAAACATCTGGTCCCGCACATGGGCTTGAACCTACTGACGTGGAATCTTCTACAGAATCTAATGATTCTAAGACCGCATTGGTTGGAAAAGGAAAGGGTAGTGTTCCGAGCAGTGGAATGAGCTCGTTTTCTTATGGTGATCAAAACTTTCCTGGTGCTCCAACATTCTTGCCAGGTAAATGAATTGTTGATAACATTTATTCATAGGCATGTAAACAAACCGAACGTTCATGAACTTGTTCAGCGGGAAGTTCGTTTATGTTTGTTAATTTAGTCCTTCATCTATGTTCGTTTATTTACATTTGTTTATGGCCGTTCATTTATGTTTGTTATTTTAAATTGAAATACATAAGTAGTAATGTTTGTATAAATATTAAACATATAAGGAACTTTTTACTACTTATATAAATATAACTATTTGATAATTGAGCCTTCTAGTAATAAAACTGGGTTTTTCCAATGGAATTTATGTAACTAATCACTAATTTATATAAAAAATTACATAATGTTCGTTATGTATAGTCAATTATGTTCATTTGTGTTGTTTATTGTTTGTTAAATTATGTTCGTTTAAGTTTGTTTGTTTACTTTTGTTTAGGTTTAAACGAACGAACATGACCATTTCTTTATAAACGAACATGTACAAAAAAATGTGTTCAATTATATGTTTGTGTTCGATTAAAGTTAAATGAACAAACACGAACATACCTCTGTTCGTGTTCGTTCGGTTCATTTACAGGCGTATTTATTCATGAATCATAAGTACATTACTATGAACTGTTTTTCTATTTAATTCTATAAATTTTTAAAGACATGAATTGATGATATATTGATATATAGTCTGCTATATTTGTGGATTGCGGTGTAGTTATGCAATTTGCAGGGCAGCACCCTGGGGGTCTTGGAGTTCCTGCTGTCGGCATGGCGTTCCCTGGATACGTTGCTCAGCCGAACGGGATGGGAAATTCTGAGATGACATGGTAACATTTTTTATTCTTTTTATTTATGTTTTGCAGCCTTTCGTAAGTCGAGTACTAAGATCTTTGATGATGTACTAGGTTGCCTGTTTTGGCTGGTGCTGCTGGAGCGTTAGGTGCTGCTGGATTAGGGGCACCCTATCCTTATATCACAATGGATGGTGCTTATCATGCGCGTGCATCTGGTCAGCCGGCGGCATTAGCGCCTCCTATAAGGTACACCATTGTTGTGCTGAAAGTTATGTTCACATCTTTGACTGCAGGTTATTTAGTTTTTTTGTCTGTTTTTGTTTTCCAGCAAAGACGGTAATATGAATAAATCTGGCAGTGGAATGATGCCTTCTCAGAAACCTGGTAAGACTGTAAGACATCGCAACATGTCGTTATCTTAAACTTGCGACAAAAGTAATTAATTCAATTTTTTTGCAGAGCTTGCGAATGATGAATTGAGGCAACGCCAAAATAAAGCTCGTAGATACACTGAAATGAAGTTTGATAAGTGAAGTATTTTATACATGAAAAAGCTATTGAAATTAGCTGATAAAAAGATCGCTTTCCAACTGAGTTTCTTGTTCTGAAATTTCAAGTGGTACTTATGGTGCTGCAGGCGTTAGGCCTTCTGTGATTTCCAGTTTACTCCTGGACCACTTTGGACGACCGCATTATTCCCCAATTATTTATGGTAATCACCTTTATCAGTTATTTTTATCTTGTTACATTAAAACGTCAGCAACCCGTTTGAGAAGTGAATTGTTTCTGTCATATTTGTTATTTAAACGCCGACAATTACGCTTTGTTAATGTTTCTGTGTACACATCAGGTATGTGTTTGAAACGCCTGCTCATGCTGCGTCTTCATAGTTAAAGAATGCAGTCTGACAGGTGGCAGGACTTTTTCTGGATGCAAGGTATAAAAAGACCTTACATGTTGATTTGTGTATAATATTTCTGCATAACTGTTGGTGATTGTTGGCATGCTTATTTTCTTTTTCAGGTTTATTGTGGCTTTGTTTCTTTTTCTTTTTTTTTTCTTTTTGAATTGTGAAAGTTTTTGGTTGGTAGGGCTCTCTTTGAAAATATATTTGGGAGAATAGTAAAAGAACAATAGCAGTGGCTTTGTGTCAAGTTTTGTGAACCTCCTGTGTTTGTTTTTGTTCTTCCTTTCTGAGGATTGAGTTGTGTTTGGGGGTTGAATTGCCATCTGTTTTGCGTTGCAGCATGTTTGGACTTTGGAGACTTGTTTCTCTTTTGTATGACTTGGTAATTGTGTTTCTTGATGACTCTGTTTTGTTGTTCCTGTGTTTTCATAACTAGCTGCTTTATCGGTCCACTGGTCAGAACGGTTTCACAAAATGGATAACGTCATAAATAATTTAAGAAACTATCGACATTTACATTACTGGTCTGGTTGAGCATTCTTGAACCGCTTACCTTAGGGTGAATCAAGTTGGCCACTTCAGTCCAAATTTGAAAACACTTCATTTCAGTATACAATGTATTTAGGGCTTGAATTGATAGCTGTTTGCAGCAATGTTTGACACTTTTCTTTTGAAAAAGATAATATTAACATTTTTTTTCCTTCGTTCTTTGCTAGAAAACACAATACTCTTGATTTCCATTAATTTTTAGCTCTTTTTAGACATTAGTCTTAAGTCTATTGTTTATATTACTAGTTTGTTAATGTCTTAAAAGAGCAAAAAATCAATTTCGATACTGACGTTGTTCGGTCAGCATTAGACTGTTCGTTTTGTTATACGTAGCACACCAGGTTCGATTGAAAGTTAAAAAGAAAAAGAAAAACAAAAGAAAAGAAAAAGGATAGATGAAAAAATGTACAAAAGACAAAAGTAGTTCATAAATTATATATATAATAATTACATTAATGATTTTCTAAAGTCATCGTTTCTTGCATTTTTTTCATATCGTTATTGATAATTTATTTCCTTCGTCGTTTGGAAAGTGAAGCTGGCCGACCATAAAAATAAACGAATTGCCATATTGAGAGAGAATTACTTATCCCATTATAGTTTACTATTATTAATTAATATATGTTGATAGTGTTAGTTTGAACATATTGAAATGAAGTTTAGATGGAATTGGAATGCGAATGTGTTTTCTTACATTATTTTTATCAAACACTAATTTTGAATGATTTAAACTTGTTTAAAACCTAATAATGATAATGGACAAGAAATGTAAAGAGTTAAAGACAAGAAGGACAAATCTAATTTATAAACGTTCAAGTAAATATTAACTAGGTTACTCTACGTCGTCTCCCTGATTCTCCAATAAAGAGTTGCTTTAATAAACGTCTCTCTTAAATGGAATACATCATTAGTACAATTATCTCACTAAGTAAGACATTGATCATCTAACACTAATCCAAAGTAGTGATTACCTCCTTCAACACACTATGTCAACATAGTGTATTTTTACACTTTTACAAACATTCATTATGTCAATTTAGTGAATTCTGTCACAACACCATGTCAAGATAGTGTTTGCCAACAAAGGTGAGACCCCTCACAAATATATCACTCATACAAGTTAGTGATAACCTCACAATACAAGAATACGAATGTTTAAGTTTAATCTCAACTTTTTTTGTCTTAATCTTTGATCTTTAGTATCTCCTTAATTGAATGTGTACATATCAAGGGAATATAGAAATATTAATTAGATGTGTATTTAAAAATGTTATGAGCAAAATGGGCTAATGAAAACAGAAGGGATGAGGTTTGTATATATAAGCAAGACAGAAGGAAAAAGAAAACGACTTCTAACTAATTCACAACTGATCGATTATGGATCACCCGAATTTGTCTTTTAGCTTGTTTTGAATTCTTGAACGTTTTGCAACGACTAAATTCATCTCTCAACACCCTTATCACACCCATACATCTAATTTTTGAGTTCTCTAAGCAACCAACTGACCTCCATCAACAATAGTGACTATTTTTCAAAGTATGGTGATGATTTGGTAAAGTGTAGTTGATTTCTTTTGGTTTATGGTAAGATTTTGTCTCCCTGACTCTCACTCTGATTACCTCCCACCGATAGAAAGATAATAACATGACTCTTTCAACTTTGAATTTCAATGTCCATCCAATCAGTTTCCAACAAATTCAGTTTCTTTGGGAATTCACTTGTTGTGATTAGAAAAACCTTAATTGATTATATTGTTATTAATCCTTGTTTAATCATTATCTTTAGTCATTAATCAATTTACTCGATGAATACTGCTTTGATCCTTCTATGTTGTGGTTGATTTCTCATTATTAATCTTTGTTGACTTTAAATCTTCATGTTATGTTTACATTTTGCTTTGATCTTTAACCTTTGTATTTAATAAGTTTAATGATTTGTTGCACTTGTAATTTGTTGTATTTGGAGATTCTTTTTATATTGTAAATTTGTAATTGGTAGTCCATTCTTAAATATTGAAGACTTTAATCTTCACATTTATACTTTAATCCTTGCACTAACTAATTCTAGTATGTGGTTGATTTCTCATTATTGATCTTTGTTGACTTTGAATCTTCATGTGATGTTTCACATTTTGCTTTGATCTTTAACCTTTACATATAATATTTTGAGTGATTTGGTGTACTTGGTGATTTGTTGCATTTGAAGATTCTATTGTAAATTTGTAATTAGTATTTCATGCTTAAATATTGTAGATTGTTGGACCTACAAAAGAACATATGATATTCAAAAGCCAAAACATGACCCACTGATCAAGAAATAAACAAAAAATTGAACCAGTCTCTCTTCAAAGATAGTGAATCTTGAACACCTAATCAGAACATCTGTTCAAGAAAAAAGCAAACATTTGATCAAAACTTGAAACCGTTGTTCAAGAAGAAACAATATCTGTTGAAGGCTAAAGTCTGTTGAAGACAGAGGTCTAATGAAGAAGACCAAAATCTGTATGGTCAAACAGATGTTTGGATAACTACAACAAATGATAGCTTAGACAATGGCTTCCTAATGTAACAATATTTATCTTATCAGTGTTTAGACTAATTAGAAAAGATGTAGGATTTGCACAGACGTTTGCTGACGTGGGTGAGCGTGGTTATAATTTTTGTTATATTTTATGCACTTTTTACTCGTGGATCAAACTTTAAATTTATAATAGCACGATACAATACTACCACTCTACCCACGTAAGGGCAAATGCACTCATCGTAGACGTAGTATAGTAATGGTAAGATACCGAGGTCGTCCAAGAACACAAGAGCTTTTAATACCGGCTTATCGTTAACGTCTAATCTAACCAAATTTTGATAAAAGTTTTGAAAGTTTTTAAAAGATAAAATTAAATGTAAAAACGTAAAGATATAAAGAAAAACAAATAGACAAGAAAGAACACTTGGTTCCGACTCCTCTTTTATGCATCCTCTGATGATTTCCGCACTTTGGGCTTTTTAAGAGACTATCTTAGTTATAGTGGTAGGCCCCTCTTGTGAAGGCGACATTACGCTCGGCCATATTGGTCTGAGTCAGCAGGGATACAGTCCCGCAAGGTTGGATAAAATTTTAATAGTAGTTTATTTATAAGGGGTGGGTCCAAGCCGTTCTTACTTCCCCCGATTTGATGGTATCTGCCTCAAGGGAAGTCCTAATAAACTTGAACCAAGTACTCGCAGGACCTATACACTGAATGAGACAAAAACTTTACCCAAACACCCTTTTAACCCTCTTCCAGGTAGTTAATGTGCTTTATATAGACCGTAAAGACACGCATGAGTGAATCAACAAAACATGAATATATGTTTAACCAAAGTTCACTTTCAATATAAAAAACTAGTTATTAAAGTCATTAATACATACCCAATTAAAAAAGTTGCCAAAGATTGGTAATCAAAAGTAATACATAAAAGATTTGTCTTCACCAAGTGATATAAGAGATTTAGCCAAACATGGCCTTTGTTTGACAGGAACTCTTACAATCAATCTTGGATCTCGAGACTACTACACACTCTAAAAGATGAAATGTGGACGATGGTGGTGGGTGGTGGTGTTGTAGTGGTGGTGGACTGATGGCAAGTGTGAGAGAAGTGGTTTGCCAAGGGATACCTTTCTCATGAACCAAGTACTTTTATTTATAGCTGGAAACAGATGGTAGACACGGGCCCATGGTTATTTTTTTCTCTCCCTTCATTAACTGCAGATGTCAGGTTTTCTACTAATACGCACTGTGGTGTCATAGCACGACCCCTTGGTCAGTGTACTTGTTGTACTATCGCAGATTCTGTGAATCTGATAGTTGACCACGGCATGTGTTAGGTTAGCACGACCCCATGTTGGTTTGTCTGTTGCTGTTGTCTTTATCTGCAGAGAATCTTGACTTGGCACGGCCCCGTGCCTAACCTCATGTCTTCGTTATTTTGTTGTTTTGGATGTGGATGGGGTTCGGCAGGTCGTGTCAATCATTCTTCTTTGTATTTGTGTTGGTTTCTGCTGTTAATTTGTTCCTTTTATTCGTTTAAGCTCTTTTGATCCTGTAATTTAAAAGTAAACAAAGAAACATGTTTTTTTCAACATTAGTACTGAAAAGGGGTTGTTTTTATGCCTTGTTTAATGTAATTTATATGTTACATTTTGCGCACATCAAATACCCCCATACTTGAATCTTTTCCTGGCCTCAAGCAAAACTCAGTAATGTGGCTTACACACCCAAATGGAACTAGTTGAAAGAGAAGTTTTGGGTTTATCTTTGGAGTGTCGAGAATCCAAGTTCTAAATTTATTTTGTTTTTATTTTATTTACAATCTTATTCGTCATGATTTATTTAAAACACTTTTAAAAAAAATATATATTTGTTTTTGCATGACATGCCTTTCTAAAATTTTATTTAGTTATATACAAATTTACACACCGCACAAGTGGTCATTCAACACTCGGCCGAAAATGTTTAAGTGAAAACGCTCGGACCCGGTGGAACTTACGCCTACTATAGGCTTGATGTAACACCCTGTAAAATCGTGTCCAATAGTATAGTGACACGTGTTGTATTTTAATTATAGTCTGTTAAAGACCAATAAGGACTAAAGGCGTCGACATGCTCAAACCGAGCCTCTGAGTGACGGTCCGATGTCAACATGCATAAATATCAGCCTCTGAGTGACTGATATGTCAACATGCTTAAATCATTAGTCTCTAAGTGACTGATATGTCAACATGCTTAAATCATTAGCCTCTGAGTGACTGATACGTCAACATGCTTGAAATTTGGCCTCTGAGTGACTGATATGTCAACATGCCCAGCCTCTGAGTGACATCGGAATCAACATGTTTATAATAAGCCCCAAAGTGATCCTTTGTGAAGTCCTAACTCTCATAGGTGCCATTTGTTGGACGAGATGGTTCAATTTTGTATATATGTGAAAGTTGGATGATGGAGGGATTAAAAGTGTCAACATGTTAATTTATACCTCTGAGTGACCTTTTAACGAACCGAGATCTTGACAATGTCCATCATAATCCCAGGTATGCCAAGTATTGGTACGGATGTAACACCTCGTATTTTATAAAAATATATATATATACATTATATATATATACATACAAAAACAATAATAATAAATAATAACAATACATAAATAAAATATGACGTTACATGACCTCTTAAATATTCGGGTGTGAAAATGATCCTTTGAAATGGGATCGAGCTCTCTAAAATGTAAGAACCGGTCTAACGGGCCTAACCATCTAAACCCTAATTATATAAATATATTCTACACACACACACACTCACACCTCCCTCATACAGCCGCCACCCCCACACCCGTAACCCTCACTCACCCCCTACTCTCTTGCTCCTTCGACGACTGGAACGGAGGTTCGGCCGATCTCCGGCGACCTCCGGCGACACACGCGAGCACCCTCAGTTCCCCACCTCCCTCCTTCTTACCCTCACACGAACCCTCACCTGTCGGCTCCTTTCTCCCTCCGCAGCATCAACGGCGGCGCCACCACCATTTGGGTGGCGTCGCAAATCAACAACAACCGCAGTGGCGGCGGCAGAGCCGCACCAGGGGCGTCGGTAGTGGTTATCTTGGTAGTTCGTGCTTCGTCTCAGCTCCGTTCAGACCTGGTTCCGGGTCGAATCTCGGTTCAGTCGAGGTTAGTCTCGGTTCGGGTCTTGGTTTTGCTTCTATTTCGAATCCCGTTAATTCTTTTCATTCGGCAGGTTACGATTCGTTTCGGTTCAGTTCACGGCTCATGTTCAGCGGGTTCGGGTCTCGGTGCAGAGGTTCGGGTCAGCAATGAGTCAATGACAGTTTTGGCTTCGTTCGGGTCTCGTTTGGTGTTCGGTCAAACCAGGTCAAACCTGGTCAACTGTTGGTTAACGGTTCAGATTCAAGTTCGGTAAAACTCTAAGTCTCGTAGTTCATTTTATTTATATTAATGATCTTGTATTCGCGAACCGAACTTGTATAAATGGTAACACTTGAACATAGAAATATATATATATATATATATATATATGTGTGTGTGTGTGTGTGTGTGTTTCATGATTTAATATTTCGTAACGTCTATTATAAAATCATTGTTGTAGAATTATCTGAGCTGAGAAATAGGAACTGCACTTCGACTTTATTTATTTAATCTATTCCTGCGTTTTGATAAATAATATCGACGACTTGGGTTGTCGGGTTCGTCCAAAAACAGAGAAAACTCTGCCCGATTTTCATAAAATATATAATTTAAAATGCATAAAAGTTTTAAAACTAAACTTAATAAATTCGAATAATTTTTATAAAAGTAATATATATATATATACATATATATATATATATATATATATATATATATACACACACACTTAACATTCGAAACGAAAGTTAAATATACTTTCTTTCCTTTGACAAAAAATATACATATTTTTCTTTTCGACAAAATACATTTATTTAACGACAAAATATATGTATATTAATACTTTCGACAAAATATATTTAGTTATTATACTTTTGACACCCATATTTTCTTATTATAATTTCGACGAAATATTTTACCTATTTATTATTTTCGACTACACTTCTATAACCTCTTAGGCGAATTTTAAAGTTATAATTATTTCATAAGTCGTGTTATATAAATATACGAACATTCAACTCCAATTCAATTTCCTCCGTAGTATTTTCGATTATTCATACACATTCGTTTGCCATTTAAGGTGACATCGGTGTTCCCTTTCTCCCACTCATCAACTCGTCGCGGTATTTCAAAGAAGACTTAGCAATTTTGTGAGTACACTCGACCCACTTTTGTTTATATCACTTTTTGGGTGTAACATGTTTCCATATACAAAAATCACAAACACTTAAACTTTATGAAACGCACAAACAATCCTATACACATGACTACTTAAATCGTATACTTGTTGCTTGTCTGGGATATTCTTTATGCTATGCTTTAGTCATTAACTATTTTAGCCTTCGTTTGACATGCTTAGCGCTATAGGAATTCACGCATCCACCTCCATCGTGTTATTCGTGAGGTCATGTTAAAACATCGTGATTGCGGTTTGATTATTAGTATTGCATGCCTTGATATTGCTCTTGTATAGATTTGGTTGCCATGAGGATTGTTAAAACTTTATTCGTATACGTATGCTAGGCTTAAACTTGTGTACTCGCCTTTGCTTTTGCATTGACTTTATTTTTAAAACATGTTACAGGTTGAAGGAGATGATGCTATGAAATCAAAATAGCAAGGACTTAGATACACACATTTTAGACGTTAGAGTTATAAATGTTGTACCAAATTTTGCTATGTTTTATGAACTTATTGTATTGCTTCATGTTGTATTTTGACAATGTTGTGAAATGAAATTTGGATTTAATTAAATATTGTCATTTATTAGCATTGTGAGCAATGAGCAATCTCGTTTTCGTCTCATCCTGATGTTTCCGCTATCGGTGGCGTGTGACAGATTGGTATCAGAGCCATAACTATAGGGAATTAGGCAAATTGCTATGCTTTTGACCTAGTCTATAGTTAAGTACCATACTTGACCATACGTGATTCACATGCTAATTTCTTAAAACGTCCTTTATGTGCTAAATTCATGAAATGCTTTACGTGTTCATACTTGTTACATTATCTCGATCATACGCCTTTCCTTATGCATTTACTAGATTATACTAAACTCGAAAACAATCATGTTACACAAACGAGACGATTTCACCAAAATAGGCGTGAAATCCACAATTTGGTGGACGACTCTCAATCCACCTATTATTTTACGCGAAATTCGCCCTCAAGTTAGGAGTGAAATCCTCACCTTGACGGAGAATTTCCAATTCAAACTCTAGTGGACCCTCGTCAAAGTGTCGAACTATAGTTTGACCCGACGAGTGTCAACCACACTTAGGGTACGAAATCGCCAAGTTAGGAGTGAAAACTGTACCTTGTCGATTAAGTCCCATTCCTCGATTTTCAATCTCGCCAAGATTTTTCAATCGATTAGAGACGTGTAGTAACTGGAAGGGTAAAATTCCGTTAATCGCTTCTCCACGAGAGCATTTTACCTATATGCCAAAGCACGTTTCTCTAATTCGAAAGGATCTTCGAATCACTTTGGAATAGTCGACGTTTCTCTACCCGAAACCATCTAATGTTTTATAAATTTCAATTTGTATGTGAACCTTATATATGCTTGTTACACTTCACATTATTTTAAGGGTTTTTTACACAAATCATACTAAACTTTTTCATATATATCTATACGTATTTACATGCATGATTTCAAAACGTCATCAACTATACTTATATTTTCAAAAATCCCGAAATGGAGACCCACCGGCGAGATAGGTGTGATTTCCTTACCTTGAAAATCAAACTCCGTTTCTTCCTTCTTTAAAATGACCTCACCAACGGGTTAGGGGTGATTCCCATACCTCGGTGATCGTTACCAACCCTCCTTCTTGGAGACTTTATTATGCAAACCACACGTTTGAATGCAAACCACACGTTTGAATGCATACCTAACTCTTTCATCGTATTGTCAGAATTCCTAATTAAGCAAAATTCAAAACGTACTATTATATCGAACGTGTTTACTAACCTGTAGTCAATATGATATAAATCACGTACACGTTTACTCGGTCACCACGTGAGACGTTTGTTTCTCGATTTTCAAAACTTAACGGAATGCTACCTACCAACTTAATCAGCCTAATGAATACCTTGCCCACAAGTCTTATGTTTGACTTAATCACTAAAACACGCTCACGCGATAACTTTATGTTAAGAATTTTTCATTTGTAAAAAAAAATCAAACCAATATCTTATAAACAATATGAGATCGTTTTGCTAAGGGAATGTTTGGGATTTCCTTTTGCACCCTAATATTTTTATAAGCGCAAATATTAAATAAATAAATAAATAAAAATCTATTTTTGTGTTTGCTAAATAATAAAAAAAAAACTGATTTGTTTTACGTATTGTAGAGATAAAAGCTTATCTATTTATAACTTCATATATACATACATATAAATATATATATATATATATTGGCCAAACACTCAAATAGTTGATTACCTGATTATTGTGATATCAAATAATATAAGCGAATCCAAACAGTAGCTTTCTGCAGCACGTTTTGTAACAGCTAATTATCTGATTCTGGTTATTCAAAACGCATAATCTATTTTCAAAACTCAACCCCAAACGCCCTCTAAAACTCTTACCGCGATTAATAAGACATTTTGCTAAACACTTTTAACGGTCATTAAATCCATTATCCCATATTCCCTCTCAAGGGCCAATGTTTCATTAGAACCACTAAATCTCAATTTTCTTACCTTAATGTAGTATCCTTTGAAAACGATGCAAACTTACTATTTTAAGACCTTATCATACACCACCCAAAATGGCACCTCAATTTCAAAACACGTGGGCAAGAAAACTTTACAAGGACCAACCATTTTCGACTTACTTAAATTCTCCTAAAACAGTGGTAGCATTCATGTCCTTTACAAATACGTAAACATAATCAATAAGTACTTTATATTCTTTTATATTCACAAACTAGATCCTACATTCTAAGTCAAACTTAAACCTATTTTGATTTGTTAAACCCAACGTTTTGCTCAAACAACTATACATGCATATCCTCGTTCATTATTTAGTCGAAATCTCGCACGACAATTTATGCATATCATTTGTTTTACATACCTTGATTTCTCGACTATTTTATGTAAATAAATTCGTTGCGTACAATTCGTATCATACGCACAATCATCGCCTTTTACACTTGTTAATATTCATAATTATACACATATTCATGTTCATGAACATACATGTTATCATTCATACTTATACTTATATTCGCATTCATACCTGTACACTTTATATTCATGCTTATACTTATACTCATACTCATGCTTATACTCGTATTCATACATTCGTGTCTATACGCGAGCGAAACCAGAGGGATTCGCTTACGTGGGCCACATGCATATTTGCACACAAACATGCTTACACACTACATTCTTACACGCATGCAAACTCATTTTCAGAATTTATGTATACCCTAATCCATACGCCGCTAATACAAGTTATGCGGATCATGTGACGATCAGTATAATCGCGGGTGCACACGAGATTATAGTGATAAGCGCATGAACCATAGAGTGTGCTACCGCGTATGGTGAAACATGGAACGTAACATTGCATCAAGTAATGAAACGATCACAACTTGGTCAAAGCATGGTGGATACGCCGCTGGTACTTCCTATATATAAGTGTTTTCACCATGTTGCCAAACTTTCATAAAATGTGCCATGAGAAATTCGGTGTTTTACAGACCATAATAAGACCTGGTACACAAACTTTAACAACTCACAACTGCATTGCTAAGTGCGCGATACCCGATTTTCCACGACGAGTCTTAATCTCTAACGCAGCGGTTTCATTGTTCAAATACATGCCATCTTTATACCTGTATTCGTTTATGTGATCATTCCTTCACCGTTATGCCTCCAGTATCCCACGCTGACTGTGCCTTCTATACGACCTCATTTACAACCTAGCGGTTTAAACATTTGAATTCTGAATGCTTTCTTACTTTGGAAACTACCTTTCATACTTGTAGATGTGGACGCACTTAACTAGCCGCTATCTCGATCACCGGTTTATTTTAAACTAGCTATCCTTGAGCTATTCAAACTCGTTTAAACCACTCGCCTATGCACACCCTTACACGTTTTACTTATGCTTGATGCCTCAAATCATTTTAGCCAAACATCCTCTTTTGCTAACATAACTTTTCGTTGCTTTAAACTTCATGCTTATCCACAACTCCGAGTCTTGATCGTAAACCCTCATCCTTTAGCCAAATCCTTTTAGGTCTTTCCTCTTGAATAAATTTCGGGACGAAATTCCCTAAAGGAGGGGAGACTGTAACGCCTCGTATTTTATAAAAATATATATATATACATACAAAAACAATAATAATCAATAATAACAATACATAAATAAAATATGACGTTACGTGACCTCTTGAATATTCGGGTGTGAAAACGATCCTTCAAAACGGGATCGAGCTCTCTAAAATGTAAGAACCGGTCTAACGGGCTTAAGGCCCAACCTACACCTAACCCTAACCATCTAAACCCTAATTATATAAATATATTCTACACACACACACTCACACCTCCCTCATACAGCCGCCACCCCCACACCCGTAACCCTCACTCACCCCCCTGTTCTCTTGCTGCTTCGACGACCGGAACGGAGGTCCGGTCGATCTCCGGTGACCTCCGACGACACACGCGAGCACCCTCAGTTCCCCACCTTCCTCCTTCTCACCCTCACACGAACCCTCACCTGTCGGCTCCTCTCTCCCTCCGCAGCATCAACGGCGGCGCCACCACTATTTGGGTGGCGTCGCAAATCAACAACAACCGCAGTGGCGGCGGCAGAGCCGCTAGACCTGGGTTTCGGGTCGAATCTCGGTTCAGTCGAGGTTAGTCTCGGTTCGGGTCTTGGTTTTGCTTCTATTACGAATCCCGTTAATTCTTTTCATTCGGCAGGTTACGATTCGTTTCGGTTCATTTCACGGCTCATGTTCAGCGGGTTCGGGTCTCGGTGCAGAGGTTCGGGTCAGCAGTGAGTCAATGGCAGTTTTGGCTTCGGTTCGGGTCTCGTTTGGTGTTCGGTCAAACCAGGTCAACTGTTGGTCAACGGTTCAGATTCAAGTTCGGTAAAACTTGAAGTCTCGTAGTTCATTTTATTTATATTAATGATCTTGTATTCGTGAACCGAACTTGTATAAATGGTAACACTTGAACATAGAAATATATATATATATATATATATATATATATATATATATGTTTCATGATTTAATATTTCGTAACGTCTCTTATAAAATCATTGTTGTATTACTGCGTTTTGATAAATAATATCGACGACTTGGGTTGTCGGGTTCGTCCAAAAACAGAGAAAACTCTGCCCGATTTTCGTAAAATATATAATTTAAAATGCGTAAAACTTTTAAAACTAAACTTAATAAATTTGAATAATTTTTATAAAAGTAATATATATATATACATATATATATATATACATTCGAAACGCAAGTTAAATATACTTTCTTTCCTTTGACTAAAAATATACATATTTTTCTTTTCGACAAAATACATTTATTTAACGACAAAATATATGTATATTAATACTTTCGACAAAATATATTTAGTTATTATACTTTTGACACCCATATTTACTTATTATACTTTCGACGAAATATTTTACCTATTTATTATTTTCGACTACACTTCTATAACCTCTTAGGCGAATTTTAAAGTTATAATTATTTCATAAGTCGTGTTATATAAATATACGAACATTCAACTCCAATTCAATTCCTCCGTCGTATTTTCGATTATTCATACACATTCGTTTGCCATTTAAGGTGACCTCGGTGTTCCCTTTCTCCCACTCATCAACTCGTCGCGGTATTTCAAAGAAGACTTAGCAATTTTGTGAGTACACTCGACCCACTTTTGTTTATATCACTTTTTGGATGTAACATGTTTCCATATACCAAAATCACAAACACTTAAACTTTATGAAACGCACAAACAATCCTATACACATGACTACTTAAATCGTATCTTGTTGCTTGTCTGGGATATTCGTTATGCTATGCTTTAGTCATTAACTATTTTTCGCCTTCGTTTGACATGCTTAGCGCTATAGGAATTCACGCATCCACCTCCATCGTGTTATTCGTGAGGTCATGTTAAAACATCGTGATTGCGGTTTGATTATTAGTATTGCATGCCTTGATATTGCTCTTGTATAGATTTGGTTGCCATGAGGATTGTTAAAACTTTATTCGTGTACGTATGCTATGCTTAAACTTGTGTACTCGCCTTTGCTTTTGCATTGACTTTATTTTTAAAATATGTTACAGGTAAGGAGATGATGCTATGAAATCAAAATAGCAAGGACTTAGATACACACATTTTAGACGTTAGATTTATAAATGTTGTACCAAATTTTGTTATGTTTTATGAACTTATTGTATTGCTTCATGATGTATTTAACAATGTTATGAAATGAAATTTGGATTTAATTAAATATTGTCATTTATTAGCGTTGTGAGCGATGAGCAATCTCATTTTCGTCTTATCCCGATGTTTCCGCCATCGGTTGGGGTGTGACAACGGAGGGCTAAATGTGCCAAAAAGGTGTTTAAAAAGGTTTTTAGAAGATTTAATAAGTTAAGGGGCTAAAAGTGTCAAAGTTTGAAAATGGCCATAGGGTGGTCACGCTCCGCGAGAGACCAGGCCTGGGTCTCTCGCGGGGCGCGAGAACACGGTCTGCTGCAGAAAGTTTTGGCTTGGCCTCCAAACAAAGCTCCAAAACCATTAATTCAAAACCATGGACTTGTAAGCTGCTATGTCACGTTTGGGACACTTGTAAGCTTCCTCTTACACCCCTAAACACCTGGCTTCACCTCCTTTGAGCTCTCTAACTATAGATAGGTGATCAATTTCACCATTTGAACTTGCACCTTTCTCATTAATTCACTCTTCTCCCTCCTCTGGAAGTTCCTAGCTGAAAGGAGCATCCAACATACTTCTTTTGCACCCTAGGAATCACTGTTAAGTGTTCCTTCCTTGTGCATTTTCGTTTATAGGATTTTATAGCCAAAAGTCAAGCGTTTTACGGAAAACGCTTTGACTTTCGGTTAAGACCATTATGGTCCAGCCATTGTTCAAAATGAACATGGCTAAGTGATCATAATAAGGTAGGTGTTAGTCCCTATAAAGGGCACCTCCTGAAGATCACGTTTGCTAGACCAATTGACGGGTCAAAGTTACGATATTAAAAAGTCAAACAGGCAATTTTTCGGAGAAATCATAAATTGATCTTATACATGTTATGAAACCAGTTTTGACACTTAAACAAGTTGGTAATAATTTTTAGAACATGTAAGAACATGTTCGGCTCGTCAATTTCAGTTCTAGGGTCGGTTCGTAATTGAAAGTAGCAAAGTTTGACTTCTACTTTGACTTTCAATTCTGACCCGATTAGATTAGTTACCTACTGATCTAAAGTCAAATTATGATTGTAATATAATGTAGCATAACCCTCTGAGGTTATATTGGTCATTTGACGCAAAGTTTATACGCAAGTTCCATAATTATGCCATCTTTGACCAAAATGCCCTTTTTACATAACTCAAGGTTTTAATGATAATGTACTTGAAAATGAGTTTCCTACTGATGTAATATTATAAGTTTGATTTTTTGGGATGTTAAACAAAGTTATAAACTGAGTTTTCAAGCAAGTCCTTAAACCATGTCGATAAATGGCGATTTTAGCCCTTGTGGCTCATAAACTAGTTTT
This sequence comes from Scalesia atractyloides, assembly GCA_947069175.1. Classification (NCBI taxonomy): domain Eukaryota; kingdom Viridiplantae; phylum Streptophyta; class Magnoliopsida; order Asterales; family Asteraceae; genus Scalesia; species Scalesia atractyloides. Next base: position 73,207,145 of record CAMTDV010000026.1, read on the forward strand.
AAGCAAATATTTTCAAAGTAAATCTTTTACCTACTGATATTTTATATTAAATAACATATATAAGACTTTTTAATCTGAACTTAACATCAGTTTTACGACATAAGCGCCGTTTAGGCGCATAGTATGGTTTTAAACCATATTATTGACCAAGACTTGATACCTACTGATTTTAAAACTTATTTTAAATATATTTACAGTAGGTACATATTATAAACTCAGAATCCCAAATAATTTATAAACTATGTGTAAAATGACCAAAATGCCCATTCGGTGCATAGTTTGGTCATAAAAGGTAAAATACACATATAATTTGTATCCTACTGATATTATTTCATAAATAAATTTTTTTTCCAGAATACTTATAATTATAACATTAAATTATATTCAAGTTCCTTTTATATGGTATGAAATTACCAAAACGCCCTTATGAGGCATAGTTTCGTTTTAAAACCATAACGGGCATATAAGTTGATATCCTACTGATATCTTAACTTATTTAAAATATGATGGCATATAGAACTTGTCCATGACTTATCCGGTTACCCGATATTGCTAATATGCACACGGTTACATATATGTAACTAGTTTACGCAAATTAACCGAAACGGGTCTAACCTTGTCATTTAAGTCTCAAAATCCATAATGTTTATAGTCTACCCATATTATACGAGTCAATGTACTTGTTGGGATTAAACTACATTCTATCCAATCATCGTTTAATCTAGCGTCATACATTTTATTAAGTACGCTAGTCGGTCTAAGTCTATAACTTAAATAAGACAGTTAGTATTTAATTGGTTAGTTTATGCCACAATCCAGACTAGAGACTTGCCGGTAAATGCTATATGCACTTAGTCCTTTTGTGTACGGCTGAGTTATTAAAAATTAAAGAAGACTAGCTCAGGTAAATACTCTCGACTTATTTCCCCTATACGGGCTTGGGTTACGGTAAATTATTACCGCTTGGTCGGAAATGGGATCAATCGAACGCCAGTTTGGAGATAGTAAATCCGCATATTCTGTTTTAATAAGTTTTGTTTGATAATTAAACATCGGGGGTTAACTACCGTGTCCTGGATATCCTCGGCTCATTACAATAGAAATGGCCACGACCTTAGCGCGGGTGTAGGCATACACCCGATAGACGCTCAATTATGCATTCCCACAAGGTTGGGAGGAATTGAATCCTTCGTGAGTCCAAAGTGGTGTGTACGTTAATGGTGTCTCGGTCTCCGTACCGGGCCCCGTATGTATGGACAAACATGTAAATCTGTTAACAAGGTTGGACGGTCAATTAACCCAAGTTATAAAAAGATTTTGTGCTGATACGCACTTAAAACATTTTTGAAATGTTTCCAAATGAGTCAGTTGGGTATATTTACTAGCAAAAGCTGACGTATTTTCAAAAGACTAATCTGCAGGTACAATACGAAAATAGGCCGGAAGTGCTCGGTAGTGATAGAGGATCTTGCATATCATAAATCTGCCCGAAGTCTGTTTTATATTCTTTCCATGTAGAATTTATGATCCGCCTGTGGATCTTCTATTACAGGCTTGTATATTATTTTGTATTTTCGAACATTCGGTTTGTAATAGTAATTTTATTCCAAGACTTCCGCTGTGTCGTGTTTAATTGACTATGAAGTTATCAACTGACGTCACGATACTTGTCACACCCCAACCGATGGCGGAAACATCGGGATGAGACGAACAAATTGCTCAAAACATCATAACACTATGTGACAATATGAATTAAATTGAATTTCATAAACTGCTAAGTATAATACAAGAGGTCAACATAAACGACATTATTTCGAATATACAACAAAATAGTTTAATCTAAGTGTGTTTCTAAGTCCACTTAAATCTTGTTTCTTTGCTTAGCATCATCTTGTCTAACGAACATGCAACATGTATTAAAATAGAGTTCAATGCAAAAACAAAGGCGAGTATGCAAGTTTTGATACATAGCATAAATAGTTTAAATTTGTCTAACGGCTCGTATCCAACATGAATCTCAATATGCAAGTTACTAGTACGTTGAAACGGTGTCAAATATATGTTCAAACCCAAGAATACAATGCGCTAAAATAGCCTATCCCAAAGAATAACGGGAGGTAAATAGTTTAACTTAACAATACCCCGAGACTAGTAGGTGGTGCATTACTCCTATAGCGCTATAATTGTTAAGGTAGGCTTGTACGAAGTTAATGAGCATATAGACACAAAAGTTTAACATAACATACGAGATTAACAAGCATCATATAGTTCATGTTCAAATATGGATAGAGAGTGATTCAAATAGTTTCAAGTGTTTCGTGTTTTGATATAGAATACATGTTGCACCCAAAAGTGTTTAAAAGTAAAATGGGTTCGAGTATACTCACTAAATTGCATATGCTTTCCGATTATACAAGTGTTGACAAGCGAGTGAGTGTAGGAGGATGGATCATCGAGGTCACCTTAACGAGCAAACGAGGGTGTATGAGTATTTAGGGATTATGACGGAGGATTGGAATTGGAATTTGGAGTATATCTAGTTGATATATATGTATGTACATATATATATTTATATATATATATTTTATTTAGTTTATGTAAAAATTCTAAATTAAGTCAATTAAGTGTATTATAGGAGTGTTGTCGAAAATAAATATACATTTATAGTTATTTTTATAAAAATTATTTGAATCCGATACGTTTTCATTAGTGGTTCAACCATAAAGTATATATACATATTTTAACGAAAAACGGGTAGAGTTTCCTCTCGTTTTTGGACGATCCCGACAACACAAGTTGTCGTTATATTTGTCAAAACTCAACAATCAATGAAATACTATATACCTATACAAGTTATGTAACGAAAATACATATATTTATGTAAGTTATAAAGACACGATCAGTGTACAAGTTCAAGTAACTAATGTTTTATGATTAAAACGGTAACTATATATAAACAATAATAAAAATTTGCGTCGCTAAAGATTTTACCAAGTCTCGAATCGACATATGACCAGCAGTTGACCGGTTGACTTTCGTTGACCGAGTTGACTGCTGTTCACTTGCGTTGACTGAACCCGAAACCAAATAAAACCCGAATCTTGAACCGAACAAATCTGAATTGAAACTCGAATCAAGTTTAACCGTGACCCGGACCTGTTGAATAACAAAAGGATCAACGGGACTCGAATAGAAGCGAAAACCAAGACCCGAACCGAGACTAACCTGAAACGAAGTTGACTAAACTGTTGTTGTTGGTCCCTGCGGCCGCTGCGGCTGTCGTTTCTGGTTTGCCGCCACCATGAAGGTGGCCGGCGGTTCGGTTGTAGGGAGGGAGAAGAGACGAGAGGTGTGGGGGTGTGGTTTGCCGGCGGTAAGCAGCCGAAAAGACGAAGGCAAGAGGAAGGGGCATGGGTGATTGGTGTGGTGGTTCGAGGAGGAGACAGAGGGTGGTTGATGTGTGTTATGGTGTGCGGTTGGAGGTACGGCGGTGCCGGAGTTCACCGGAAAAATGGCTGCGGTCACCGGTTTTTGGGAGTGGCAGGAGATGGTGAGGTGAGGGATTAGGGTTTGTTTGTGAAGATGATGGGTGCTTTTATAGTGTTAGGGTTTTAAGTGCGTGTTAGGCCTAAAGCCCGTTCACGGCCCGATCGCGTCTACGAGACCCGTTTACGCACCCGAGTGTTGTAAATGGCGCATATTATTATTTTTAAGATTTATTTACGTGAAATAATGCCGGTGTTCGTTACTGGTCGCGTTTGTTTGTCGATCGTGTTAAAAGTGCGTAGTTTTCCGTTTTTAACCCGTTTTTCGATCAGATTTCAACTGTGTTTCTAAAATAGGAAACGAACTCGAATTTTATTAAAAAATTTTAATAAGGAATTACTATTAATTCGAGGCGTTACAGTCTCCCCTCCTTTAGGAAATTTCGTCCCAAAATTTAGTCATGGGGAAGACTTAAAAAGATTTGGTTGAAGAATGATTTGAGGCATCAAGCGTAATTGAAACGTATATGTGTGTGCATAGGCTAGTGGTTTCAATGAGTTTGAATAACTCAAAGGTTAAGTAATTTAAATAAACAGATTCCGAGGTAGCGGTCGACCAAGTGTGCCTGCACCTAAACAAGAATGGAAGCTAAATTTAAAGAAAGAAAGCATTTTAGGGCTCTACCAGTTAAACGATTTATCGTGAACGAGGTGGTATAAAGATAAGACTAACGTGGGATACTGGAGACATGAGAGTGAACGTCTGATCAAATAATCTAATACGAGCATAAGAATGGCATATGTATATGAACAAACGAAGACGTTGCGTTAGGGATGAAGACTCGTCGTGGATAATCGGGTATCGCACGCTTAGCAACGCATTTCTGAGTTGTTTAAAATTTGCATATCAGTTCTTACTAGGGACTGTAAAACACCGAATTTCTCATGGCACGTATTACGAAAGTTTGGCAACATGGTGAAAACACTTATATATAGGAAGTACCAGCGGCGTATCCACCATGTTTTGACCACGTTGCGATCGTCTCGTTACTCGATGCAATGTTACATCCCGTGTATTACCATACGCGGTAGTGCATCCTATGGTTCTCATGCACTTGTCACTATAATCCCGTGTGCACCCGTGATTATACCGATCGTCGCATGATCCGCATAGCTTGTACTAGTTGCGCATGTGTTAGGGTATACATAAATTTTGAAAACAATATTGTGTGCGTGCAAGAATGTAGTAGAAGCATGTTTTCTTTCAAATAAGCATGAGACCCACGCAAACGAATCCCTCGGGTTTCTCTCACGTACAGGTGCGAATATATGTATGTTGAGTATAAATATAAGTTTAAGTATGAATACGCATGTGAGTATAAACATAAAACGCATGAATAAGGGTACGAGTATAAGTATAAAGATGAGCATTGTCACACCCCGACCCGCAACGGAATAAGAGTCGGGGCATAATTGGGTTATCACCAAAGCTCATGATGTTTTCTAATATGTTTCATATTTATTAAATTCAAATTACATCTCAAAGTTTCAAGTCAAATTCATACAATACAAGGAAAGGAAAAATTAACTAAAACAATCCAAAATCTAAACTGGTTTATTCTTCTAGGCCGCCCTATATGTTTCTTGCTTCAATTTGATCACCTGTATCATGTGTAAAATGGGAAATTTTGGGTCAACAAAAGTTGGCGAGTGAACCTTGTTAAAAACATTTGTTATTGATACCTTGTTGTATTTCATATGGAAAATTGTGCAATAATCATACACGAACAAACGTATGTAAACAAACAATCACAAACACCTTGCATGAGTATATGATATGAATGACAATGTGTATGTTGGCAACGTCTCATTCACGCTCATAGGTAATGGGGAACGGACGGCCTATGATGATGTACGTGAGATTAAGGCTCAATCAAACGGAGCCGATCTTATGTTGGCAACGCCTCGTTCGCGCTCATAGGTAATGGGGAACAGCTCACGCTCATAGGTAATGGGGAGCGGCGGCCTATGATAATGTATGTACTGAAAATGATAACTTTAATCTAAACATTAACCACACAAACAATAGATATATATTGGCAACACATTTGATCATGAATATGATGAATGCACAAGTGTTTAATTTAAATAAATAATAGCGACACATGATACACCCCAAAATGTGATTAAAACGGGGAATTGGTAGAGATTCACTCACATTGGGTGCGTTTGGTGGATGATGTTGAATGCGCACGAGTTTAGAGGATTGATCGACGAGGAATAACTAACCTAATTAATAACGAAAAGGTACGGTAAATAAGTGGATTTTATTAACAATTTAAATAGGATTTTTGGATATATTTTTGTGAGTTTAAGGCTATTTTCTAACTTTAAAAACATTATTTTAAGTATTTTTAATTGATTTTTAAATTAAATAAATAAATAAAAATAAATAAAAAAATGTTGACTTTTGACCGTTGACCATGACTGTTGACCGTTGACCATTGACCGGTTCGGTTGTGAATATTATTGCACTGAGTGAGACTCGAACCCGTGACCTCCCGTACGCGTGCACGCAGCTCTACCAACTGAGCTACGTGTCTAACCCGAAATATTTCTGTTTTTAATTATATTTATATACTATTTAACTTAATCCGAAAATCATTTATTTAAAAAGGATTTAATTGTATCAACCCGGTGATCTCCACAGGTCTCGAACCCTGGACCTGTGGTTTAGTATGGCACACAGTCCACCGCTGGACTGTGTGTCTAACCTGGTAAATATTCCGGTTTTTATTATACATAACATCTTACTGTGAGTTAACCCGGTTCGGTTTAAAAAAAAAACATTTTTATTTCTGAGGTTAGCATTGTGATAGGAATCGAACTCGCGACGTGTGTGTATTATTTGCACACAGTCCACCGCTGGACTGTGTGTCTAACCCGTTCATAATATTGATTTTAATTAATCTTATAAACATAAACGACTTCGTCTTTTTCGCTCAAAACACAGACAACGGTTAACCAAACTGTTTCTTGTTTAACTCGATTAACGAACATTATAAGAAATTGAAAGGTAATGAACGGAGAGGGTTTGGGGAAAGGATGTACCGAACAGGTGTCTTTCAGAGAACTCCGGAAAGGATTCGTCGGCTTTGTTTTGTGAACTTCGGCTGTTAGGATCAATTAACAGTTTTGATTGATTAGATGTGAAATTGAGTTACTAAACAATGATTAACAGGAGGTTTAGTTGATCATACCGATTAACAGCGTGAGTTCGGAAATTCTAGCGATTTTTCCGGCGAGTACAGAAATCCGGCAACGTCGTCTGGGATCGATTCTGGGTGATGGATTGATGTTAGTAATGGTCTAACAATGGAATGGAACAGAAAGAGTCAAGGTATTTACCGTGTTGATGTGAGTCTCGGTTTTCCGGCGAAAGTTCGGTGATGGCAGAAAAGTTCCGGCGAGTGAAATTTCGTCGAGAATTGGTGTGATTTTGAGCGAAAAGATTACCATAGGCTAGGGTGTGTATTTATAGGAAAGAATATCGATGAATTGGGTCCGATTTCTTTCTTGATTCGTTGGTCAATTATTCTCCGGTGGTTATACCTGATGTCGCGGAACTGGACATCGGTTATAACCGATGTAAGTGTTAATACGCACGTTAAGTCACAAGAAACCGACAATAATTGGCGAAATCGTCAGGATTTCCGGCGACTGCGAATTGGGCGCGTCGGTTGACTGATTTGAAATCGAGTTTTTGTTATTTGAATTAATTGTCTTGATATATCACTAAAGAACACAAGTGGCGGAGTGGTTTGGTGGGTAAGACTTGAGGTTCCCGGCTGACCCGGGATCGACTCCCGGCAGCCAGTTTTTCTTTTTAATTAATTTATTTTTTACTTTTTAACAATTATAATTTATAAATTCTAATTTGTTTATTAATTATGTATCGCTTAAAATTAAAATAAGTCATAACTAAGCAACGGAAATTTAAAACTGATTATTCGATTAATAAACGAAGCGGGTTTTGAAAACCGTTTTTTGACGGATGTTACAGTATCCCCTACTTTTAGAAATTTCGTCCCGAAATTTAAGTAGTAGTGGTAACAGGAAATAGATGTGGGTATTTCTCGCGCATTGAGTCTTCACGTTCCCAAGTAAACTCAGGTCCTCGTTTCGACTCCCAGCGTACCCTGACAATTGGAATGCGGCTTCGTCTTAAACGTTTCTCTCCGAAGTCCATAATTTCTACTGGTCTTTCAATGAAATGCATAGATTCATCGAATTGAATGTCTTCTAGAGGAATATGGAGATTTTCATCGGCGAGGCACTTCTTCAAGTTCGATACGTGGAATGTGGGATGAATTCTGTTGAGTTCCTCTGGTAGGTCAAGCTTGTATGCTACAGGTCCTACTCTTTCGAGTATCTTGAAAGGTCCTACGTAGCGTGGTGCTAGCTTGCCTTTTTGGCCAAAACGAACTACTCCCTTCCACGGCGATACTTTTAAAAGTACTTGGTCACCAATGTTAAATTCCAAGGGCTTTCGTCGTTTGTCTGCATAACTCTTTGACGACTTTGTGCCGCTAGAAGATTGTTTCGAATTTGATGGATCTTGTCTGTTGTTTCTTGTATTAATTCTGGACCGGTGATTTGAGCTTCTCCAATTTCATGCCAACATATTGGTGATCGGCACTTACGACCATATAACGCTTCGAAAGGTGCCATGCCGATACTTGAATGATAGCTGTTGTTGTACGAAAATTCAACTAATGGTAGATGAGCGTCCCAATTCCCTTTGAAGTCTATGACACATGCTCGAAGCATGTCTTCAAGAGTTTGAATGGTGCGTTCAGATTGTCCATCAGTTTGAGGATGATAAGCGGTACTGAGGTCTAATCGTGTACCCAAAGCGGCTTGTACGGCCTGCCATGTTCATGAAGTGAAACGTCCATCACGAAATAATGCGTAACGGTACACCATGACGGCTTACGATTTCGCTGATGTAGATACGAGCTAATTTTTCCTTCTTGAAGTCCTCGCGAATCGGAATGAAGTGAGCTGATTTTGTAAGACGATCAATGATTACCCATATAGTGTCATACCCACCAGAAGTGCGAGGTAACCCGGTAATGAAGTCCATGGTTATGTTTTCCCACTTCCATACATGTATTTCAGGTTGGACTAGAAGTCCTAAGGGTCTTTGATGTTCAGCTTTCACTTTAGAACAGGTAAGGCACTTGGAAACAAAAACAGCGATATCTTTCTTCATGCCAGGCCACCAGTAGGTGTATCGAAGGTCTTGATACATCTTGTCGGCTCCTGGGTGTACAGAGTATCGTGTCTTGTGCGCCTCTTTCATAAGGAAATCGCGAAGGTTATTGTGATCGGGAATCCATATGCGATCTAGATAATATAGAATGCCGTCAGATTTTGTTTCGAGTTTAAGTTCTGCTCCACAAGATAACTCATTGCGTATGTCGTATTCTGTTATGGAAACATGTTGAGCTTCTCGGATTTGAGCTTTGATGTCGGTTATGATTTGTGAACATAGAAGACGAATGGAGTTCGCATAACCCTTTCGACTGAGTGCATCGGCCACCTCATTTGCTTTGCCAGGATGATACCGAATTTCACAGTCGTAGTCATTAAGAAGTTCGACCCATCTTCGTTGCCTCATATTCAACTCCTTTTGGTTAAAGATATGTTGGAGGCTCTTGTGGTCAGTGTAAATTTCATACTTGGTACCATAGAGGTAATGTCTCCATATCTTAAGAGAGAACACAACGGCTCCAAGTTCTAGGTCGTGGGTAGTGTAGTTCTTCTCATGAGTTTTGAGTTGCCTAGAAGCATAGGCTATCACTTTTCCCCTTTGCATTAATACACAGCCTAGTCCTTGCCCTGATGCATCGCAATATACTACAAAGTCATCGCAACCTTCGGGGAGTGTGAGGATAGGTGCGTCACAAAGTTTTTGCTTAAGGGTTTGGAAAGCTTCTTCTTGTTTAGGTCCCCATATGAAGGGTTTTCCTTTATGTGTCAAAGCCGTGAGTGGTACAGCGACACGAGAGAAATTTGAAATGAAACGGTGATAGTAACAAGTCAAACCAAGGAATGATCTTACTTCGGTTGGTGTACGTGGCGCTTGCCATTCTTGTACTGCTTTGATCTTTGAGGGGTCGACATGTATTCCCTTGTCATTGACGACATGTCCTAGGAATTGTACCTCTTTTAACCAGAATTCGCATTTGGAGAATTTAGCGTAGAGCTTTTTGGTTCTTAAGAGCGTGAGGATGAGTCGAAGGTGCCGTTCATGATCAGTTTTGGACTTTGAGTAAATGAGAATGTCGTCGATGAAGACTATAACAAAACGTTCGAGATAGGGTTTGCAAACTCTGTTCATTAGATCCATGAAGACAGCTGGAGCGTTGGTTAGACCAAATGGCATGACCATGAATTTATAGTGACCATAACGAGTTCGGAAGGCGGTCTTTGGGACGTCTTCTTCATGTACTCTGAGTTGATGATAGCCAGAACGAAGGTCGATCTTTGAAAAACAGGTGGCACCCTGGAGTTGGTCTAGAAGATCATCGATGCGAGGTAATGGATACCGGTTCTTGACTGTTAATTTGTTGAGTTCTCTGTAATCGGTACACATGCGAAACGTTCCATCTTTCTTCTTTACAAACAGAACAGGTGCACCCCAAGGCGATGAGCTAGGACGTATGAATCCTTTGTCGGTCAGTTCTTGTAATTGACTGGCCAGCTCTTGCATTTCGGATGGAGCTAACCTATAAGGAGATTTCGCGATGGGTGTAGTGCCAGGTATAAGATCAATGCGGAATTCGACTTCTCTCTTGGGAGGAAGTCCTGAGATGTCGTCGGGAAAGACTTGCGGGAATTCTTTCACTACAGGTATATCTTCGAGTTTCTTCTCTTTGTTTCCCTTCTTGACAACGTGAGTTAGAAATGCGACATAATTCTTGCGGAGATATTTTCGGGCTTGAAGACAGGACATCAGTTTGAGTCCTTTCGAAGGGGTTTCTCCAAAGATTCGAAGGGTTTGACCGTCTGCAAGAGGAATGCGAATGAACTTTTCGCGGCATACCACTTCAGCATGATGTTGGCTGAGCCAGTCCATGCCGATTATAATGTCAAAACTTCCCAACTTCATAGGAATGAGGTCAACAGGAAAATCGTGATCGTTTAGAGTAAGAGTACAGTTTCGGATAATGGAGTTTAATGAGACCGGTTTTCCGTCAGCAACTTCTACCGTTATGGATTCCATGAGTTTATCGCGGGTTTGGTTGAGGATGGGTTCAGATTCTAAGGACACAAAACTCTTATCCGCGCCAGTATCAAATAACATGGATGCATAACTACCATTTATGAGAAACGTACCGTTAACCACGTTGTTGTCGGCCCTAGCTTGGTTGGCGTTGATGTTAGAAGCTCTTCCTCTAGCAGGTGGAGGAGCTTGGTTAGCTTGGTTCACCGGATTTGCTTGAGCTTGAGCATGTATGATGTTCACCAAGCGTGGACAAGTGTTTCTAAAGTGGTTTGGGTCTCCACAATTGTAGCAAGCCCGCATGGGTTGCATTATGGGGTAGTTGGGTTGGTAGTAGGTTTGGGCCGTATGTTGGGTAGGTGGTGGTAGTAGGGGTTGTTGGGCTTGACCCATTATTTGATGGTGGTTTTGGGTTGTGGGTTAGTTGCAGTTCGTTCGCTGCAGTGCGCGGCAGGTTTGGATGGTGTGACCTGCACGACCACAGCTGGTGCAATATTGACAGGGGTGTTCGGGAGAGTGATGGTATTGGCAACGGGTGCATTTTGGGTAGGGGCCGGAGTATGGCCTTTTGTATGGTGCGGGTGAAGGGGCAACTTGAGTAATGGGTGCAGCAGGGATAGGGAAATTGGTTTGGGTGACAGCAAAATTTCTGGTATTTCGTTTCCTCTTGTTTGAAAACTTTGAGGAGGAGGTGGAATGGTTTGAAGTTTGGCCCTCAACGGGGGCTTTCTTTTTCTCCTCCTTGAATTTACCGTTTCTGATGCGATTCTCGGTAAGTTCGGTAGCTAATTCCATAGCAGCTTCGAGAGTTGCAAGCGAAGTGCTGAGGACTGAGTCTTGAATATTCGAGGGGAGGCCTCGAATGTAGTGTTCAACCAAGCGGTACACTGGGGTGAACAAGTTAGGAACCATCTGGTTCAGCTCAAGAAATCTTTTGTTGTAGAAAGTATGGTCTCCTTCCTTTTGCTTCAGCGAGTGGAATTCGTCTTCCAACTTCTTGAGTTCGCTTCTTGGGCAGAAGCGTTTTGTCATTATTTCCCTTAACTCTTCCCACGTTAAGGCCTTAGCGTCTTCAACTCCTCTCTTACCCTTCTCGGTGTTCCACCAGGTCAGGGCTACCCCAAATAATCTCCCGGTTGCGTAACGTACCTTGCGATCCTCGGGACAATCGCAATTAAGGAAGGTGTTTTCCATTTCCTTAAACCAGTGGAGGAGAGCGGTGACACCTTCGGTCCCTTCATACTTTGGGGGATCGCAAGACTTGAAGTGTTTGTAGGAGCACTTCTTGGAGGGAGGGTTGTCGATGTTTTGATCCTATTGATTGGGTGGGTTGATTGGATTCGCGGTGAGAGCTTGTTGGACTTGAATTACAATATCAGGAAGCACCGCGGCCATTTGTTTTGCAATTTGAGTGGCTAAGCGTTCGTTTGACCTTCCCGACTTTCGACCTCCACGTAGCTGCCTAGCCGACATCTACATGAATATACATAGGAAGATGGTGAGTTTAAGGAGTGTTTAGGTGTCATGTGTCGTTAAAATAATAAAATAACATAATCATCAATAATGCACTACATCCATAGGATGTCTTGGGTTTCCTCATGTCTGGGCCTTCAATGTCCCCCATACCATCGCCTGTATAGTCATGTGGGCCCCGATGACTATTGGTTTAGTAGGATTCACATTGGTATTGGCGGTTTAACACTCGCATCACCCGAATGAAAACCATAAAATATGTTTGCGAGATGTATGGTCGGAGGGTGTCCAGGTGTAGACACAATGACAACTCAAAGTGGTGTTAGTTCACACGACGTTTGGTATAGCATGCTTTGGCCTAATAGGTCCTTCGTACTCTCATCGTTAGTCCCCAGGTAGGCAAACTGGTCCTTTATTTTGGATTTATACGAATGCCAAGCCTAGACAGGACGTTCCGACTACCGGTACTCGTACCCTTCCAGTTACTACATGCCCGTCATGAGAACTCACTTTGATGTGATTTGAAAATACAAAAATCGTTGTAAAAATCATATGAATTGTGAGGTGTGTGCTCCCATGGATATGATATGTTATGAGAATATGATTCATGATAAGCATTGTATAATAGTATGTATTTATGAACATGCTTGCATAATCATTGAATGTAACAATAAACATAAAGCATATAAACATCATGAATTTTGCATGTAACACACAAACAATTTAAAAATTCTAATTAACTATAGTATAGGCTCTAAGGGTCTAATAACCTATCCTATATCCCTATAGTCATGGCTCTCATACCAATCTGTCACACCCCGACCCGCAGCGGAATAAGAGTCAGGGCATAATTGGGTTATCACCAAAGCTCATGATGTTTACTAATATGTTTCATATTTATTAAATTCAAATTACATCTCAAAGTTTCAAGTCAAATTCATACAATACAAGGAAAGGAAAAAATAACTAAAACAATCCAAAATCTAAACTGGTTTATTCTTCTAGGCCGCCCTATATGTTTCTTGCTTCAACTTGATCACCTGTATCATGTGTAAAATGGGAAATTTTGGGTCAACAAAAGTTGGCGAGTGAACCTTGTTAAAAACATTTGTTATTGATACCTTGTTGTATTTCATATGGAAAATTGTGCAATAATCATACATGAACAAACGTATGTAAACAAACAATCACAAACACCTTGCATGAGTATATGATATGAATGACAATGTGTATGTTGGCAACGTCTCGTTCACGCTCATAGGTAATGGGGAACGGACGGCCTATGATGATGTAAGTGAGATCAAGGCTCAATCAAACGGAGCCGATCTTATGTTGGCAACGCCTCGTTCACGCTCATAGGTAATGGGGAACAGCTCACGCTCATAGGTAATGGGGAGCGGCGGCCTATGATAATGTATGTACTGAAAATGATAACTTTAATCTAAACATTAACCACACAAACAATAGATATATATTGGCAACACCATTTGATCAAGAATATGATGAATGCACAAGTGTTTAATTTAAATAAATAATAGCGACACATGATACACCCCAAAATGTGATTAAAACGGGAATTGGTAGAGATTCACTCACATTGGGTGCGTTCGGTGGATGATGTTGAATGCGCACGAGTTTAGAAGATTGATCGACGAGGAATAACTAACCTAATTAATAACGAAAAGGTACGGTAAATAAGTGGATTATATTAACAATTTAAATAGGATTTTTGGATATATTTTGTGAGTTTAAGGCTATTTTCTAACTTTAAAAACGTTATTTTAAGTATTTTTAATTGATTTTTAAATTAAATAAATAAATAAAAATAAATAAAAAATGTTGACTTTTGACCGTTGACCATGACTGTTGACCGCTGACCGGTTCGGTTGTGAAAATTATTGCACTGAGTGAGACTCGAACCCGTGACCTCCCGTACGCGTGCACGCAGCTCTACCAACTGAGCTACGTGTCTAACCCGAAATATTTCTGTTTTTAATTATATTTATATACTATTTAACTTAATCCGAAAATCATTTATTTAAAAAGGATTTAATTGTATCAACCCGGTGATCTCCACAGGTCTCGAACCCGGGACCTGTGGTTTAGTTTGGCACACAGTCCACCGCTGGACTGTATGTCTAACCTGGTAAATATTCCGGTTTTTATTATACTTAACATCTTACTGTGAGTTAACCCGGTTCGGTTTAAAAAAAAAAACATTTTTATTTCTGAGGTTAGGATTGTGATAGGAATCGAAGTCGCGACGTGTGTGTATTATTTGCACATAGTCCACCGCTGGACTGTGTGTCTAACTCGTTCATAATATTGATTTTAATTAATCTTATAAACATAAACGACTTCGTCTTCTTCGCTCAAAACACAGACAACGGTTAACCAAACTGTTTCTTGTTTAACTCGATTAACGAACATTATAAGAAATTGAAAGGTAATGAACGGAGAGGGTTTGGGGAAAGGATGTACCGAACAGGTGTCTTTCACAGAACTCCGGCAAGGATTCGTCGGCTCTGTTTTGTGAACTTCGGCTGTTAGGATCAATTAACAGTTTTGATTGATTAGATGTGAAATTGAGTTACTAAACAATGATTAACAGGAGGTTTACTTGATCATACCGATTAACAGCGTGAGTTCGGAAATTCCAACGATTTTTCCGGCGGGTACAGAAATCCCGCAACGTCGTCTGGGATCGATTCTGGGTGATGGATTGATGTTAGTAATGTTCTAACAATGGAATGGAACAGAAAGAGTCGAGGTATTTACCGTGTTGATGTGAGTCTCGGTTTTCCGGCGAAAGTCCAGTGATGGCAGAAAAGTTCCGGCGAGTGAAATTTCGTCGAGAATTGGTGTGATTTTGAGCGAAAAGATTACAAGAGGCTAGGGTGTGTATTTATAGGAAAGAATATCGATGAATTGGGTCCGATTTCTGTCTTGATTCGTGGGTCAATTATTCTCCGGCGGTTATGACTGATGTCGCAGAACTGGACATCGGTTATAACCGATGTAAGTGTTAATCCGCACGTTAAGTCACAAGAAACCAACAATAATTGGCGAAATCGTCGGGATTTCCGGCGACTGCGAATTGGGCGCGTCGGTTGACTGATTTGAAATCGAGTTTTTGTTATTTGAATTAATTGTCTTGATATATCACTAAAGAACACAAGTGGCGGAGTGGTTTGGTGGATGTGAGTTAAGACTTGAGGTTCCCGGCTGACCCGGGTTTGACTCCCGGCAGCCGGTTTTTCTTTTTAATTAATTTATTTTTTACTTTTTAACAATTATAATTTATAAATTCTAATTTGTTTATTAATTATGTATCGCTTAAAATTAAAATAAGTCATAAATAAGCAACGAAAATTTAAAACTGATTATTCGATTAATAAACGAAGCGGGTTTTGAAAATCCGTTTTTCGACGGATGTTACAAGCATAAATCACATTAGCATGAATACGAGAATAGTTATAAAATGTACGAACGTGAGAATAAATATGAATACAAGCGTAAGCATAAAGCGTATCGTGGTGAGTACGAGTGTAAATACGAGTATAAGTATAAACATAAAATGTATGAGCATGAGCACGAGTGTGAATAAGAATATAAACACAAACATAACGATATGAGCGTAAATATAAGTGTAAACGTAAATTGCATGAATACAATTGCAAATATGAATATAAATGTAAGCATAAATGGATGAGTTTAAATGCGAGTATAAACATAAACTGTAGGAGTATAAATATGAACATGAATGTAAGAGTAAGCATAAGCGTGTAATATGAACAAAAGGTGTGAGTATGAATAATAGTGTAATCATAATTTTATAAGTATAGATAAAAGGTATGAGCATGAATATAAGTGGAAGCATAATCTTCATAAATATGAATACAAGTAAAATGCATGAGTGTCAACATGAGTATGAATATAGTGTAAACATACATGTGATAGAGTAAATGTAAGTTTAAGCGTGTAATGCATGAATATGAATATGAATATAAGTATAAATGTAAAGGTATAAAGGTGAATATAAGCGTAACGTAAATGTATAATTGTGAATATGAGTATAATGTAAAATGTATGATATTGAATATAAGCATAAAAGTGAAAGTATGAATATGAGCGTGCACATAAAATTTTATAAATACAAATATGATCATGAGTGTAAGAAATAATGATTTTGTATATGGTATTAATCGAAATATACGAATTTAAGCACGTGAAAGATCAAGAAGTTTTGAGTATGAAAGAAAAGAAATTGAGTGACATGCGCGAGATTGTCGCGTTATATCGACTATAACGTGTAAGATGATATGCATATATAGTTGTTTGAGCAAAACGTGGAGTTTATTGAATCCAAAATAGATTGGGTTGTCATGGAATGTAGAGTCTAATTAATGAATGTAAAGAGAGTACAAGCATCTATTGGTTATGTGTGTTGTACTTTGTGAAAGAGTGGAAATGCTACTCTTGTTTTTAAAAAAATTACATAAGTTGAAAATTGCCGGTTCCTATGAAGTTTTCTTGCCCACGTGTTTTCAGTTCGATTAATGTATTGAGTGATGTTTGAGAAGGTTCCAGAAGTTATTAAGTTTGCATCGTTTTAAATGACCTTGCATTAAAGAAGAATTTCGAGGTTTAGAGGTTCTTGTGAAAATGTTGACCCTTAGAAAAGAAATTTGTCATAAGAACTTAGTGATCATTGAAAAGTGTTCTTAATGAAATGTTTTTTTTGTTGGTTCTGAAAGGAGCTTTAGTAGACGATCGAACGATATTTGTAATATTGTGTAGGTGTGTACGAAAAGTTGGTTTGATTTCCAATTGAAAGTAAAAATCTTTAGTAAAATGATATGAGATGATCGTGTTTTAATAATTATGTTGAATACGAAATTTTTGTGGGCAATGGATTTATTAGACCGACTAAGTTGATGAGTAGCATTTCGCATAATTTGAAAATCGAGGAACAAGCGTTTATGGTATGATCAAAATTTCATGTTTGTGAGTTATGTGGAAATAGATTGTAGGATAAGAAATATGTTTAAATAAACCATGCACTTTGAAATAAATAAGGATTTTGTCTAATGATAAACGATTTAGGTATTAACATGATCGTGTTTACATAATAGAGTCTATTGAAAGAAGGTCTTGGTAACGATCACCTAGGTAAGGGAATCACCCCTAATCCCCTGGTGAGGTCGTTGTAAGAGGAGAAAAGAAGCGGAGTTAATCGTCACGGTAAGGAAACCACTCCTATCTTGATGATGGGTCTCCATTTTGGTGTTACAAAGAGTGTAAACAAAATTGAGTGACGTTTTGAAATCATGCATATGTTTAAATGTACGAAAAGATCTAGTATGATGTGTATATAAGAAAATAATCTCGAAAGAAACTTGAGTTTGAAACGAGAGAATTGCGTCATATAAAAGCGATGATAGTAAAACATAGGTTTGATTAAAACTTGGATTGTTCCGGAACTTTGACTAAACCAAAGTGGTCGAAAATTCTTTTGAATTTCAGAAACATGTTTTAGCCTAATAGGTGGAATACTCTCGCCAATATTTCGGTTAACGGTATTCACCCTTCCAGTTACTACATGTTCCAAATCAAACGAAAGTTCGAGACTTGGAGGGATTTTTTTAAAAGTCGAGGAGTGGGTCTAGTAGACGAGATGCGGGTTTCACCCCTAACTTGACGGCTTCGTACCCTAAGTGTGGTTGGTACTCGTCGGGTCGAATTTAATTTCAACACGTTGACGAGGGTCCACTAGAATTCAAAATTTGAAGTTCTCCATCAAGGTGAGGTTTTCACTCCTAGCTTGACGGTGAATTTCGTGTAAAAGAATAGGTGGATTGAGAGTCGTTCACCAAATTGTGGGTTTCACGCCTATTTTGGTGAAGTCGTCTCGTTTGTATAATGCGAGTGTCTTCGAGTTTAGTGAAATCGTATAAATGCGTGTGGAAAGATGTATGTTGGGGAATAATAGAACAAGCATTAACACATAAGGAAATATGTCAAGAATAACTCATAAAGAATAGAATCATGAAACAAGTATTAACACATAATAAATCAAGTATCAACACATAAGAGTGGCATGTCAAGTATTAACACATAAGTGGCATATACGTTTAAAGGATCAAAAGAGGATAAATGAGAAGCAATTAAAGTAGCATGCAAGTAGTTCCGAGCAAAACATAAAATAAAGCTCTAAAACTATAGACTAGGTAAAAGGATTCCTACTTTTCCTAATTCCCTATAGTTATGTTCTGATACCAATCTGTCACACCCCAACCGATGGCGGAAACATCGGGATGAGACGAACAAATTGCTCAAAACATCATAACACTATGTGACAATATGAATTAAATTGAATTTCATAAACTGCTAAGTATAATACAAGAGGTCAACATAAACGACATTATTTCGAATATACAACAAAATAGTTTAATCTAAGTGTGTTTCTAAGTCCACTTAAATCTTGTTTCTTTGCTTAGCATCATCTTGTCTAACGAACATGCAACATGTATTAAAATAGAGTTCAATGCAAAAACAAAGGCGAGTATGCAAGTTTTGATACATAGCATAAATAGTTTAAATTTGTCTAACGGCTCGTATCCAACATGAATCTCAATATGCAAGTTACTAGTACGTTGAAACGGTGTCAAATATATGTTCAAACCCAAGAATACAATGCGCTAAAATAGCCTATCCCAAAGAATAACGGGAGGTAAATAGTTTAACTTAACAATACCCCGAGACTAGTAGGCGGTGCATTACTCCTATAGCGCTATAATTGATAAGGTAGGCTTGTACGAAGTTAATGAGCATATAGACACAAAAGTTTAACATAACATACGAGATTAACAAGCATCATATAGTTTCATGTTCAAATATGGATAGAGAGTGATTCAAATAGTTTCAAGTGTTTCGTGTTTTGATATAGAATACATGTTGCACCCAAAAGTGTTTAAAAGTAAAATAGGTTCGAGTATACCCACTAAATTGCATATGCTTTCCGATATCCAAGTGTTGACAAGCGAGTGAGTTTATGAGGATGGAACATTGAGGTCACCTTAACTAGCAAACGAGGGTATATGAGTATTTAGGGATTATGACAGTGGATTGGAATTGGAATTTGGAGTATATCTAGTTGATATATATGTATGTACACATATATATATATATTATATATATTTTATTTTGTTTATGTAAAAATTCTAAATTAAGTCAATTAAGTGTATTATAGGAGTGTTGTCGAAAATAAATATACATTTATAGTTATTTTTATAAAAATTATTTGAATCCGATACGTTTTCATTAGTGGTTCAACCATAAAGTATATATACATATTTTAACGAAAATCGGGTAGAGTTTCCTCTTGTTTTTGGACGATCCCGACAACACAAGTTGTCGTTATATTTGTCAAAACTCAACAATCAATGAAATACTATATACCTATACAAGTTATGTAACGAAAATACATATATTTATGTAAGTTATAAAGCCACGATTAGTGTACAAGTTCAAGTAACTAATGTTTTATGATTAAAACAGTAACTATATATAAACAATAATAAAAAATTGTGTCGCTTAAGATTTTACCAAGTCTCGAATCGACATATGACCAGCACTTGACCGGTTGACTTTCGTTGACCGAGTTGACTGCTGTTGACTTGCGTTGACTGAACCCGAAACCACATAAAACCCGAATCTTGAACCGAACAAATCTGAATTGAAACTCGAATCAAGTTGAACCGTGACCCGAACCTGTTGAATAACAAAAGGATCAACGGGACTCGAATCGACGTGAAAACCAAGACCCGAATCGAGACTAACCTGAATCGAAGTTGACTGCGAACCCGAACACCGAATCTGAACTGAACACAACTGGTCCTAACCTGACCCGAGAACATCCAAAGGAAACTGAACAAAACTGAACCTGCATGAACCGGACTGAACCGACAATTGAACTGAGTCTGAGTTACTGAATGTGAACCTGAAACCCAACTCAAACCGAGCCGGAGCCACCGTCTGCCGCCGTTTGTCACCACGCCGACCACCGCAACCACCGCCGTCGCCTGCGCGGTTGTTGTTGTTGGTCCCTGCCGCCGCTGCGGCTGTCGTTTTTGGTGCGCCGCCACCATGAAGGTGGCCGGCGGTTCGGTTGTAGGGAGGGAGAAGAGACGAGAGGCGTGGGGGTGTGGTTTGCCGGCGGTAAGCAACCGAAAAGACGAAGGCAAGAGGAAGGGGCAGGGGTGATTGGTGTGGTGGTTCGAGGAGGAGAAAGAGGGTGGTTAATGTGTGTTATGGTGTGCGGTCGGAGGTACGGTGGTGCCGGAGTTCGCCGGAAAAAATGGCTGCGGTCACCGGTTTTGGGAGTGGCAGGAGATGGTGAGGTGACGGATTAGGGTTTGTTTGTGAAGATGATGGGTGCTTTTATAGTGTTAGGGTTTTAAGTGCGTGTTAGGCCTAAAGCCCGTTAACGGCCCGAGCGCGTCTACGAGATCCGTTTACGCACTCGAGTGTTGTAAATGGCGCATAATATTATTTTTAAGATTTATTTACGTGAAATAATGCCGGTGTTCGTTATTGGTCGCGTTTGTTTGTCGATCGTGTTAAAAGTGCGTAGTTTTTCGTTTTTATCCCGTTTTTCGATCAGATTTCAACTGCGTTTCTAAAATAGGAAACGAACTCGAATTTTATTAAAAAATATTAATAAGGAATTACAGATAATATGAGGCGTTACAGTTTCCCCTCCTTTAGGAAATTTCGTCCCGAAATTTAGTCAAGGGGAATGTAACATCCGTCAAAAAACGGATTTACCAAACCCGCTCCGTTTATCAACCGAACAGTCAGTTAAAATTTTCGTTGCGAATTAAATGCCCAAAATAATTTTAAACGATACATAATCAATTATTATACGGGATTATATAAGTTGTTTTTGAAAAACTGTTGAAATCGCAAAATAAAAATATTTTGGTTCTGCCGGGTTTCGAACCCGGGTCAGTAACCGGTCCAGCAACGACTTAACACACAACACACAAACCACTGCGCCACTGATGATACTTGTTAATTATTAAGATCATTTAATTCATATCATGACTTTCTGAATTCAAAACCGGCGCCCAAAAGTTCAGTCGTCGGAAATCCCGGTAATCTCGCGAAACTTAACGTTTCTTTCAGTTATAACGTAAGACATAAACGCTACATCGGTTATAACCGACGTCTGGGTCCGCGACCAAAGTTATAACCGCCGGAGTTTTCATAACCGACGAATCCAGTCGGAAATCAGACCAAGTTCATCGATAATTTGCCCTATAAATACCCCCTCGAACCTCTGCAAACCTTTTCGCTTAAAACCACACCCTTTCTCGGCGAAAACCCACTCACCGGAATTCTTCTGGTTGTCGCCGGAAAACCGGGTTCTCCATTCCTGAGCTTTACTGAACCCCCTAAGCTTATACCGAAGTCACCCATACCTTTTTCAAACTTTCTGAAGGCTCGCTGCTGCAAGACACCTGACGCCGGAGCTTATTGCTGTCGCCGGAGTTCTGCCGGAAAACAGAGGAAGATAGTCGATATACCTCACGCCTATTTTCCTTTCTTTTAACTTATACCTCATCTGTAATTAATCATAAAACGCTAAAGAAACCTGAATCAACACTTCGAACCAGTCAGTCGTCACTCTGGTTAAAATCCGACGAAGAAGACGATGAACCTGTAACTCATAAGTATAATTTAAATCAAGAAATAACTCGGATTAGACACACAGTCCAGCGGTGGACTGTGTGCACAATAAACACACAAAGGTCTCGAGTTCGAATCCTGTTCCACACACGCTGCGTAAATAAAAATGTTTTTTTTGTTAACTGAACCGGATTCATTTGATATATATGTTAAGTATATTAATAATCAGAATAATAACCAAGTTAGACACACAGTCCAGTGGTGGACTGTGTGTATGTTTAATCAAAGTGCACGAGTTCGAGTCCGGTCTTCTGCATCGACCCGGACAATTATTAAGCTTTTTAAATAAGTCAGAAATGAAAATAATTAATTTGTGTTTAAGTATAATAAAAATCAGTTAAGTTAACAAGTTGTACACACAGTCCAGCGGTGGACTGTGTGTTATCATAACCCACAGGTCCCGGGTTTGAGACCTGTGCGCACCGTCCGAATCAATTAAATTGTTTTTAAAATAAAAGGATTTTCTGTTTAGCTTAATTAATATATAAATATAATTAAAAACGGATATATGACGGGTTAGACACGTAGCTCAGTTGGTAGAGCTGCGTGCACGCGTACGGGAGGTCTCGGGTTCGAGCCTCACCCAGCGCACTTATATTCACACTCGAACCGGTCAACGGTCAGTCAACGGTCAAAGTCAAAGTCAACAGTCAAAAAAAGTCAAATTTTTTTATTATTTTTATTTAATTATTTTAATTAAAAACCAATTAAATATACTTAAAAATAATATTTTTAAGGTTAGAAAATAGCCTTAAACTCACAAAAATACACCCAACAATCCTACTAAAATAGATTAATAAAATCCGTTTACTTACCAAACCATAATGCGATTTATCTAGGTTAATCTCACTCGTGGTTAAAACCACTTCGCGTGCATTCAACATCATCAACCGAACGCACCCACTGTGAGTGAATCTTACAACTCCCCCTTTTAATTACACGTTTTGGGGTGTGTCATGTGTCTCAAATAATTAACTCGTTTATTTAAATTTGTGCCATACCATATCATGACCTAAACTTAGATTGTTTATATTGTTGTGATTACTTAGTTCATTTTGTCAAAATTATATGAAATTCATTCATTAAGCCCATCAGTTCCTCGTGGGAGACGAGTTGAACAACGCGTGCCTCAAAACCAATCCATTATTGTTCATGTGTGTATCATTGAGTTTATATTGTTTGTAGTTGTGTCATTCATATTATCATGTTTATGCAATTCATTCATTAGGCCCATCAGTTCCTCGTGAGAGACGAGTAGAGCAACGCGTGCCTCTAAATGTTCCATTATTGTTCATGTGTGCTTTATTTAATATCTAATGATTGTTGAATAAGCTTACATCTATTTTTACTCGTGTTTGGTTGTGCACATATTTCATAATCAATTTAATAAACTTGTTCAAATGTTTTTCCATAGGATTCACTCGCCAACTTTATGTTGATCCAAAACCTTTTTACACATGATACATGTGAACAGGTTGAAGCAAAGAAAACATAGGAAATGCCTTAGAAGAGAACAAAGACGCTTAGATTGATAGTTAGAACATGTTGTAACATTTATTGTAAATTTCCATTAAATTGTATTTAATGAATATGAAACGCATAATAAATGTCATGAGCTTTGATGATAACCCAATCATGCCCCGATCACCTTTTCCGCTGCGGGTCGGGGTGTGACAGGGAAGACTTAAAAAGATTTGGTTAAAGAATGATTTGAGGCATCAAGCATAATTGAAACGTATATGTGTGTGCATACGCTAGTGGTTTAAATGAGTTTGAATAACTCAAAGGTTAAGTAATTTTAATAAACAGATTCCGAGGTGGCGGTCGACCAAGTGTGATTGCACCTAAACAAGAATGGAAGCTAGCTTTAAAGAAAGAAAGCATTTTAGGGCTCTAACAGTTAACGATTAATGGTGAACGAGGTGGTATAAAGACAAGACTAACGTGGGATACTAGAGACATGAGAGTGAACGTCTGATCAAATAATCTAATACGAGCATAAGAATGGCATATATATATGAACAAACGAAGACGTTGCGTTAGGGATGAAGACTCGTCGTGGATAATCGGGTATCGCGCGCTTAGCAATGCATTTCTGAGTTGTTTAAAATTTGCATATCAGTTCTTACTAGGGTCTATAAAACACCGAATTTCTCATGGCACGTATTACGAAAGTTTGGCAACATGGTGAAAACACTTATATATAGGAAGTACCAGCAGCGTATCCACCATGTTTTGACCACGTTGCGACCATCTCGTTACTCGATGCAATGTTACATCCCGTGTATTACCATGCGCGGTAGTGCACCCTATGGTTCTCATGCGCTTATCACTATAATCCCTTGTGCACCCGTGATTATACCGATCGTCGCATGATCCGCATAGCTTGTACTAGTTGCGCATGTGTTAGGGTATACATAAATTTTGAAAACAATATTGTGTGCGTGCAAGAATGTAGTATAAGCATGTTTTCTTTCAAATAAGCATGAGACCAACGCAAACGAATCCCTCGGGTTTCGCTCGCGTACAGGTGCGAATATATGTATGTTGAGTATAAATATAAGTTTAAGTATGAATACGCATGTGAGTATAAACATAAAACGCATGAAT
This sequence comes from Scalesia atractyloides, assembly GCA_947069175.1. Lineage (NCBI taxonomy): Eukaryota > Viridiplantae > Streptophyta > Magnoliopsida > Asterales > Asteraceae > Scalesia > Scalesia atractyloides. Next base: position 73,231,757 of record CAMTDV010000026.1, read on the forward strand.
AAGGGTACGAGTATAAGTATAAAGATGAGCATAAATCACATTAGCATGAATACGAGAATAGTTATAAAATGTACGAACGTGAGTATAAATATGAATGCAAGCGTAAGCATAAAGCGTATTGTGGTGAGTACGAGTGTAAATACGAGTATAAGTATAAACATAGAATGTGTGAGCATGAGCATGAGTGTGAATAAGAATATAAGCATAAACATAACGATATGAGAGTAAATATAAGTGTAAACGTAAATTGCATAAATACAATTGCAAATATGAATATAAATGTAAGCATAAGTGGATGAGTTTAAATGCAAGTATAAACAGAACGTGTAGGAGTATAAATATGAACATGAATGTAAGGGTAAGCATAAGCGTGTAATATGAACAAAAGGTGTGAGTATGAATAATAGTGTAATCATAATTTTATAAGTATAGATAAAAGGTATGAGCATGAATATAAGTGGAAGCATAATCTTCATAAATATGAATACAAGTAAAATGCATGAGTGTCAACATGAGTATGAATATAGTATGCGATAGGGTAAATGTAAGTTTAAGCGTGTAATGTATGAATATGAATATGAATATAAGTATAAATGTAAAGGTATAAAGGTGAATATAAGCGTAACGTAAATGTATAATTGTGAATATGAGTATAATGTAAAATGTATGATATTGAATATAAGCATAAAAGTGAAAGTATGAATATGAGCGTGCACATAAAATTTTATAAATACAAATATGATCATGAGTGTAAGAAATAATGATTTTGTATATGGTATTAATCGAAATATACGAATTTAAGCACGTGAAAGATCAAGAAGTTTTGAGTATGAAAGAAAAGAAATTGAGTGACATGCGCGAGATTGTCGCGTTATATCGACTATAACGTGTAAGATGATATGCATATATAGTTGTTTGAGCAAAACGTGGAGTTTATTGAATCCAAATAGATTGGGTTGTCATGGAATGTAGAGTCTAATTAATGAATGTAAAGAGAGTACAAGCATCTATTGGTTATGTGTGTTGTACTTTGTGAAAGAGTGGAAATGCTACTCTTGTTTTTAAAAAAATTACATAAGTTGAAAATTGCCGGTTCCTATGAAGTTTTCTTGCCCACGTGTTTTCAGTTCGATTAATGTATTGAGTGATGTTTGAGAAGGTTCCAGAAGTTATTAAGTTTGCATCGTTTTAAATGACCTTGCATTAAAGAAGAATTTCGAGGTTTAGAGGTTCTTGTGAAAATGTTGACCCTTAGAAAAGAAATTTGTCATAAGAACTTAGTGATCATTGAAAAGTGTTCTTAATGAAATGTTTTTTTTGTTGGTTCTGAAAGGAGCTTTAGTAGACGATCGAACGATATTTGTAATATTGTGTAGGTGTGTACGAAAAGTTGGTTTGATTTCCAATTGAAAGTAAAAATCTTTAGTAAAATGATATGAGATGATCGTGTTTTAATAATTATGTTGAATACGAAATTTTTGTGGGCAATGGATTTATTAGACCGACTAAGTTGATGAGTAGCATTTCGCATAATTTGAAAATCGAGGAACAAGCGTTTATGGTATGATCAAAATTTCATGTTTGTGAGTTATGTGGAAATAGATTGTAGGATAAGAAATATGTTTAAATAAACCATGCACTTTGAAATAAATAAGGATTTTGTCTAATGATAAACGATTTAGGTATTAACATGATCGTGTTTACATAATAGAGTCTATTGAAAGAAGGTCTTGGTAACGATCACCTAGGTAAGGGAATCACCCCTAATCCCCTGGTGAGGTCGTTGTAAGAGGAGAAAAGAAGCGGAGTTAATCGTCACGGTAAGGAAACCACTCCTATCTTGATGATGGGTCTCCATTTTGGTGTTACAAAGAGTGTAAACAAAATTGAGTGACGTTTTGAAATCATGCATATGTTTAAATGTACGAAAAGATCTAGTATGATGTGTATATAAGAAAATAATCTCGAAAGAAACTTGAGTTTGAAACGAGAGAATTGCGTCATATAAAAGCGATGATAGTAAAACATAGGTTTGATTAAAACTTGGATTGTTCCGGAACTTTGACTAAACCAAAGTGGTCGAAAATTCTTTTGAATTTCAGAAACATGTTTTAGCCTAATAGGTGGAATACTCTCGCCAATATTTCGGTTAACGGTATTCACCCTTCCAGTTACTACATGTTCCAAATCAAACGAAAGTTCGAGACTTGGAGGGATTTTTTTAAAAGTCGAGGAGTGGGTCTAGTAGACGAGATGCGGGTTTCACCCCTAACTTGACGGCTTCGTACCCTAAGTGTGGTTGGTACTCGTCGGGTCGAATTTAATTTCAACACGTTGACGAGGGTCCACTAGAATTCAAAATTTGAAGTTCTCCATCAAGGTGAGGTTTTCACTCCTAGCTTGACGGTGAATTTCGTGTAAAAGAATAGGTGGATTGAGAGTCGTTCACCAAATTGTGGGTTTCACGCCTATTTTGGTGAAGTCGTCTCGTTTGTATAATGCGAGTGTCTTCGAGTTTAGTGAAATCGTATAAATGCGTGTGGAAAGATGTATGTTGGGGAATAATAGAACAAGCATTAACACATAAGGAAATATGTCAAGAATAACTCATAAAGAATAGAATCATGAAACAAGTATTAACACATAATAAATCAAGTATCAACACATAAGAGTGGCATGTCAAGTATTAACACATAAGTGGCATATACGTTTAAAGGATCAAAAGAGGATAAATGAGAAGCAATTAAAGTAGCATGCAAGTAGTTCCGAGCAAAACATAAAATAAAGCTCTAAAACTATAGACTAGGTAAAAGGATTCCTACTTTTCCTAATTCCCTATAGTTATGTTCTGATACCAATCTGTCACACCCCAACCGATGGCGGAAACATCGGGATGAGACGAACAAATTGCTCAAAACATCATAACACTATGTGACAATATGAATTAAATTGAATTTCATAAACTGCTAAGTATAATACAAGAGGTCAACATAAACGACATTATTTCGAATATACAACAAAATAGTTTAATCTAAGTGTGTTTCTAAGTCCACTTAAATCTTGTTTCTTTGCTTAGCATCATCTTGTCTAACGAACATGCAACATGTATTAAAATAGAGTTCAATGCAAAAACAAAGGCGAGTATGCAAGTTTTGATACATAGCATAAATAGTTTAAATTTGTCTAACGGCTCGTATCCAACATGAATCTCAATATGCAAGTTACTAGTACGTTGAAACGGTGTCAAATATATGTTCAAACCCAAGAATACAATGCGCTAAAATAGCCTATCCCAAAGAATAACGGGAGGTAAATAGTTTAACTTAACAATACCCCGAGACTAGTAGGCGGTGCATTACTCCTATAGCGCTATAATTGATAAGGTAGGCTTGTACGAAGTTAATGAGCATATAGACACAAAAGTTTAACATAACATACGAGATTAACAAGCATCATATAGTTTCATGTTCAAATATGGATAGAGAGTGATTCAAATAGTTTCAAGTGTTTCGTGTTTTGATATAGAATACATGTTGCACCCAAAAGTGTTTAAAAGTAAAATAGGTTCGAGTATACCCACTAAATTGCATATGCTTTCCGATATCCAAGTGTTGACAAGCGAGTGAGTTTATGAGGATGGAACATTGAGGTCACCTTAACTAGCAAACGAGGGTATATGAGTATTTAGGGATTATGACAGTGGATTGGAATTGGAATTTGGAGTATATCTAGTTGATATATATGTATGTACACATATATATATATATTATATATATTTTATTTTGTTTATGTAAAAATTCTAAATTAAGTCAATTAAGTGTATTATAGGAGTGTTGTCGAAAATAAATATACATTTATAGTTATTTTTATAAAAATTATTTGAATCCGATACGTTTTCATTAGTGGTTCAACCATAAAGTATATATACATATTTTAACGAAAATCGGGTAGAGTTTCCTCTTGTTTTTGGACGATCCCGACAACACAAGTTGTCGTTATATTTGTCAAAACTCAACAATCAATGAAATACTATATACCTATACAAGTTATGTAACGAAAATACATATATTTATGTAAGTTATAAAGACACGCTTAGTGTACAAGTTCAAGTAACTAATGTTTTATGATTAAAACGGTAACTATATATAAACAATAATAAAAATTTGCGTCGCTAAAGATTTTACCAAGTCTCGAATCAACATATGACCAGCAGTTGACCGGTTGACTTTCGTTGACCGAGTTGACTGCTGTTGACTTGCGTTGACTGAACCCGAAACCAAATAAAACCCGAATCTTGAACCGAACAAATCTGAATTGAAACTCGAATCAAGTTGAACCGTGACCTGGACCTGTTGAATAACAAAAGGATCAACGGGACTCGAATAGAAGCGAAAACTAAGACCCGAACCGAGACTAACCTGAACCGAAGTTGACTGCGAACACGAACACCGAATCTGAACTGAACACAACTGGTCCTAACCTGACCCGAGAACATCCAAATGAAAACTGAACAAAACTGAACCTGCATGAACCGGACTGAACCGACAACTGAACTGAGTCTGAGTTACTGAATGTGAACCTGAAACCCAACTCAAACCGAGCCGGAGCCACTGTCTGCCGCCGTTTGCGATCACGCCGACCACCGCAACCACCGTCGTCGCCGACGCGGTTGTTGTTGTTGGTCCCTGCCGCCGCTGCGGCTGTCGTTTCTGGTGCGCCGCCACCACGAAGGTGGCCGGCGGTCGGTTGTAGGGAGGGAGAAGAGACGAGAGGTGTGGGGGTGTGGTTTGCCGGCGGTAAGCAGCCGAAAAGACGAAGGCAAGAGGAAGGGGCAGGGGTGATTGGTGTGGTGATTCGAGGAGGAGAAAGAGGGTGGTTGATGTGTGTTATGGTGTGCGGTCGGAGGTACGGCGGTGCCGGAGTTCGCCGGAAAAATGGTTGCGGTCACCGGTTTTTGGGAGTGGCAGGAGATGGTGAGGTGAGGGATTAGGGTTTGTTTGTGAAGATGATGGGTGCTTTTATAGTGTTAGGGTTTTAAGTGCGTGTTAGGCCTAAAGCCCGTTCACGGCCCGATCGCGTCTACGAGATCCGTTTACGCACCCGAGTGTTGTAAATGGCGCATAATATTATTTTTAAGGTTTATTTACGTGAAATAATGCCGGTGTTCGTTACTGGTCGCGTTTGTTTGTCGGTCGTGTTAAAAGTGCGTAGTTTTCCGTTTTTAACCCGTTTTTCGATCAGATTTCAACTGCGTTTCTAAAATAGGAAACGAACTCGAATTTTATTAAAAAAATATTAATAAGGAATTACAGAAAATACGAGGCGTTACACTTGACAAACAATCAAACCTCCTACTTTTTTACGATAATCCTTGTAAATATCAATAGGTCTTTCAAAATGGTAGATTTTGGCTACATGTAGGTGTTTTGGGTAAAATGGTGAAAAGTGTATCGGTTTTCTTGAACAATTTTTGTGGTTTAGAAAAAAAAATTTGACCAATGTTTTTTTATAATAATATCCAAAGTTGAAACTAAACCATACTTGTTATTTATAACCGAATCTTTTTACTAAAATAAAGGGTGTAAAATAAAAAGTTTTGTGGATGTGGTGGTTGTTTTTGCAAAAGTTTATATTTTTGCAGGTTTAGAAACGAAAGTGTTAAGGCTCAAAGGAGTTTAACTAGGGGATATGAAAAGGAAAATAAAGGTTTAAAATGAAAAATGGGTTATAGTCCTAATGCCTCCATCATTTACTTAATTGGATTTGTGTCGTGAAGGATTGAGAACATATTGCTTTGGTAAGTTCTAGATTTGTAAGAACCAAAAGGGCCATTCACACAAGAAACGAAAAATTGAGCAAATAGTATAGATATGTATTTATATGCTTGGTAAAGGCTCAAAACTCACTTTTTGTAGGAAATGAGTATAGTGTAAAAGTGTATATATAATCAAATTTTACAAAGATTTGTTATGCCCGTTTTTATAATTTTCTTAATTGGTTCTTTTTATCACGATGCTCTCACGTGTAAACTAGTAAAAACATAATTTTTAAAACTTATTTTCCCCAATTAAACCAAGATAAGTAAAGAAAAATGAAAAATTTGGAAAATATTTAGGGTTATTAGCGATTTTCCAAGGCAAGTTTTGTGTAAGTCTGTCGTCTTCGGACCACATATTCAAATGGTACCAAGTGTCGAAAACCCAATTGTATTTGAGCCAAGAAGTCGGAGAACTACTTCTAGCAAGACTATCAAAAATTCGAGCACAAAAGCATATGACATTGCCCAATGATATCTATGCTACCCTGTTTCATTGTAACAACTCAAACACCTTTATTTTTATAAAGAATAATTTTCAAAAACTGATGGGGAATTAAGGTCCGTAAAAAAAAGGTATAATGATAATTAAAATTTCATTCCGAATTTAAGAAAAGGGCAATGCTTGTTACTTACAAAAGATGTCATATTTAAAACAACTAACATCAACTTTAAAGACCATAGTCTAGTTTCAAATTATTAATACGACATTCAAAAGGTGTTCGATTCTTAACTTCAACTCAAGGATCACGTAGAGACTGCATCATTTAATCTCTTGCCTAAGGAATGCATATTATTAGTACTGATTATAATCACCTAAAAACGTTGCCGTCGATTATATTCTTCCTCATTAACCTGTTAAGATTATTAAATATACTGGAACAGTTTTATCATATCAGCATGCTATAATTACCCACCCTTCTTAGTCTTTTTAATGAATTAATCACACGAACGATTTACAATCATATTCTTTGCAAACACGTTTCTTGTTACTTGTGTTGCTGCAAAAACTCATAGCCTCACGTTAGTTAAAAATAATAAATTATATAAACGTACAACACAACCTTTGACTTCAAACTTATGAATGGGATGCACTGAAAAAACATCTAGTTATCTATCTAAAAAATCTTCAAAATTCATGCTTTATGTAATTGAAAGTTTGGTATAGGGGTGTTCAAGTTCGGATATTCGAAAATTTCGGATAATCCGTTTCACTATCCGAAAATCTAAATAAAATATTTATTTTTTAAGTTCTTTTTAACTGTTAATCATTTTTAAATAAAACTGAATACCCGAATTACCAAAATATCCGGGTTCTTTTTTTAATTTTATTTGAAATATACGAAATATCCAAATTTCTAGTTAATATTTTTTATTTGATAGTTAAAAAATATTTTGGATAATTCAAATATTAGAAATATCCGAAGTTTTTTTTTAAATTACTATCCGAATTTGAAATTTCATATATCTGAAATTTTGATATTTCGAATCCGAAAGTTCAAATAATTCAGGTTTGATATCAAATTCGATTTTTTTTTCAAGTATAAATGAAACAAGATGATGAAAATATTCCAATTTTAATTTAACAAAGACCTTTAATGAAACTAGGGTCGTAGTCATCCGTGCATTGCACCGAGACTCGTTTAGAATTCGCTATGTATCGCACACCATTACAACCAATGAATAAATTCGTAAAATTAAACAACATGTTATTTAAATGTGTTAATGTTATTTTTGTCGTAGCTTGGCTCTGAACATTAAAATAACAAGAAAAGATAAAACTAAAAGGTAAATAACAAAGGCTGAAAGAAAAGGATAGAAACTCGGTCGGTTGCACTCGTCATAGCAAACAAAAAAATAATTAAAAATATGTCCAAAAGAGTATCTACGCGTGTTTAGCTCGTTAAAAGATTTCAAAATTAAAAAGCAGTTTTTTCGCACTGGTATCATTTTTCTTCGTTAAAAAGCTAAACTCAAAAAGCAAAAATAAATAAATAAATAATTAAAAATAAAAAATGGCGCAAGTAGTGAAACACCAAACTAAATAGGGCGGTTATGGAACATTGCCAACTTACTACTTTTCTTTGTTCAAAACCCCAAGCAAAATAATTGATTATCTTGAAGCTAAACGAAGAAGAAATTTTTTTGGGCGGGAATGAAAATAAACAAAAGATGAGCTGGGTTAGTCGGAAAATAGTCACCTCTCCGATCAAAGAGGGTGCTCTCAGATTAACACCCTTAAGAGAAGCAAATATTGTGTTGCTCACGAAATGGTGGTGGAGATTAAAAAATGAGCCGAATGCTTTATGGAGGAAAGTAATTACTTCATTACATTCGTCTGATCGGACGTAGTCTTTTGTTCCTTGTAAGAAAAACCTGGCAGGTACTTGGAATAATGTAGTTTGTGTAGGTTCAGTTTTGATAAATTATAATATGAAGATGTCGGATCTTATAACTGGGGCAATAGGGTGGGGCGATAAAGTTCGATTTTGGGTGGACCCTTGGGCATCTAATCAGCCTCCAAGAATTATTTTCCCAAATTCATTTTCCGTTGAACAAGATAAAGCGATTTTGATTCAAGATTGCTTGGAAAGAATTAATGGCAGGGTGAATTGGAAGTGGAGATGGTTGGATCAACAAGAATTAACTGAATGGGAAGAATGCTTTAATGTGATTAGAAATGTGGTATTGACTACTAACCTGGATTGTTGGTTATGGGTTCCAAATTCTCATACAGGGTTTTCGGTTACTTCCATGAAAAAGATCTTATCAAAATCATTTGTGACGACAACTCCATTTGTTGCAAAGTGGAATAATTGGGATCCAAAGAAGATAAATATATTCATTTGGCGGGCGGAGAAAAAGAAACTACCAACTATTGAGGCTTTGAGGTATCGTAATGTACATGTAGAGAATGATGGTTATTGTTTATGTGGTGAATGCGAAGAAATAGTAGATCACTTACTAACTTCATGCTATTTCACATCGAGAGTTTGGCAAGGAGTGAGTTCGTGGTGTTGAATACCACCTGTTTATGCATTTGATGTGCGTGATTTGTGTTCGGTGCAGAACAATCTAAGTATGGAAGCATGTAAAAAGAAGGTGATACATGGTATAATTCTTACGGCTAACTGGTGCATATGGAAGGAGAGAAACGAAGTGATTTTTGCGGCTAAGAAGGCAAATGTAGCTAAAGTTTTAGAGAATATAAAGTCTTTAACCTACCTTTGGATTAAAAATAGATCACCGTTTAAGTGATTGGTGTGTCCTTAATGTATAATCTCGGATGTTATTTTTATTTCTAGGTTCTAGCTAGTTTCTTGAATGAAAGTTGCTAGAATAAAAAGCCATAAGATATTTATTCCAAATTTAATTGCTAGAATTTTTTTTGAAAAACATAAGTTTCAAAACACCCCTCAACTTTGTTCCAATCTTTATTTGGTCCCTCACATCCATATTTTATATTGGTTCGTAGGGTTGCAGAAGATAAACGCCACCAGTCACCCCTCTCATCCCCTTCTCTTTTACATCACACCCGCCTAAACCCTCAAAAACCACTCTCTCTACTTTCTCTCTCTAGAAATCAATTGCAACACGAACAATGGGCGCTTCGCTTCCTCCTAAAGAGGCCAATCTCTTCAAGCTCATCGTCGTAAGTTTCTCAATCTCATTCACTTTATTCACTTTGACTAGTCGTTCGTAATTATAAACCTTAGTTGATCTTGTATTCTATCGATTTTGGATCGTTAATTGTTGTTATGAATCACAAGTTTTGATTGTTATTCATTTTAGTTGCTAATTAGTAATGCATTAAAGTTTATTACATTCATAATGAAAGTATTAGATTTATGTTAGCATATGTATTAGGTTTTTATAATTTTTGTAATTTTACTGGAAACTGTGTATACTGCAACTTACTGTTAGTATATGGTTAAGGTTGTTATTGATTGATTCATAGTTGTCAACAGCGAATAGAGTGGTAAATAGCGACAAGCTACCTGTATGCTAATTACTGATAACCACGACTAGCCGCCCCTCTATTTCATGTTTCGCGATAAAGTAGTGGAAAATTCTAAAAGTATTTTACATGTATATTTAGCTAAAGTATGCTATCACTAATCATCTAATACACTTCTTTTTTCAATTGTGAAACAAAAAAAACTCTAATGGGCAATGCTATTTATATTTATCAAAACAAAATAAAAATATTACAGAAACGTTGCTATTTGTTGCTAATCATCCTACAGCGTTGTGTTATGGGCACATCGCGACATAGTACGCTATAGCTGTTCTATTGACAACTATGAGTTGAATTGTTGTTGTAGCAGATAATTGGACTGAGGTTATAAGTTGGTTAAGTATTGGTTTTAGCAACAGTAGTTTAAATCTTGGAATCTTAACGGGTCACGGTCTATAAAATATAGACCCATTCTATACAAAAAAATCATGATTTATCTAGTGTAAAACCAAATGATTTTCATACATGTTAATCTCAGACCTTAAGTTGTGCTCAATAACCAACTCCTGCATTTCTAGTTAGTGCAAATAAATTTTCTGTATATTTTTTTTCTGGATAATACATAGTTATCAATAGCGTCTATGGTGGCCGCTATCACGAATAGCATGGCGTGGCGGCCATATGCCGTTACAAGTACATATCGACCAAATATCGACGATATAGCGGCTTCTGATGCGAATTCCGGCGACGGTGTTGCTTTCAGTCGGAAACCAGGAAGAAGGGGGAAGAAGAAGAGAGCGGCTGCGTGCATGTGTGTTTTAGGCTTTTTAGGGTTTAAATAAGTTTAGGTTTTTAAACATTTAACCCCTCTATCTTTTATTAGTTAACATTCAGTCCCTAAAACTTGTAACTTTTTACTTAAAAAGTGTAAAGGTAGTTTGTGCATCTAAACATTTAACCTCCTCTATCTTCATTAGTTTACATTTGGTCCTTAAACTTTTTAATTTATACATAAAAGGTATAAAACTAACACTATAAATATATATATAAATTATGGATAGCTATTTTTTATTTTTTAAATTATCTACTATCTTATCGCTAAACACGAAATAGCGGGCGCTATTTCATCGCTATCGCTACGTGGCAAATAGGTTGTCTATCGCTATTGATCGCTATTCGCTATCGATAACTATGGGATAATATTTGACCCAATTACAAGGGTTAACGGTTAATTGCAAATTTTCATATATTGTATTGCATTGGTTTGAAGCTGCTGCTATCCTCATGAAACCAGAACGATTTCTTTTGTATTGACTATTGAGTTGTTTATGGAGAAAATGAAACATGCTAATCTGATTGTCTCCTTGGCAGAAATCTTATGAAACAAAACAGTATAAAAAGGGGCTTAAAGCTGCAGATGCTATATTGAAGAAGTTCCCGAATCATGGAGGTTAGTGAAGAGTATATTATCTAACACAACTTCCCTATTAGTTATAGCATTGATGCGTACAAAACTATGGTCTAGTAGAAGTTTTATCTGGCCGTTGTGAAAGATTGCTGCAATAATTATATAATTTTCTTATCTGTTTCATTATTCTTGTTACTAGAAACTCTCTCGATGAAGGGATTAACATTGAACTGCATGGACCGTAAGCAAGAAGCATATGAGCTTGTACGCCTAGGATTAAAGGTTTTGTTAACTTTCAGACCATGCATATAGTATACTTTATTTGATATTACTTTTTGTATCGATATGTTGTCACATTAAGTCCACTTATTTATGTGTAGAATGACCTGAAAAGCCATGTCTGTTGGCACGTGTATGGTCTTCTCTACCGATCAGACAGAGAGTACCGAGAGGCAATAAAATGTTACCGGAATGCTCTGAGGATCGATCCTGACAACATTGAAATACTTAGGGACCTATCTCTCTTACAGGTATAGATAAATGAAACTTTAATAATTGTGTTTCGTCTGATCATACACATTGACAAAAGGTACCCTTAAAGTTGTCAAAGATGATTTAATTGTTGCAGCTTAGAAAGAACTGACTAATTACATACATTTATACTTAGCATGTGATAAATTATATTTCGGAGTAAAATGCCGTTTTCGTCATGATGTTTGGCCAGTTTTGCGATTTCGTCCAAAGGTTTGTTTTTCTGCATCTAGATCCAAAAGGTTTGAAATCTTGCCATTTTCATCCAGCTCGTTAACTTCATCAATTTTTCTCTGTTAAGTCAGGGGTATTTCCGTATTTTTTTGTCAACTTAAAGGGCAATTCGTCTTTTTCAGGGGGATTCGGTTTTTTTACATAAAGTGAAAAAGTCCGAATTGCCCTTTAAGTTAGCAAAAAAATACCGAATTACCTGACTTAACGGAGAAAAATGGATGAAGTTAACGAGCCAGATGAAATGGTAAGATTTTAAACCTTTTGGATCAAGATGTGAAAAAAACAAACTTTGGACAAAAGTCGCAAAACTGGCCAAACCTCGGATGAAAATTGCATTTTACTCTATTTTTCGTTTGGTTTTCTTTGTTTTGGCCTTTGGGTAAGCTAATAGTGTCTTTTTCTGTCCGGTTATAGGCACACATGCGTGACTTGACAGGTTTTGTTGAAACTAGACAACGTTTGCTGACTTTGAAACCTAATCATCGCATGAACTGGATTGGTTTTGCGGTTTCGCATCATCTAAATTCAAAGTGAGTTGCTGTCTACTGTCATTTTTAATTTAACTTAATCAAAATGTTAATTGCAGTCGGTAACTTATTTATAAATATTGTTTCACAAGTGCGTCAAAAGCAATTGATATCCTGGAAGCATATGAAGGGACTCTTGAAGACGATTATCCTCCAGAAAACGAACGTTGTGAGCACGGGGAAATGCTGTTATACAAGGTAATAGTTGTGCTAGGTAATAACTTTATAAAATATGAAATCTTTTTGTTTTTTCTGATACTTTTTTAAGAACTTATTTTTAAATCTTCCATTCAGATATCTTTAGCGGAGGAATGTGGCTTTCTTGAGAAAGCGCTTGAAGAGTTGCGCAAAAAAGAGTTCAAGATTGTAAGTATACTTTATAATTCTTTTGTTTACGATGACGTAACGAATTGGCTTTATTTCATAACCTGTTATGATTATTGTAATAGGTTGATAAATTATCGTACAAGGAAGAGGAGGCTTCTCTTCTTGTGAAGCTCAATCGTCTCGAGGAAGGCGAAAAGTTGTATAGGGTACTCCTTACTATGAATCCTGACAACTACAGGTACACACAAACCGAGTGTTGATAGTGCTATAAACATAGTTATCGATAGCAAAGATGGCGTTCGCTATCGCGCTTCATAGCGTATTGCCCATATCCAGCAATCTGTTATCTAGCGACTCCTTTGCATGATTATTGCGGGATTCCAGCAACGAATTCCGGCTCCGGTGCCAGAAATCTGCCGGAAACCAGGAAGAAGAAGAGCGGCTGCGTTTCTTGTGTTTTAGCCTTTTTAGGGTTAAATCATATTATGGATTTTAACATTTAACCCCTCTATCTTTCACTACTTTACATTTAGTCCCTACAACTTGTAAAAATTTACAAAAAAAGTGTAAATTTAGTCTGTGTATTTTGACATTTAACTCCCTCTATTTTCACTAGGTTACATTTGGTCCTTGAACTTTTTAATTTATACATAAAAGTATAAAATTAACAGTATACATATATATATATATATATATATATATATATATATATATATATATGTATACACAACAACCATACCCAGTAAATCTCATATCATAGCAAAACTATTTGTAGGGTCCCCGCTATTTCGTCGCTATCACTACGTAGCATATGGGTACCTTGTTGCTATTTGTCTCTATTCGCTATCGATAGCTATGGCTGTAAAACATTTCTTGAACCATTATTGTAAATTACAAAAGTATTTGATATATGAACCCTTTTGTCTAGATACTATGAGGAATTACAGAAGTGCGTTGGACTGTATTCAGAGAATGGTCAATATTCCTCCTATGAAATCGACAAGATGGATGCTCTGTACCGATCTCTTGCGGAGCAATACACGTGGTCGTCTGCTGTTAAGGTGATCATATTTCTCGTCACTTTTACGACTTACTAACTCAACTTTGATAATTATAGTCCTTTTAAAAATCTTAAATGAAATATTAAAATTTCAACATTATCCTTTAGAGGATTCCGCTAGATTTTTTGGACGGCGTAAAGTTTCAGGATGCAGCGGATAATTATATCAGGCCTCTTTTAACAAAGGTACTAATAGTCTGGGACGGTGTATGTTTATTTCTTTATGGCAATGTTTATCTTGGATGCAAACTTATCCTTTTTTTGATGCCGAATGTAGGGGGTCCCGTCACTGTTCTCTGATCTTTCTCCTCTGTATGATCATGGTGGCAAGGTTAGTGGAAGCATCCCATTGAAGGTTCCAGACTTTTGCATTATTTTGACATATTTTGACTTTTTTTGACTTTTTTATAGGCTGTTGTTCTTGAAAAGTTGGTTCTTGGCTTGGAGGAATCACTTAAAAAGACAGGTGGATACCCTGGAAGGTACGATTGGATCATGAACATCACTCATCGCATCCTCTTTTATGTCGAACTAGTATTTTGACCCCGCGCGCGTTGCGGAGGCGTCAACTTATACCGTCAAATGTGACCCAATTCGTTTTCGAAGTAAAAGTTTATGTCAAAACGTAGACCAACTGAAAACGCACATGAAAATAAGCACGAAAACATATCATATTTGACCTGATTCATTACCTAGAAAATTTACCTCGAAACATAAACCAACTTGGATTTATAACGTAACGTACTTAAAAATAAGCACGTAAGTAAATAGTGTTTTTTTACGTTGGTACCACGCGTGCGGCGGAGTCGAAACGTAAAGTAACTCGAATTTATACCGCCTAGTGAAAACGTATTATATTTGACCCGACTCGTTTCCGAACAAAACGTAGATCAACAAAAAATGTACATAAAAATAAGCACATAGATGTATTATATTTGACCCACATACATGAAAATAAGCTCGTAAAACTTGAGGGGGGGGGTCAAAATGACATTTTACAAAGTTTTTAGAATGCTGGGGGGGGGGGGGGGGTTGTAAGTGGCAATGCTAAAAGTTGAAGAGTTGATACACAAAAAGAAAAAAAAACCATGGGTTGGATCATGGAAGGCATTGTTTTAAATTTGACAAAGAAAAATAATAAAAGATAAAGGGTTGGACCTTGTTATATATATAATTTGTATTAATTTATTCTGTTGCATCTGCACAGATCAGAAAAGGAGCCACCTTCGACACTTCTATGGACCTTGTTCTATTTAGCTCAGGTTTGGTCTTGCTGCATACGTTGTTTGGATTTAAATAAATTTGCATAATATTGTACTTACGTTGTTATGCTTATGCAGCATTACGACAGACGGGCCCAGTATGACGTGGCTCTTGTTAAAATCGAGGAAGCTATGCAACATACTCCAACTGTTATTGATTTATACTCTGTCAAGGTCTGCTTATACTATACTTTTATTTTCTATTTACCGCAGATGATCTTATTACTTATTAGTGAGATCTTATAATTTTTTTGTATGCAGAGCAAGATACTGAAACATGCTGGCAATTTTACGGCAGCAGCAGCGTTAGCAGATGAAGCTAGGTGCATGGATCTTGCCGATCGTTACGTAAATAGTCAATGCGTTAAACGAATGCTGCAGGCTGATCAGGTCCAAGCATTCAAATACGTTATGATATTCGTTTACTTATTTTTAAACATTCGTACGCTCCCTGGCTCAAGTTTTTTACTCTTGATAATGAATTTTGTTAGGTTACACTTGCGGAAAGGACGGCAGTGCTGTTCACGAAAGACGGTGAACAACATAATAACCTGCATGACATGCAGTGCATGTGGTTAGTGTTTGTTACAAACTTGTTACCTAAGATTTGTAGCAAACAAACAAGAGTAAAATGTCATTTTTGTCCCAAGGTTTGGTCAGTTTAATGACTTTCTATAAAAGGTTTGTTTTTTTCGCATCTGGATCCAAAAGGTTTGAAATCTTGCCTTTTTAATCTGGCTCGTTAACTCCATTTTTGTCCGTTAAGTCATGGGTCGTTTTGTCTTTTTTGTTAACTTAAAGGGTAATTTGGTCTTTTTCACTTTATGTAAAAAGAGCGAATACCCCTGAAAAAGACTGGATTGCCCTTTAAGTTAACAAAAAGACAGAAATACCCCTGACTTAACGGAGGAAAATGGATTGATTTAACGAGTCGGATAAAATTGGCAAGATTTCAAACCTTTTTAATCCAAATGTGGATAAGCAAACCTTTAGACTAAAATAGCATTTTACTCAACAAAAAAGTTGGAAATTTTTACTGATTTTGTCTCCATTTGAAGGTATGAACTTGCTTCTGGTGAAAGCTATTTCCGCCAGGGTGAACTTGGGCGGGCGTTGAAAAAGTTTTTGCTGGTTGAGAAACATTATGCAGATATCACTGAAGACCAATTTGATTTCCATTCTTATTGTTTAAGAAAAATGACGTTGCGTGCATATATTGAAATGTTACGATTTCAAGACCGGCTTCATGCTCATGCTTACTTTCGCAAGGCAGCTGCTGGAGCTATAAGGTGAAGTTTCTGTGGTCATGTTCGAAAAAGAAGTCAACATAATCAAAGTTACTCTTGTCGTTTTACATTTTAGTTTCATGACAAACAGTATTTTTGTTTGATTGTTTATGTGCTCATTGGTTGATGTAGATGCTATATCAAGCATTATGATTCTCCACCAAAATCATCAACCGAAGAAGACGATGAACTAGCAAAATTGCCTGCTGCTCAGAAGAAGAAATTGAGGCAAAAACAGAGGAAGGCTGAAGCACGGGCGAAAAAAGTATTTTCCACTTTATTTGTTTTTTTTCTCTAACAAATATACGTTTTAAGTATGAGTAAAATGTCATTTGTCCCTGAGGTTTGACAAGTTTTGCGACTTTCGTCCAAAGGGTTGTTTTTCTTCAGGATCCAAAAGGTTTGAAGTTTTGCCATTTTCATTCGGCTCGTTAACTCCATTTTCTTTGTTAAGTCCGGGTATTTTCGTCTTTTTTGTTAACTTAAGGGCAATTCGGTCTTTTTCAGGGGTATTCGGTCTTTTTGCATAAAGTGAAACAGACCGAATTGCCCTCTAAGTTAGCAAAAAAGACGGAAATACCCCTGACTTAACGGAGAAAAGTGGATGGAGTTAACAAGCGAATGAAAATGGCAAGATTTCAAACCTTTTGGATCCAGATGTGGATAAACAAACCTTTAGATGAAAGACTCAAAAGTGGCCAAACCTCAGGGACGAAAGCGGCATTTTACTCTTTTAAGTTTTCACTAAAAGTGGCAAAATGGGTGGGTTGGGCAAGCTGTGTAGTGACTCAAAAACGGGTAATTTTTGTGAAGGGATGGATCGACCCCGAACAAATTAATTAGTTTCTCTTTGTTTCGAATAAAATGATCTGGAGGCTTTTCATGCATTAGAAATACACTTTGGAGCGACTTCCAACATGTTCTCTTTTAAGCTAATTCGTATTTTATTTTACCTGGTTAACGTGTTTATCATGTTAGGCATGCTTTTTGTAATGTTCTGTCAGGAGGCAGAAGTAAAGAGCGAGGAAGCTAATGTGAGTGGCGTTTCTAAGCAAGGGAAACGAAACGTCAAGACAGTTGATCTGGATCCCCATGGAGAGAAGTTATTGCAGGTTTCCCCCTGTCCATTATAAGAAAAGCAATTTATGTTTTTAAAAAAGTCGTGGATTGTGGTTTATCGTTATGCAATCATGTGTGTGTGTGTGTGTGTATGTATATCAGTGATTCACACACATTTGAAGATGATATTCTTTTGACCAGTATGTAAAGTAAACTATTCTTGTTTGACCTAGATTGAAGATCCTTTAGCGGAAGCTGGAAAGTACCTGAAACTACTTCAGAAACATTCATCTGATTATTTGGAGACACATTTACTGTCATTTGAAGTTAATATGAGAAAGGAAAAGATCTTGCTTGCCTTGCAGGTAATTTTATTTACTGCCTTTTGGTTTTTCGAAAATTTTAGTCATTGGGTTACGGTTATAAACAGTGTGGTCAGTTGCTTTATTCATTCGGTAAACGTCAGCTATGGACGTGGGTAAATTCAAGCTAATCTCAATTAATGAATTCATTTTATCTCATGTTAAATACATATCAGCAATCTTTTTAATTTGTAAAGAAGGATAAGCGACAACTAATATATGTTAATGTATTATAGCAAATATTTTCCGACATATTACTTATTATTTACAAAAAAATAAAAATATAAAGGTTTATTATTGCCGGTTTAGTTTTTTTCGGTTATTTATAGTTTATACACATATAACCATAATCGAATCATAAAAGTTGGCTATTATTAAATTATTATTTATTAATAATATTTTATTCTTTGACTGCTTTTCTGTTTCATCAAGGCTTTGAAGCACCTGGTACAATTAGATGCCGAAAATCCCGACACTCATCGCTGCTTGGTATGTCATAGTTCTATTAACTTGCATCACAAAGGTGTGGTGCCCACACGCGTATCCACATTATTATATTATATACTTCGTATCGCAGATAAGATTCTTCCTTAAAGTGGCATCAAGGTCAGCTCCTACAACCAATGCTGAAAAACTCGTTTCCGGAGTATTAGAAGCAGAACGGCCAACTTTCAGGTTATCTGCCATTCTAATGCGTTTCTAATGCAAAATCTTCTATTTCTCTCCGTCATTTCTAATTGAGTTTTAACTTGTTTTTTGTAGTCAGCTGCATGATAAATCTCTGATGGAGGCAAATACGGTTTTCCTCGAGCAACATAAAGGTAATCTTTTTTCCACACTACTGATTACATGTGTGTACGATGAACACCTTTAAGACGTCATGCTGGTGATTTTGCAGATTCGTTGTTGCACAGAGCAGCAGCAGCCGAGATGATCTATTGTTTAGAACCGAACAAGAAGGCAGAAGCAATTAAGTTCATTGAAGAATCCCCTAAGAACTCTGTTTCAAGGTAAAATTTAGGGGTCGCTAATTGCTATTCCTGACACGGGGTGACGGTTCATATCCTACCTGTAGGGCTACAAACGAACATGAACAAGACCTTGTTCGTGTTCGTTTGTTAAGAAAGATAAGTGTTCACGAATTGTTCATGAACACTTACCGAACGAGATTTTATGTTCGTGTCCGTTTGTTAAGGAAATGAATTTGTTCGTGTGTGGTGGTTAATTTTTGGCAACGAACGAAAACGAACATTGATGAACACAAATGAGCACAAACTAATGTTCATGAACACAAATGGAAACAAACGAATTACGAACACAAACAAGCGTTTAGGAGTTAAATATTTATTTTGTCGGAACTTTAAAGTATTTAGATAAAATATAAAAACTAAAAACACTAATGAACTATCGAACATAATCAAACACAAACGGACACGTTACCGAACGTTCACGAACACAAATGAACGAACATGGCTTCAGTTCATGTTCGTTCCTTTAACTAAACGAACGAAATTTCCTGTTTGTGTTCGTTTGTTTAATTAACAAACAAACACAAATGAACTTCCCGCTGAACGTTTGGTTCGTTTGCAGCCTAACAATGGTTCATATCTGAGCCGTATAACCGATCAATGGGTCGTGTTGGGCTGACTTGTTTAACATGTTTAATTAAATAAGTTGACCCATAGTTCAAGGATTTGAACCGCCAACCCAACACAATTGATTCTTAGTAAAAATGAGACTTTTTATAAGAATCCTAATAAAACGATTCAAATGAGAAGTTTTCATTATACTTAAACGTCTGTTTTGTCACTGAATTAGTAGTGGCACGCTTGGATCTGTGAAACAATCGAAGTTGAAAGATTGTGTTGCAGTTCACAAAATTCTGGTTGCTACTTTCGATGATCGAGATGCTGCGCTAAGTCAGTCTCACCCCTTTTTGTTCTTTATAAAGTTGCTTCGAAATCTGTATCTGATTTTTTATTTTATTATTTTATTTTGCAGGATGGAAAAACCGATGTGCAGAAGAGTTTCCATACTCGACCTACTTTGAAGGCAGCCTCTGCTCATCAAACAAAGCCTTGAAACAGGCGCACGAGACTGCTGAAAACGGAGGTATTGAATTCATTCCGTCAAACGGTAAAGTAGAAAAGCTAGATGCCATGAAGAATCTAGCCATCTAACAAGAAAATTGAATATTAACCGGATTTTATATGATCAAAACATGTCGCGGTTGTAGGATAAGTTTCTTGATCCCAGGAAAAAAGAGCAAAACTGTGTTTTTTTACCTAAGTCGTTTTCTTATGTTCATGGGATCACATTTCCTTAAAAATGTGTAACCTACTCAAGTTTCTTGTGCCCACCTGAGTAATGGACCTGATGTTTTTAAGGTTAGAAAAATACCCGCGAACCGTCGCTCTTTTAAATGCAGTCAAAAATCTCGAGAGTATGTTGTATAATCATTTTTGGTTGCTCTTTTTTTTAATCATTTATGTTGTATAATTGCTATTTCTCGTGTGACAAAATTTTGACTTATAAAGTTTACGATAAGTGATCTTAGCCTTTGATATTATGATGACGGATTTACTGATGTGTAGTGATTGGTTTGGTGTCGTGTGGTCGTGTTCGTACAGTACTAGGTTTCTCTCAGAGTACGGTATTTTTTATGGGTTGAGCATAGGGGCGCAAGATCCACAGTTAGATTATGATTTGATCCGACACTGTTTTACTTGAGTTAGCGAATTATTATTTTTATATGAGATGGCTATGTTAAGCAAAAGAAAATAAATTACCAGTAAAGTAAATCATATGAAGTAACACTTTAAAATCAAAATACTAACAACTTATTTTACATACCGATAATGTTGTATTTTTTTAATCACATTAGTGACATATGAGGAATGAAATAGACTAGGGAAAGAAATTAATCATTATTATTCTTTTGTCTTGTTCCGTTATCCTATAGAATGAAATGAATCGTTACCTTGTCTTGTTTGGTAGATGGGAAACGCTTTACATAAAAATGACAAGTTCCTCTCAAAATAAAGAAAATTTACCAATGTTCACAACAGGGTCCTATTAATAATCATAATAAATTTACATTATTTATGAAAAATAAGATATATTTAACAAATAAAATTTCAAATCATCCAAAAGGTCTCAACTAGTTCTTTTAACATCATCCAAAATGGTAACTAAAAAAATAAAATAATCCAAAGTTCGCCATATCTCACTCATATCTCAGTCGTGGTATCGGAATGCATGATCTTTACACATCCAAGATTGCGTTCTTCATCGACCTTAAAAAAATTACCATCAACTCTGGTCCATGGTTTATGTAACTGAGCTAGTCTTCGTGAGCTAGCAACTCTGGTACATGGTTCATGTAACTGAGTCTTGACAGGAGAGATGAAGGAAGGGTGGCTACCAGGTGAAGTGAGGTCGAATTTAAGAGATGCAATTCGAATGCTGCAATATTGATGCCTCAATGAATGAACTCTGAAAGGCTCTTCAACAACCTTTGAATGTCAATGCTGACGATTCACGCAATCCAACCTGCCAAATTTTACAATCCAAAACTAACCAACAAAACACTCCTATTTTCATTCCCTCCTAATGAACCATTCTATTATGTCTTCAAATCCTGCATAACAAACACTACGTCACCACCTTATAGTTGTATTACACTATACTAAATGTTTGAACTTCAACTTTTCTTTAATTGGTTTTACAAGACAAAAGCAAACCCGCGTAAGATCTTAACCTTAACAAAATCTGTCATGGTGGCAAGAGGGGGATGAGCCAAGGAGAGGCTGCAAGTCATTTGATAAATAAAAGATAATGCGTAGAATCCGGGCGTCTCAACCTATTTCATGGTTAAAAAGCAAGTTTAGTTTCGGGCATTGTAGCTTTATACTAGCAACTAAGTTTCTTAAGTAGTAATTTAATGTTTATTTTGTTCTTCTAAAATTACTCAACTTGGTAATACTACTTTATAATACAATTTGTTGATTTGAATACAAGAAAATATATGACTTTGTTTGATAATTTTTTAATGAATCGACCGACCGACCAAGTGGGTCAAACACATACGTTATCTTCGATGTGACCAGTTAATAGATTTGGTGAAACAGTGAGGGACAACAACATTGAATATAGTTATATAGTAGCAGAAGCCTAACAGTAAATGTGAGGCCGTGACTTGAGGGTGATGTTGGGTTTGAGATAGGGTTTGGGCTTGGGTTGGGCCCTAGAATTTGGTTCAGGGATGGCATGCCAATCATTTGCTGGAAACACCAAAATCTTAACTGTGTTTGGTCGTGCTGCTGCATACAAAGAAACACCTACGATCTCATATCTCAATTTATAGTCTTCTATTTCATAAATCAATCGTTTCATTTAACTTTTATGTACCAAAGTAGCAATAATTAATTTTTTTTTATTTTAGAGACAACCATGGTTGTAAAAGTTTCATTTAACTTTTATGTACCAAATAGGCGCTCCCTAGTCGGATTTGACAGTATTCGGGAAGTACTCGGCCTACACGGAGATTACTCGGGGAGTAATTGACCTAGGCTAACAGTACTCGGGCCTCGGCAGGCTACCTTGTAGTGTGTACTCGGAGCCTAGGGGGGACTTTTACAACCATGGAGGCACCGATGAACTTCTTAACTGATCCATTGGAAGGAATATCTACCCTCAGATCAGCCGACATTTTGGTTTTTGGATGGACAGGAGGAAAACACGTTTGTGTGGATCTAACATGGGTTTCTCTTTGTGGGCTTAGGGTGTAGTGCTTTCACGGTATTAAAACCGGACTCGGGTATTAAAAAACCGGTTTTTTCGTACCCGGAACCATACCCTACCCACTGAGCACGCATAGGGTATAGATTTCAATGTAAAAAACTGGACCCGATTTCGACCCGTTTGTACCCTGTTTTTTAACACCCAAAACCGGGTTGTATCCGTACCCAGTTTTTTATACCCGGAACTGGGTTTTCCAAATACCCAAATATCTGTTTATTTTAATTGTTATATGTTTTTCCTTTTATAGTTTAATAATGAAATATTGTGATTTTATTTGTTAGAAAACTAATATATTTCTTATGATATAACATAAAAGCAAACTGTGAATAACCAAACTTTGAATCTATGACTGAATATGTGTTGCATTAAAGTGTGAATCTATAATGCACTACTTTTTCTTTATTGTGAGCTAACTCAAAATAACAAACATATCCGTATTTTAAGTTTTAACCTTAAAATAAAATCCATAATTTCCATTCATACTGTTTGTTTATCGTTTGAGCATATTACAAGCATGCTTTGCTTGCAACAAAAATAAAAGTTTAACCATCTTAGAAGCATGCTTTGTCTACAACATAAAATTAAAGTTTAGGCATAAGAGATTCAAAGGAGTTTTTTTCGATACCTGAAATGCCTAGTTTATTAATACCCGATTATTGTACCGACGGTTTTTGAAGAACCAGTTCCATACCCGACTCGGAACCGGGTATACTTGGTATGGTTTTTTATGCTAGTTACCGAAACCGGTTCTTTCAATACCCGGTATAAGTGATACCCAACCATACCCTGAACCGGTTCCATAACCGGAGCAGGGTATTGAAAAAACCTGTTTTTATGCTAGGAACCGGAACAGGTTCTTGCAATGCCCGGTATAAGTGATACCGACCATACCCGGAACCAGTTCCATAACTGGAACCGGGTATTAAAAACCCAGTTTGTGCACCTCTTGGTCAGTCTGCTTTAGAAGCTGCTTAGGGCAAAGTGGCCAAACATGAGAGAGTGTACCTTGACAACCAACATGTGTTTATCTCATTTGCGTTTGACACTTTTGATTTTCTTGTGCCAGAGCTGTGGACCTGCTTAATCGAGTCTAAATGGTCATGGATAGTAATGTTATAAAAGACTTGGTTTTGCCATTAAAAAAAGGACAGCGGCATAACTTATTAGCCTTTTACCTTCTATTTCAATAACCTCATTTTATAATACACTTTTTATAAGTTTTAAATTGAAACAAATTTACCTTTAAATGTTAAATAAAGAAATTTCACTTTTTTACATAAGAATTATTTAGTTCTTAAAGGGAAAAAAGGAATAAAATTGTAACTTATTTTTGTTATCTCCATTGCGTACGATAGAGTTCATGAAGAATCAATTAACAGTCTAATAGCATTTACATCTCATTCCATATTTCTAATTATATAATTTAACTACAATTAACATTTTTGTAAATTTGTTTCTCATTTTTAAAAAGTCTACTACAACCCATACGGCATATTTGTTTCTATTCAATTGATACTTATTTATTCTTCATTTTATTATTTTTTCTCATTCTTTCAATCACATTTATCAATACAAAGTATATATAATAATAATAATTATTATTATTATATATTATATTATATTATATTATATTATATTATATTATATTATATTATATTATATTATATTATATTATATTATATTATATTATATTATATTATATTATATTATATTATATTATATTATATTATATATTATATTAAAAAAGATATGTGAATAAATAGTAAGAAACAAATTTAAAGAATTGGTTTATTTTCTCATTAAAAATTGGGAGATAAGATGTAGAAGTGTTTTTAATGTTTTTTTTCCTTCTCATGCTTTTATGCTGGTTTATAGTCATCTAACACTATTACAATTATTTTCAATTAAAAACCTGTTATGCTATTCGATTTAAATCGCCAACACTATTAGAATGATTTGTTAATAACCTATTATTACAACTGATATATAGTCACCAACATTTTTACAATGAATTTCCGTTGATAATCAAATTTTCTAAATGACTTTTGGTCGTCAATAATAACAGCAGGGTTTTTGATTGTGAAACAAGAGTAATAAAAGATGGATTGCACCTTGTTATAACTGATGACGTGGGTAGATTGAACTTGTTGATTGGGCTTGCATTTGGGTAGGTTAGACCCGTTGGGCCTTTTCTAGACCACAACACCTCCCTTTGTAAATGAAGCATACCCCATTTTTTGAGGGCCTACTTTTTATTTATTCCCATGCATCTGGTACACCAGCGGGTTTGAAACTGGTACCCTGAACTGAAATATTATTGTATAGACATTTAGTGTTTTCTACATCATTATTCACTATTTTTTAACTTTAAACACCAGTCCGTAGCGGTACCGAACCATACCCATCTTTTAGGATTTTCTGTACCGGTTGGTATCAAGCTTATCCCTATAACTCCCCTCTATATGCCCATCTATATACGCAATGAGTCATCGATGTAGATCACACAATGTTTTAAATACCGGTATAAACCGGCCGGTTATACCAGATATGGATCTGGTACGATAAAGGCCGGTAAAACCCGAATACGAGATATCTTATGTACCGGCGGTAAATCCGATTATACCGGTTTAAAACCGTTGAACTGGTTTTCGTTATCTTAACATTTGATTTTTTCATTTTTATAAAATACAATGTTAAGGTAATAATGACCTTCCATATTTCCAGTAAGTAACCTAGTGTCTTCCATTCAAATATTTCATCGTTGTTGAAACTATTTGTTATCTCGTACAATGCAATATTGTTTATAAGTAATAAAAATTTTCTTAAAATGTTTAATATTTTACAATAAAATAGTTGGTTTTTACATAAAACCTTGATCAGTTACATAAATCCTACTTGAGATTGGATTGTTTTTTGAGATTAATATGTATTTTATAGAATTACAGGGTTAACTAGTAACCCGGTTCAATCGCCTGCTACAATCCGATTCAACCGATTAAACCATTTTAGAGCCCAAGCTGATATGATTTAAAAACCAGTTTTTAAAACATTGAGATCACATATAATATATGCTATTATATCTATTTGGGAAAGCCTTGGATGCTAGACAGTTGAACACGACAACATTTGGGAAAGGCATGGGATGCTAGACAGTTCAACCCGACAACAAGGTTAGACCTAATACTCATTGTTTAAACAAGAATTGAATTCAAAGATCAAAATTTAAAAAGAATGTTATAGTGTATCCCCTTAAAATCATTTTTTCTTTACAAATTTGAAGGTGAATAATGGACAACATGAATTAAATGGGTTCCTTGTAGAACTTAGGTAAAAATACTCCTGCATATCCAATTAAAAGCTAACAAAAATCTTATTATTGTACTCGTTTTACTAATCTATAGCTCAAAGGTCACTTTTAATCACTCATAAACCTAAGTCACTTAAGTTAGTATGCAATTTCCATATCATTAGGTTCAGGCCAGACTAAAAATTGATTTTGTTGAGCACTACACATTAGATTACAGAACATTACTAGTTCACCAAGCCATTACAAATCATGAAAAATACTTTAAACCAACAATAAAGACACAAAAAACCTTTGAACTTGAATTGAATCTTCACAGCACCAACTAGGAGAATTGACAGTAAATTACGTAACATTTTTAGTTAAATTTGTCAAATTACCTGATAACATCCGTAATAAATATTTATTTTTAAAAAAATAAGGCCCTAAAAATCTGAGAAGCCAAAGCCCTTGCTTATATTGCTAGCTTGGTCACATGCAACTTCTTTTATGATAAATAATTCGTGTAATAAGTCACACATGAAGAATAATAACAAAATTATATCTTTACTTTTATATACCACACTGGGTTAGTAACCTTCTTATATGATAAATAATTCATATAATAAGTTACACATGAAGAACAATAAGAAAATTATATCTTTACTTTTATATACCATACTAGGTTAGTAACTCGTGTATTATATAAATTGAACAAATAAAATATTAAATAGTTAGTAATGAATATTTAAAAATTATAAAATGATATTTGAGATAAGATATGATTGACCTTTTTTAATTAACTTTTTTTAAATCAAATAATTAATTACAAAATATGAATGAATGAGAAAACCGAATAATAACATGTGAGACAATCAATAATATATTTTTGTTGATATAGATTCAGCGTTTGCTATACCTATATGGCTTATATTTAGTAGAGTTTGTTACGACTCATTTATTTTATCAATAAATTATTTAAAAAATCTAACTACACTCATTTCTCTATGCATTGTTAAAAAGATTACATGTCAACAAGATATAATTGATAGACTTAACTCTTAAACTAATTGTAATTTAAAAAAAAAGTTTTAGATGTCAACTTATATAGATTTAACACAACAAATTATTTATTTATTAAATAAGATTGATTTATTATTATAAGCTATACCTATGTGGCTATGTTTATAGAGTTTGTTACTACTCATTTATCTATAAGTTATTTGAAAAATCTACATAAAACTCATTTCTTAGTGAAATATGAATTGTTTAAAACATTTACATTTATGAGAGGCAAAAGTAATGGATATTGTTTAAAACATTTACGTTTATGCGAGTCAAAAGTAATAGATTTTACTCCTAAAATAATTATGAACGTAAAAAAAGTCTTTAGAAGCCAAATTTAAATTCCAAAGGTAATTGTTTTGATATTGAATTAAGATATGCCTCTAGCAACTTTGACAATATGATCTTGGTGAAGTTATTACCCGACGACCCACTAAATCGATTCCCCAATGTCACGCATCTGAACACTAATTAATATCACACTCAGAAAACAAAATAGAAATAAAATACAACTTTCAAGGTCTCCCCCCTCCCTCCCACATAGAATTGATGTTGTCGGTTGACTAATTAGAAGACGAAGGTCTTCAAACGCAACGTGAAAAGGAATCCCACTATTTTCCATCATACTTGTCATAGAATTCAAATTCAGTGGGTGGATGTAGTTTGGATAGACGTAGAAATAATCAATTCCGTTGATTGAAAGATACGAAATTCGTAAGTTTATATAGATACGAAATTAAACTGAAATTCGTAAGTTTGTGTTGGATATTTGAATGTGTGTGAATGAAGTCTAAAACTTTGTCTCACATAGGTGTGAGAATAAAATAGAAGTTAGTGTATAAGGTAATGTTTTACCTAACTAACATAACTATGTGCCATATTACCAGAACTCCTACGTGGGCGGGCAGGGGGGGGGTGCAAATCTTGAGCCGGATTTAGTACTGAATTTCGAAACAACTTTGAAGGTCATAATTATCAGTCTAGAAACTGATCCACTATGAGGTTATTAAAACGCTGCAATGATGACCCAAATTCGGTTATGGTTCTGCCTGTATACATACAGACCAAGGTCATTCAGTTTAGAAACACCAAAAACACACAGTTCTCTTCTTCCTATCTAGTTTTCTCTGCAACATCTTCGGTTGTTTTTCAGGCAAGTGTTCAAGTCCGGCAGTGCGCTGTTGCTGCTTCGGACCGGCGTACCCTAGGAACAGACGACGAATCTGTTTAAGGGAATTGTGTCAAACACAAGCCCGGTTTACTATTTCTTTGTTTCTGTTTCAATTTTTCCTTTACATTATTAGCAGTATTACTAACAAACTTAAACATAATCATAATACTAATTCTTACTTCTGTTGTTTTTCAGAATGCAAACCCAACCTATGACTACTACTGTTTCTACTGTCGTCTCTGCTTTCATGACGTCCGCTGTTGCTGTCACAACGGGTCTGGTTGCACCGTTGCCTAACGCTGTCTTGCATGCCGAGAAGCCTGAGAAATTCAACGGTGTGAACTTCAAACAGTGGCAGCAAAAGATGTTCTTTTATCTGACCACGTTGAACCTTGCGAGGTTCTTGACTGAATCCAATCTCCATGTTGATGAAGGGGATATGGATGCTCAATCTTTGAGCGCGATTCATGCTTGGAATCATTCGGATTTCTTGTGTCGCAACTTCATTCTGAATGGTTTAGTGGACACACTATACAACGTGTATTGCAAAGCCAAGACTGCCAAAGAATTGTGGGAGTCGTTGAATCGCAAATACAAAACAGAAGATGCGGGCACAAAGAAATTTGTGGTGGCTAAGTTCTTGGACTTTAAAATGATAGATGCTAAAACTGTCATGAGCCAAGTCCAAGAACTGCAGGTTATTCTCCATGCCATTCACATAGAAGGAATGGTCCTCAGCAAGACATTCCAAGTTGCTGCTATGATTGAGAAGCTACCACCAAGTTGGGTCGATTTCAAGAACTATCTAAAACATAAGCGAAAAGAGATGACTATTGAAGATTTTGTTGTTCGTCTTCGCATTAAAGAAGACAACGAATTGGCTTTGAAAAAGGTTGATGGTCCTGAAACTGTCAAAGCTAATCTTGTTGAGCATGGCCAGTCTTCAAAGTCGAAAAACAGTGGAAAGGGTGGTGGAAAGAAAGGTCATGGGAAACACTCCAACCTCGGTCCAAAAGGAGGCGTTGGGAAAAAGAAGTTCCAAGGAACTTGCTACAGTTTCCAATAGCAAGGCCATAAGGCCAACGAATGCAAGCTTCCTAAGAAAGAAAGTGCTCACATGGTGCATGAAGTCGACAACCTTGTTGCCATGGTTACGGACCTCTCAGTCCTGGTCACTGAAGTTAATTTGGTTGGCCAAAATAACAAAGATTGGTGGGTTGATACGGGGGCTACTGTCACACCCCGGATTTCCAACCAAAATCCAAACACCAGTGGGCCCGGGTGGGGAGTATTGTGACGTCAGTTGATAACATCATAGTCAATTAAACACGGCACAACGGAAGTCTTGGAGCAAAATTACTATTACAAACCGAATGTTCAAAATAAACTAATATACCGGCTCGTAATAGAAGATCCATAGGCGGATCATAAAATGTACAAGAAAGAATATAAAACAGACTTTAGGGCTGATCTAAGGATTTGCAAGATCCTTTTATTCACAACCGAGCAGCTTCCGGCCTATTTCGTGTTGTACCTGCAGTTTAGTCTTTGGACGATACGTCAGCTTTCGCTGGTAAAGACACCCAACTGACTCATTTTGAAAATTTTAAAATGATTTTTAAGTGCAAAATGACACAAAATCTTTTATTAACTTAGGAAAGTTGACTTTGTAACCTTGTATCAGATTCACATGTTTGTCAATACATACAGGGCCCAGTACAGAAACCGAGACATGATTAAATACACACCACTTATAACTCACGAAGGAGTTATCCCAAACGTCTTGGGTAATTTGCATACGAGCGTCTTTCAGGTGTATGCCTACACCCCGCGCTAAGGTCGTGGCCAATAACTAATGTATTGAGCCGAGGATATTCAGGACACGGTAATTTAACCCCCGATGTTTGAGTTATCAAACAAAACTGATTAAAACGGAATATGCGGGTTTACTAGCCACAAACGGGCATTCAATTGACCCCATTTCGGACCAAGCGGTAATAATTTACCGTATCCCAAGCCCATATAAGGAAAATAAGTCGAGAGTATTTACCTGAGCTAGTTTTCTTTTAAATTTTTAATAACTCAGCCGTATACAAAAGTACCAACTGCAGATAGCATTTACCGGCAAGGCTCTAGTCTGGATTATGGCATAAGCTAACCAATTAAATACTATCGGTTTTTATTTAAGTTATAGACTTAGACCGAGTAGTGTATATGATCAAGACGTATAACGTTTGATTAAACGATGGTCGGATAGAACGTAGTTTAAACACGACAAGTACTTTGACTTGTATAATATGGGTAAACTATAAACATTCTGGATTTTGAAACTTAAATGACAAGGTTAAACCCGTTTCGGTTAATTTTCGTAAAATAGTTACATATACTTAACCGTGCGCATAATAGCGATATCGGTTAACCAAATAAGTCATTGACAAGTTCTATATGACATTATATTTTAAATAAGTTAAGATATCAGTAGGATATCAACTTGTATGCCCGTTATGGTTTTAAAACGAAATCATGCCTCATAAGGGCATTTCGGTAATTATATACCGTATAAAAGGAACTTGAACATATTTTAAGTTTATAATCATGAGTATTCTGAAAAAAATTTTGTTTATGATATAATATCGGTAGGATATCAATTATATGTGTAATTTATCTTTTATGACCAAACTATGCACCGAAGGGGCATTTTGGTCATTTTACACATAGTTTATAAATTATTTGGGATTCTGATATATTATATGTACCTACGGTGAATATGTTTTAAAATAAGTTTTAAAATCAGTAGGTAACAAGTCTTGGTCAATTAATATGGTTTAAAACCATACTATGCGTAGAAATGACGCTTATGTCGTAAAATGACGTTTTATGCGATGTTTAATGAAAACTAACACTATGGTCAGATTAAAATGTTTAAAATATGTTATTTAATATAACATATCAGTAGGTAAATGATTTACCTTGAAAATATTGATTAAAACCATTTTATGAGCCACAAGGGCTAAAATAGTCATTTATCGACATAGTTTAAGGACCTGTTTGAAAACTCATTTTATAACTTGGTTTAATATCCCAAATAATCCTATTTATGATATTATATCAGTAGAAAATTCATTTTCAAGTTCATTACCTTTTAAAACCTTGTTTTATGCAAAAAGGACATTTTGGTCAAAGATGGCATAATTATGGAACTTACGCATAAACTTAGATTCTGATTATGATCATGTAATATAACCTCAGAGGGTTATGCTACATTATATTATGATCATAATACAACTTTAGATTAGTAGGTAACTAATCTAAATCGGGTCAGAATCGAAAGTCAAAGTAGAAGTCAAACTTCGCGACTTTCGGTTGCGAACCGACTCTAGAAATGAAATTGACGATCCGAACATGTTCATACATGTTCTAATAATTATTACCAAGTTGTTTAAGTGTCAAAACATGTTTCATAACATATATAAGATCAATATATGATTTTTCCGAAAAATGGCATGTTTGACTTTTTAATAACTTAACTTTGATCCGTCAATTGGTCTAGCAAACGTGATCTTCCGGAGGTGCCCTTTATAGGGAGTAACACCTACCTTATTACGATCACTTAGCCATGTTCATTTCGAACAATGGCTGGACCATAATGGTCTTAATTGAAAAGTCAAAGCGTTTTCCATAAAACGCTTGACTTTTAGCTATAAAAGCTTATATACGAAAATGCACAAAGAAGGTGATTCCTAAGGTGCAAAAGAACTATTTTGGATGCTCCTTTTAGCTAGGAATTCCATAGGAGGGAGAAGAGTGAATAAATGAGAAATGTGCAAGTTGGAATGTGAACTTAAGCACCTATTTATAGTTGGAGAACTCAAAGGAGGTGAAGCCAGGTGTTTAGGGGTGTAAGAAGAAGCTTACAAGTGTCCCAAAACGTGGCATAGCAGTTTGGGAAGCCATGGTTTCGGTTTTAATGATTTTGGAGTTTTGTTTGGGAGCCAAGCAAAACTTTCTGCAGCAGATGTTCTTTGGCGGGCCGCGAGAGGCACAGGCCCTGCCTCTTGCGCCCCGCGAGCGCCCTAAAGGCAGATTCCAAGTTTGACACTTTTAGCCCCTTAACTTTAAAAAGCTTCTAAAACCCTTTTTAAACACCTTTTTGGCACTTTTAGCCCTCCATAGCCAATACTTGGCCTACCCGGGATTATGCCCGGTCATTGTCGAGCTCTCGGTTTGTTAAAAGGTCACTTAGAGGTAAGAATTAACATGTTGACACTTTTAATCCCTCCATTACCCAACTTTCACATGTTTACAAAATTGAATCCTCTCGTCTAACAAATGGCACATATTAGGACTTCACAAAGGATCACTCAGAGGCTTATTATAAGCATGTTGACTCCGATGTCACTCAGAGGCTGGGCATGTTGACATATCAGTCACTTAAAGGCCAAATTTCAAGCATGTTGACATATCAGTCACTCAGAGGCTGTTATTTATGCATGTTGACATCGGACCGTCACTCAGAGACTCGGTTTGAGCATGTTGACACCCTTAATCCTTATTGGTCTTTAGCAGACTATATCTAAAATACAATACGTGTCACTATACTATTGGACACGATTTTACAGGGTGTTACATCCTCACCCTCTTAAAAGAAATCACGACCTCGAGATTTTATTCAAAAAATGGGGGTACTTTTGTCGCATAGCGGACTCAACCTCCCATGTATACTCGGGACCTCTAAAAGCGTCCCACTTAACCTTTACTATAGGTATCATTTTTCTTCGGAGCTTTTTAACCTGTCGATCCTCGATCGAAATTGGTTTCTCAACAAACCTCAGGTTTTCATATATTTGCACATCTTTATGTGACATTGCTAGCGACTCATCAGCTAGACATTTTTTTTAAGATTACTGATGTGGAACACATCATGGATTCCACTAAGCTCCTCTGGCAACCAGAGCTTATAAGCTACAGCGCCGACACATTCGACTATCTCGAATGGTCTAATATATCTTGGGCTCAACTTGCCCTTCTTTCCAAAACGCATCACATGTAACATTTGTCAAAAACGGGTTTCCAAAACCCGCTTCGTTTTGTAATCGAATATCAATTTATAAAAGTCACGTTGAATATTTATGATTATTTTGATTTAAAATGTTACATAATTAATAAATAAACTAAACTATAAAAATTATATTTGATAAAAAGTTAAAACAAAATAAATAAAAAAAATATGTTGCTGCCGGGACTCGAACCCGGGTCAGCCGGAACTGGATCCAACGACTTAACACACACTCACATCACCACTCCGCCACTTTGTGTTTTCTGTTATCTCTAGGAAACAAATGAGATTTATACACAAACTCGGTTAAACCGGTTGCGCCAACTGAGAAACGGAAATCGGCAAATCAATCGTCAAATCGCTTGTTTACTCGCACTTTCAGTTTATAACCGATGCACCGACGATTTTTAATCAAGTCGGAATTGATTGAGCATCAAGTCTCATCATTATCGGTTTTTATAACCGAAAAGTAATCAAGTTCAGATTACTTCAACTCAAGACCACTCTCGCGACTCAGAAATATCATACCAACATCCCATTTCACTTTCGTCACATTTTCAGACCATCAGAACGCCTAAATCAGCTCGCCGGAATTTTCTGCAAATTTCGCCGGAAAACCGTATTCATCCTCAAACGGTAAATCTTTCAATATCATTGTAGTTCAACAATTGTTAGGCTATTTCTAACTTAAACATCTCAATTGAAATCAAATTCAGGCGCTGTATTAAGCTAATTCCAGTTCGCCGAAAATTTCCTGAAAGTCTTTATTTCCGTCTGTGAAACGGTAAGGACCTTCAATCCCGCTGTTAACGTTTGTTATCACTTCAATTCCACGATTGACTAATCAAAATGGTTAATTGTTTTGGTTCAGTTGAGGTGCACAAAAACAGAGCCGACGCTTTTGCCGGAAATTCTGTGATATATCATTCCTACGGTATGTTACTTCCAACACCGTTTCTGTCATTTTATTTTAACCTTAGGAATGTTTGATAATCGTAAAAACAAGAAATGGATCAGTGATTCAGTCGACGGAAATATTGAATGAAGAAGACGATGTTAATTAAGTGATAAGTTTATTTAAAACCAGTAAAATGAACGGGTTAGACACACAGTCCAGCGGTGGACTGTGTGCAAAACATATACGCATGTCCCGAGTTCGATCCCTGCTACACGCGCTCCTTATGTAATAAAATGCCTTTTTGTTTAAAAACTAAACCGGGTTAACTCAGTTAGTTGTTAAGTATAATAAAAACTGAGATAATAACCAGGTTAGACACACAGTCCAGCGGTGGACTGTGTGCAACATTAAGTCACACGTCGCGCGTTCGAAACCTGTCACTGGCACCGGTTCGTTGAATTAAATGTTTTTGAAATTAAAAGAATTTTGGTTAAACCGAATTAATATATAAATATAATTAAAAACAAGATTATTTCGGTTAGACACGTAGCTCAGTTGGTAGAGCTGCGTGCACGCATACGGGAGGTCTCGGGTTCTAGCCTCACCCGCCGCAAACTATGTCACTGACCGAACCGGTCAACAAATCAACAGGTCAACGGTCAACGGTCAACGGTCAACGCAAAATAAACAATTTTTTTTATATTTTTATTTATTTAATTTAATTTAAAAATCAATTAAAAATACTTAAAAATAACATTTTTAAAGATAGAAAATAGCCTTAAACTCACAAAAATATATCTAAAAATTTCATTAAAATCCTTAATAAAATCCACTCATTTAATATATTTTTCCGTTATTATTTAGGTTAGTATTTCTCGTTGTTCCGCTCATCTAATTCGTGCGCATCTCACCATCTCCAATCCAACGCACCCAATGTGAGTGAATCTTTACAAATTCCCCGTTTTAATCACGTTTTTGGGTGTATCATGTGTCTTGTTATATATATATTATAATTAAACCATTGTGCATACATCATATCATGAACATGTGTATTCAGTTTGTTTCAACTGTTGTGTAGTTATTGTTGGATGCAATTTATTATTTTCAGTACATGCAATTTCATAGGCCGCCGCTCCCCATTACATTATGAGCGTTGAGCATGTTCCCCATTTCATCATGAGGTTGAACCTGGCGTGCCCACATACGATCGGCTTCGTTTGATTGAGCCTTGATCGCACAGAAATTTTACATTTTCAGTACATGCAATACGATCGGCTCCGTTTGATTGAGCCTTGATCGCACAGACAATTTACATTTTCAGTACATGCAATACGATCGGCTCCGTTTGATTGAGCCTTGATCGCACAGTTTCAATTATGTTATTTATTGTATGATGTTGGTATGTTAATGTATGCTATCATATGTTATTGTATGTTATAGTTGTGATTGCTATATGCCACTGCTTGATTATTTACATTTGCTCATTTATGATTATGCACAATTTTTCATTGATAAACTAACAAGTAATTCATTAATAAATGTTTATATAATAAGGTTCACTCGCCAACTTATGTTGACCCAAAAACCCCCATTTTTACACATGATACAGGTGAATCAGCAGCAGCTAGGAACACATAGGATTGGACTAGAAGAATAAAATGATTTAGAGTTGGGATTGTTATGATTGGTTTATTTTCTTTGTATTGTATGAACATGTTTGGATATTTGGAAATGTAACTTTGACTTTATTAAATATGAAACATATTAGTAAATGTCATGAGCTTTGGTGATAACCCAATTATGCCCCGACTCTTATTCCGCTGCGGGTCGGGGTGTGACCGATTGGTATCAGAGCCATGACTATAGGGATATAGAATAGGTTATTAGACCCTTAGAGCCTATACTATAGTTGATTAGAAACTTACAAGATTTTTGTGTGTTACATGCCAAATTTCATGATGTGTATATGTTTTATGTTAAATGTTACATTCAATATTATGCAAGCATGTTCATAAGTATGTATTATTATATAATGCTTATCACGAATCATATACTCATAACATATCACATCCATGAAAGCACACACCACATCATGATTGCTTTTACAATGATTTTTGTGTTTTCAAATCTCATCAAAGTGAGTTCTCATGACGGGCATGTAGTAACTGGAAGGGTACCAGTACCGGTAGTCGGAACGTCCTGTCTAGGCTGGCATTCGTATAAATCCAAAATAAAGGACCAGTTTGCCTACCTGGGGACTAACGATGAGAGTACGAAGTACCTATTAGGCCAAAGCATGCTATACCAAACGTCGTGTGAGCTAACCCCATTTTGAGTTGTCATTGTGTCTACACCTGGACACGTTCCGACCAAACATCTCATGAACATATTTTGTGGTTTGCATTCGGGTGATGCGAGTGTTAAATTGCCAATACTAATGTGAATCCTACCAAGCCAATAGCCATGGGGGCCCACATGACTATATAGGTGAAGGTATGGGGGACATTTGAGGCCCACCATGAGCAAACCCAAGACATCCTATGGATGTAGTGGCATTATTTATATTTATGTTTTTTTCATTTTCTTAAAGACACATGACACCTAAAAAGACTCCATAAACTCACAATCTTCTTATGTACGTTCCTGTAGATGTCGTCTAGACAACAACGAAGGGGTAAAAGATCAGGAAGGTCTCAGGAACGCTTGGCCACACAAATCGCGAAACAAATGGCCACGATACTGCCTGACATTGTGGTCCAAGTGCAACAAGCCCTCGCTACAAATCCTACTCATCCTCCCCAACAACATGACCAGGACATCGACAACCCTCCTACCAGCAAGTGCTCATATAAACATTTCAAGTCTTGTGATCCTCCTAAATTTGAAGGGACCGAAGGTGTCACTGCTCTCCTCCACTGGTTTGAGGAGATGGAAAACACTTTTCTCAACTGCGATTGTCCTGAGGATCGCAAGGTTCGATACGCCACCGGGAGACTATTTGGGGTAGCTCTCACCTGGTGGAATACTGAAAAGGGGAAGAGGGGAATTGATGATGCAATGGCCTTAATGTGGGAGGAGTTTAGGGAAATCATGACTAGGCGTTTCTGTCCTAGGAGTGAGATTAAAAAGTTGGAGGACAAATTTCATTCTTTAAAGCAAAAGGAGGGAGATCATACCATCTACAACAAGAGGTTCTTAGAGTTGAACCAAATGGTCCCTAACTTGTTCACCCCAACTTATCGCTTGGTTGAGCATTATATTCGAGGTCTTCCCTCGAAAATTCAAGATTCAGTTCTCAGCACTTCACCAGCAACACTTGAAGCTGCTATGGAACTAGCCACTGAACTGACCGAAAATCGCATTCGAAACGGTAAATTCAAAGAGGAGAAGAAGAAAGCCCCCATTGAGACTCAAACTTCAAACCATTCTGGTTCCTCCTCGAAGTTTACTGGTAAAAGGAATCGAAGCACAAGAAACTTCGCCGTCACACAAACCAATTACCCTATTCCTGCTGCACCCATTACCCAAGTCGCCCCTTCACCTGCACCATACAAAAGACCATACTCTGGCCCATTACCGAAATGCAACCGTTGCCAATACCACCATTCTCCTGATCATCCTTGCCAATATTGCACCAACTGTGGTCGCGCAGGTCATACTGTTCAAACCTGTCGCATACCTCAGCGAACGAACCGTCACCAGCCTTCAACCCAAACCCACCAACAAATAATGGGTCAAGCCCAACAACCCCTACTACTACCACCTACCCAACATTTAGCCCAAACCTACTATCAACCCAACTATCCCATGATACAACCTATGCGGGCTTGCTACAATTGTGGGGATCCAAGCCATTTTAGAAACACTTGTCCACGTTTGGTGAACATCATTCATGCCCAAGCTCAAGCAAATCTGGTGAATCAAGCTAACCAAGCTCCACCACCTGCAAGAGGAAGAGCTTATAACATCAACACCAATACTGTTGAAAATAATAACGGCCCAAACGAATCACCCAACTAATTTCTTCTCGCCAAGAATCAAGACTCAACTCTAATCGTCTAGTTTTAATGTTTTTCTTTATGTTATCTCCATCTTTCCGTATTCCAGTTGTAAAATTTGGAAATTATGTATCCAAGAATTTTAATGCGATTTGATATTACAGTTTTGTTCTATACTCATTGATTTAACATTTATATCATCATACATCTCGACGTATCTCAATCTCATCATTTAAAGAAGTTGGGTTGTGTCACACTTTTACATAGACTGACCACTTCATCAAAACCAACGAGAGAGGTACTGTCAACATTTAGTCATGTATCATTTCAGAATTGAGACTCAAGTTTTGTTCGTTGTGTTGTTTATGTTTTAGAGTCACATAGAACTGATCATGATTTACTGATAAAGCCAACGAAAATTTGACAAGAATATGGTGGATACGCCGCTGGTACTTCCTATATATAAGTATTCTTGGCAAAGAATCAAAAGCATTACCAGGAGGTTATGAAAAGTTCCGTGTAGGTTTAAATATCGTCATGGTTGAAGTTTTTGTTTATGATCATTACAAATGCATCGGTTCCCTCAAAACTGTTATAAATAAAATCGTAAGCGACATCAAAGATCAAAATCCGAGAAGCCCAGCATGTTTCAGTAACAGAAAGGAGACGTACGCAAGGAGCCGTCTTGTGGAGCTGAACTTAAAATTGAAACTAAATCTGACGGTATTCTATACTGTTTAGATCGCATATAGATTCCTGACCACAATAATCTTCGTGATATTTTTCTTATGAATGAGACGCACAAAACACGATATTCTATACACCCAGGAGCCGACAAGATGTATTAGGACCTTTGATACACCCACTGGTGGCCTGGAATGAAAAAGGATATTGATGATTTTGTTTCCAAGTGTTTTTCATGTTCCAAAATAAAAGCTGAACACCAAAGACCGTCAGGACTTCTGGTCCAACCTAAAATACTTATAAGAAAGTGGGAAAATATAACCATGGATTTCATTACCAGGTTACCTCTCACTTCTGGTGGGTATGACACTATATGGATAGTAACTGATTGACTTACAAAATCAGCTCACTCTATTCCTAACCGCGAAGATTTTAAGAACGAAAAGCTAGCTCGTATTTATATCCGCGAAATCGTAAGCCGACATGGAGTACCGTTAAGCATTATTTCTGATCGTGATGGTCGTTTCACTTCACGAACATGGCAAGCAGTACAAGTCGATATGGGTACGCGATTAGATCTCAGTACTGCCTATCATCCTCAAACTGATGGTCAATCTGAACGCACCATTCAAACTCTTGAAGATATGCTTCGAGCATGTGTCAAAGACTTCAAGGGAAATTGGGACACTCATCTACCTTTTGTCGAATTTTCGTACAACAACAGCTATCATTCAAGCATCGGCATGGCACCTTCTGAAGCTTTATATGGTCGTAAGTGCCGATCTCCAGTAGGTTGTCACGAAATTGAGGAAGCCCAAATTACTAGTCTAGAATTGATCCAAGAAACCACAGACAAGATCCATCAAATTCGAAACAATCTTCTAGCGGCTCAAAATCGTCAAAAGAGTTATGCAGATAAACGACGGAAGCCCTTAGAGTTTAACATTGGTGATCATGTACTTTTAAAAGTATCACCGTGGAAGGGAGTAGTTCGTTTTGGTCAAAAGGGCAAGCTAGCACCACGTTACGTAGGACCTTTCAAGATACTCGAAAGAGTAGGTCCTGTAGCATACAAGCTTGATCTACCAGAAGAACTCAACAGGATTCATCCCACATTCCACGTGTCGAACTTGAAGAAGTGCCTCGCTGATGAAAACCTCCACATTCCTCTGGAAAATATTCAGATTGATGAATCTATGCATATTATTGAAAGACCTGTAGAGATCATGGACTTCGGGGAAAAACGTATGCGACGAAGTCGCATTCCAATTGTTAGGGTACGCTGGGAGTCGAAACGGGGACCTGAGTTTACTTGGGAACGTGAAGACTCAATGCGTGAAAAATACCCGCAACTTTTTCCTACTACTTCAACTACTTAAATTTCGGGACGAAATTCCTAAAAGTAGGGGATACTGTAACATTTGTCAAAAACGGGTTTCCAAAACCCGCTCCATTTTGTAATCGAATATCAATTTATAAAAGTCACGTTGAATATTTATGATTATTTTGATTTAAAATGTTACATAATTAATAAATAAACTAAACTATAAAAATTATATTTGATAAAAAGTTAAAACAAAATAAATAAAAAAATATGTTGCTGCCGGGACTCGAACCCGGGTCAGCCGGAACTGGATCCAACGACTTAACACACACTCACATCACCACTCCGCCACTTTGTGTTTTCTGTTATCTCTAGGAAACAAATGAGATTTATACACAAACTCGGTTAAACCGGTTGCGCCAACTGAGAACGGAAATCGGCAAATCAATCGTCAAATCGCTTGTTTACTCGCACTTTCAGTTTATAACCGATGCACCGGCGATTTTTAATCAAGTCGGAATTGATTGAGCATCAAGTCTCATCATTATCGGTTTTTATAACCGAAAAGTAATCAAGTTCAGATTACTTCAACTCAAGACCACTCTCGCGACTCAGAAATATCATACCAACATCCCATTTCACTTTCGTCACATTTTCAGACCATCAGAACGCCTAAATCAGCTCGCCGGAATTTTCTGCAAATTTCGCCGGAAAACCGTATTCATCCTCAAACGGTAAATCTTTCAATATCATTGTAGTTCAACAATTGTTAGGCTATTTCTAACTTAAACATCTCAATTGAAATCAAATTCAGGCGCTGTATTAAGCTAATTCCAGTTCGCCGAAAATTTCCTGAAAGTCTTTATTTCCGTCTGTGAAACGGTAAGGACCTTCAATCCCGCTGTTAACGTTTGTTATCACTTCAATTCCACGATTGACTAATCAAAATGGTTAATTGTTTTGGTTCAGTTGAGGTGCACAAAAACAGAGCCGACGCTTTTGCCGAAATTCTGTGATATATCATTCCTACGGTATGTTACTTCCAACACCGTTTCTGTCATTTTATTTTAACCTTAGGAATGTTTGATAATCGTAAAAACAAGAAATGGATCAGTGATTCAGTCGACGGAAATATTGAATGAAGAAGACGATGTTAATTAAGTGATAAGTTTATTTAAAACCAGTAAAATGAACGGGTTAGACACACAGTCCAGCGGTGGACTGTGTGCAAAACATATACGCATGTCCCGAGTTCGATCCCTGCTACACGCACTCCTTATGTAATAAAATGCCTTTTTGTTTAAAAACTAAACCGGGTTAACTCAGTTAGTTGTTAAGTATAATAAAAACCGAGATAATAACCAGGTTAGACACACAGTCCAGCGGTGGACTGTGTGCAACATTAAGTCACACGTCGCGCGTTCGAAACCCGTCACTGGCACCGGTTCGTTGAATTAAATGTTTTTGAAATTAAAAGAATTTTGGTTAAACCGAATTAATATATAAATATAATTAAAAACAAGATTATTTCAGGTTAGACACGTAGCTCAGTTGGTAGAGCTGCGTGCACGCATACGGGAGGTCTTGGGTTCGAGCCTCACCCGCCGCAAACTATGTCACTGACCGAACCGGTCAACAAATCAACAGGTCAACGGTCAACGGTCAACGCAAAATAAACAATTTTTTTTATATTTTTATTTATTTAATTTAATTTAAAAATCAATTAAAAATACTTAAAAATAACATTTTTAAAGATAGAAAATAGCCTTAAACTCACAAAAATATATCTAAAAATTTCATTAAAATCCTTAATAAAATCCACTCATTTAATATATTTTTCCGTTATTATTTAGGTTAGTATTTCTCGTTGTTCCGCTCATCTAATTCGTGCGCATCTCACCATCTCCAATCCAACGCACCCAATGTGAGTGAATCTTTACAAATTCCCCGTTTTAATCACGTTTTTGGGTGTATCATGTGTCTTGTTATATATATATATTATAATTAAACCATTGTGCATACATCATATCATGAACATGTGTATTCAGTTTGTTTCAACTGTTGTGTAGTTATTGTTGGATGCAATTTATTATTTTCAGTACATGTAATTTCATAGGCCGCCGCTCCCCATTACATTATGAGCGTTGAGCATGTTCCCCATTTCATCATGAGGTTGAACCTGGCGTGCCCACATACGATCGGCTTCGTTTGATTGAGCCTTGATCGCACAGAAATTTTACATTTTCAGTACATGCAATACGATCGGCTCCGTTTGATTGAGCCTTGATCGCACAGACAATTTACATTTTCAGTACATGCAATACGATCGGCTCCGTTTGATTAAGCCTTGATCGCACAGTTTCAATTATGTTATTTATTGTATGATGTTGGTATGTTAATGTATGCTATCATATGTTATTGTATGTTATAGTTGTGATTGCTATTTGCCACTGCTTGATTATTTACATTTGCTCATTTATGATTATGCACAATTTTTCATTGATAAACTAACAAGTAATTCATTAATAAATGTTTATATAATAAGGTTCACTCGCCAACTTATGTTGACCCAAAAACCCCCATTTTTACACATGATACAGGTGAATCAGCAGCAGCTAGGAACACATAGGATTGGACTAGAAGAATAAAATGATTTAGAGTTGGGATTGTTATGATTGGTTTATTTTCTTTGTATTGTATGAACATGTTTGGATATTTGGAAATGTAACTTTGACTTTATTAAATATGAAACATATTAGTAAATGTCATGAGCTTTGGTGATAACCCAATTATGCCCCGACTCTTATTCCGCTGCGGGTCGGGGTGTGACATCACACCTTTCCAGGGTGATACCTTCAGCATGACCTTGTCCCTACTTGAAATTAAGAGGTTTCTGCCTCTTGTCAGCATAGCTTTTCTGCCTAGCAGCTTTGAGACGATCACAAATTTGTATAACCTTTTCCGTGGTTCCAGGATAGTCTCTGGT
This sequence comes from Scalesia atractyloides, assembly GCA_947069175.1. NCBI lineage: Eukaryota > Viridiplantae > Streptophyta > Magnoliopsida > Asterales > Asteraceae > Scalesia > Scalesia atractyloides. The sequence goes on from CAMTDV010000026.1 coordinate 73,274,854, forward strand.
CCTGATAGTTGGGCTTCCCCAACCTCTGCCCAGCACACGGGCGTTCTACATTTTCTCCATACAAGGCCTCAAAAGGAGCAACCTTGCTGCTAGTATGATAGCTATTATTGTAGGAGAATTCTATTAGGGGTAAGTGGTCATCCCAACTTCCACCTATATCAATCACACATGCCCTTAGCATGTCTTCTAGTGTCTGGATAGTACGCTCACTTTGACCGTCAGTCTGCGGTTGGTAAGCCGTACTAAAGTTTAATCGTGTGTCCAAAGATTGTTGGAAACTTTTCCAAAAGTGAGATGTGTATCTAGTATCTTTGTCAGATACAATAGATACTAGCACACTGTGTAGGGACACAATCTTATCCACATACAACTTAGCCAATTTATCTGAATTGTACGTTTCTTTGATTGGCAAGAAATGAGTTGACTTAGTCAGTCTGTCTACAATGACCCAAATAGTGTCATTTCCACTTTTGGTCTTAGGTAACTTGGTAATCAAGTCCGTAGTTACCATTTCCCATTTCCAAGTGGGAATTTCAAGCTGTTGTAGAAGTCCTGATGGCTTTTGATGTTCGGCCTTAACTTGCGAACACGTCAGATATGGATTTCTTCAAACCCATCCACCAATAATTCTTCTTCAAGTCTTGATACATCTTGTCACCTCCCGGGTGAACCGAGTATCTTGAATTGTGCGCTTCTTGGAGATTAGATCTCTAAGTCCTCCAAAGATTGGAACCCAGATTCTTCCATTGAATCTAGGATTCCATCCTTTCCAGGCGCTAACTGATCCACAGTTCCGCCTAATCCCTCATTAGGGATATTAGCCTCTAATAGGGCTTGCTTTTGTGCATGTAATAGCTTCTCATTGAAGCTATTTCTGAGCTTAATGCTCTTGGAGTTAATCCTTATAGGTTTAACTCGTTCCTTGCGACTTAAGGCATCAGCAACTACATTTGCCTTGCCTAGATGGTAGCGAATCTCGCATCATAATAATTAAGTATTTTCATCCATCGGCGTTGTCAGATGTTCAATTCTTTCTGATTGAACAGATGTTGGAGACTTTTATGGTCTGTGTATATAACACACTTTGTACCATACAAGTAATGTCTCCACAGTTTTAGTGCAAATACAACGACACCCAATTCTAAACCGTGGGTGGTGTAATTCCTTTCGTGTACTTTTAACTATCGTGATGCATAGGCAATCACTTTTCCTTTTTGCATTAGCACACAACCCATGCCAGTGTGCGATGCATCACAGTATACCACAAAATCATCAACACCCTCTGGTAGAGATAACACAGGAGCATTGCTTAGCTTGTGTTTGAGAACGTCAAAATATTCTTGTTGTTTTGGACCCCAATTATACTTAACATTCTTACGGGTCAAGGTAGTTAAAGGAGTGGCTATTCTTGAAAAGTTCTCAATGAACCTCCTATAGTATCCAGCCAATCCTAGAAAGCTATGAATTTTGTTGGGGTTTTGGGTATTTCCCAATTTATTATGGCCTCAATTTTGGCGGGATCTACTTGGATACCATGCTCACTTACCATATGTCCAAGGAATTGGACTTCTCTAAGCCAAAATTCACATTTAGAGAATTTGGCATAAAGCTTATCTTGCCTTAACAGTTCCAGAATGCACCGAAGGTGATTCTCATGATTAGCTTGATTACGAGAATAGATAAGTATGTCGTCAATGAAGACAATGACAAACTTATCCAAATACGGGTTGCAGACTTTATTCATGAGATCCATGAATGCTGCTGGTGCATTTGTGAGCCCAAAAGGCATCACTAAGAATTCAAAGTGACCATATCGGGTCCTGAAGGCAGTTTTAGGAATATCTTCACTTCTAACCTTCAGCTGGTGATTTCCAGACCTCAGATCAATCTTGGAGAAGTAACTAACCCCTTGAAGTTGGTCAAATAAATCATCGATCCTGGGAAGAGGATATCTATTCTTGATTGTTAACTTGTTTAGCTCTCGGTAATCGATGCACATTCGCATCGAACCGTCTTTCTTCTTTACAAAGAGGATAGGAGCTCCCCAGGCGAGGAACTAGGCTGAATAAAGCCTTTCTCCAAAAGTTCGTTAGATTCGTTCTCAATTCCTTCATTTCCGTTGGTGCTAACCTATATGGAGCTTTAGCCACTATTGCAGATCCTGGTAGGATATCTATTCTAAACTCCACTTGCCTGTCTGGAGGTAGGCCTGGTAGTTCCTCTAGAAATACATCTGAATATTCCGAGATAACTGGTAGGTCTTCCATGTTTGGCATATGCTCATTTATGGTGACTTGTGCCATGTAGATGACACAGTCTCTTCTCAAACACTTGGATGCCTTAAATAACGACACTTTGTCTGGCAGTCCATAGTGTGAGTCTCCGGGGATGGTGATCATTTCACCAGATGGGGTTTTAATTTTGATGAGCTTTTTATCGCAGGCAATACGGGCTTGGTTATAAGATAACCAATCCATACCTAAGACAACATCGAACCCTGCCAATTTCATTGGCAAAAGAGAGATAAGGATGGAATGATTCTTAATAGATATAGAGTATCCATCTAGAATGGAAGAAGCAGTTTCTAAGGTTCCATCAGCAAGTTCTATCTCATAAGTTTTATCTAGAGTTCTTATGGGTAAATTTAACAGTTTACTAAACTTATGATCAACAAATGATTTATCCGCACCCGAATCGAAAAGAACTCTAGCATAAATATCATTAATGGGGAAAGTACCTGTTATGACGTTATTGTGATTAACAGCTTCCTTAGCAGTCAGTCAAAAAGCGCGTGCATTCCCCTTCTTGGCCTCTCCAGGCTTCGGATTTTTATTCTTTGAATTCTTAGGGCAGTTAGTTGCAATGTGCCCTTTTTCATTGTAGATATAACATACAGTATCCTTAAGATCTTTACAATCTAGGTTCTTATGCCCTCTCCTTTTACAAATACCACAAGGTCTAGTTTGTGAATCAGAATTACACTGTCCCCAGTGTCTGCGGTTGCAAGTCTTGCAAAATGGCATCACAGCCGACTTGCCTTGGTTCCCTTTGAACCTGAATCTCCCTTTATTTTTCTTATTAAATCTTTGGGAGTTGTCTTCATCTCTCTTCCTTTTCCCGTCAGTTTCTGGCTTAACTGACTTTTTCCTTACAAGATCAAGGGTGAGAGAGAGAGATAGGTCTACAACAGACCTATAGGTATAAGGCTGAGCAGCCTTTACCATGCCCTTAATCTCGGGTGCTAATCCATTGACAAAACGGCCAATGCGTTTGGATTCAGGGGTGATTTGGTAGGATACTAACCTAGACAGGGAATTGAAGTCGGAAACATACTTCTAATAGTTTAGGTTTTTCATGGAAAGAGACAAGAAGTCTGTCTCTATTTTCTCCACCTCATGGGGTGGGCAGTAGGTTTCCTTAACAAGGTCCATAAACTTAGACCATCCCAGATTATACAGGTATACTTTACTTGTGGACTGAATTATGGCTTTCCACCAAGTTAGGGTATTGCCCTTGAAGGATTGTGATACATACTTGACCACATCCTTTTCAGCACAGCCGCTGATGTCTATGATGGTTTCCATCTCGTCCAGCCACTTTAGGGCTTCTACAGCTCCTTTTTACCCATTAAAGTCTCGGGGTTTACAGGAGACAAAGTATTTGTAGGTGCACCCGTCTTTAGACGAACGGGACCTATCAGCATAATTTATCCTCTTAGGTTCACTCTTCGCATTTGATGAGTGAACAAAGCTCTCTTTATGAGCTGAGGATGGGGTAATCGATAGTGGTCTAGAGCGAGTAGCACTCGACTCTCTTAGTTTTTCTATGGCCTTACCCATGGCCCTTTCCACAGCCACATTAATGCGAGCTTGGAAACAATTATCATCAATATTTCTATTTTCGGCATTGCTGGGTTCAATGTCCCGCTGACTATTTTGTGCCTCATTAGAATTAGCCATTCTTCAATTCTTTGGTTCTATATACCAAATAAAATTTTCCTTAGCCATGGTATACCAACCATTTCAGCTTTAAACATTGGATATAAAAATCCATCGCCTAATCATGCTAGTGTGAGTAATATCACAACTCTTAGGCTTAAAGTATCTATATTTGGCCTAGGTCTTAATAGGACCATTATAGGCAATTTACGATCTGGACAAAGTCCATATATTACTAGACAGTGGATCGTAATGTCACAACTGTTATTGTCATATTTGACAATTGTATAGCATATAGGCTTGTCACAAAAGACATTTAAAACATGGCACATAGGTCTTCATCACTGATGGATGTTTTATTTATCACCGTACTGGTGTTATTAGCGGGATCAAATAGATCACATGGGCTATATAAAATAATCATAACCCGAAAGGGTAATACATCACTTAATGGATGTTTTATTTATCACCGCACTGGTGATATCTAGCCAGGATCAATAGATCACATGGGCTATATATAATAAATCATAACCCGAAAGGGTAATACATCACTAATGGATGTTTTATTCATCACCGCATTGGTGATATTCAGCCGGGATCAAATAGATCACATGGGCTATATAAAATAAATCATAACCTGAAAGGGTAATACATCACTAATGGATGTTTTATTCATCACTGCACTGGTGATATTTAGCCGGGATCAAATAGATCACATGGGCTATATAAAATAAATCATAACCCGAAAGGGTAATACATTACTAATGAATGTTTTATTCGTCACCGCACTGGTGATATTTAGCCGGGATCAAACAGATCACAGGGGCTATATAAAATAATTCATAGCCATAAGGCAATGGATGTTTTTATTTATCACCGCACTGGTGATATTTAGCCGGGATCAAATAGATCACATGGGCTATATAAAATAAATCATAACCCGAAAGGGTAATACATTACTAATGAATGTTTTATTCGTCACCGCACTGGTGATATTTAGCCGGGATCAAACAGATCACATGGGCTATATAAAATAATTCATAGCCATAAGGGCAATACATCACTAATGGATGTTTTTATTTATCACCGCACTGGTGTTATTAGCCGGGATCAAACAGATCACATGGGCTATATAAGGTTAGGACATATTCCATTACCTTGAAGGCTAGCGTGATTCCTCAAGTCACACTACCATGAGTATGAACATTACTTGAAAGTTAACATAAGAGGACCTTAATGGTTGATTAATAGTCCCGGTCGCATTGACCTTAATGACTTGGAGGCTTGAACTTAGTCCACCACCTCTAGATAGAAGGATAACTTCCCTTAACTATCATGATAGAAGACCCTTTTGTTCTTAACTATCATTGTATATTTTTTTTTGCCAAATATATGGTCTGTACCACTTGGCTAAATCAAAACCATTAAGATCTTTTTGGAATTATATCGCAGAACATAAATTTCGAGTAAAATCGAGACACTCGTTTTGAAGAGGATGAATACATATATATAATTCCAAAAGTACTTCATTTAAATTCCAAATTAGAAATTACAATACTAGAAAATGAAATAAATTGTCCATGCAAGGACCTTAAAGAAATAAACATGTCCATGCAGGGACTAAAGAAATAACAATGTCCTCGCAGGGACTACATATTATTAGAAGAGACTTCACTCGTCCTTCTTTCTCTTGACCAGTTTGGAGAGTTTTTTGAAGAACTTATTTGTCTTCTTCTCCGTTTTCTCCGCTTGCTGCTGCATTTCTTTCATTCTTTCTAAGGCCTCATTAATGGCCTCAAGCGGTGGCGGAGGTTGTGGCATAACCGGATACTGGTATCCATAAGTTGGATATCTAGTCGGTGGATAATGTCACACCCCGACCCGCAGCAGAAAAGGTGATCGAGGCATGATTGGGTTATCATCAAAGCTCATGACATTTATTATAACGTTTCATATTCATTAATACATTTTAAAGGGAAATATACAATCATAATTACATCATGTCCTAAGCATCAATCTAAGCTTCATTGTTTTCTTCTAAGGCATTTCCTATGTTTTCCTTGCTTCATCCTGTTCACCTGTATCATGTGTAAAAATGGTTTTTGGATCAACAAAAAGTTGGCGAGTGAATCCTGTGAAAAACATTTGAACAAGTTTATTTAATTGATTATAAAATAAAGTGCACAACCACACATGAGTAAAAATAGATTTAAACTTATTCGCCAATCATTTAATATTAAATAATGCACACATGAACAATAATGGATCGTTTTGAGGCACGCGTTGCTCAACTCGTCTCCCACGAGGAACTGATGGGCCTAATGAATGATTTGCATATACTTGACACTATGAAATACATAACTACAAACAATATAAACTAAATAATACACACACGAACAATAATGAATTTGTTTTGAGGCACGCGTTGCTCAACTCGTCTCCCACGAGGAACTGATGGGCCTAATGAATGAATTGCATATAACTTGACAATATGAAATACATAACTACAATCAATATATACAATCTAAGTTTAGATCACAATATGGTCTGGCACAAGTTTAAATAAACGAGTTAATTTTGGTGACACATGACATACCCCAAAACGTGTAATTAAAAAGGGGAGTTGTAAGATTCACTCACATTGGGTGCGTTCGGTTGATGATGTTGAATACGCACGAAGTTGGATTTAACCACGAGTGAAACTAACCTAGATAATAACATAATGGTTTGGTAAATAAGCGGATTTTATTAATCAATTTAGTAGGATGATTGGATATATTTTTGTGAGTTTAAGGCTATTTTCTAACCTTAAAAATGTTATTTTTAAGTATTTTTAATTGATTTTTAAATAAAATAAATAAATAAAAATAATAAAAAAGTTGACTTTTTGCGACAGTTGACCGTTGACTTGTTGACCTGTTGACCGGTCAGGCTGTGAAATTGTTTGCGCCGGGTGAGGCTCGAACCCGAGACCTCCCGTTCGCGTGCACGCAGCTCTACCAACTGAGCTACGTGTCTAACCCAAAATATTTCTGTTTTAATTATATTTATATACTAATTGAATTAAACTGAAAATCATTTATTTTTAAAAACGATTTTAATGTACCCGGGACCTGTGGTTTGGGTTAACACACAGTCCACCGCTGGACTGTGTGTCTAACTTGTTAAATACTCTGATTTTTATTATACTTATATACAAACTAAATAATTTCATTTCTGCCTTACATAAAAAGTTTGATAATTGTCCGGATCGGTGTGGTAGTCCGGACTTCTACTCGTGACGTGCGATTAAACGTTCACACAGTCTACCACTGGACTGTGTGTCTATCTTGGTTATTATTCCGGTTTTTATTAAACTTAACATCTATATGAAAATTCCGGTTCAGTAAAAAAAACATTTTTATTAAGGCGAGTGTGCGTGGGACATGTATCGAACTCGGGACGTGAGCGTGTTTTATGTGCACACAGTCCACCGCTGGACTGTGTGTCTAACCCGAGTTATAACTTGATTTAAATTAAACTTATAGACAACAGAAACTTCGTCTTCTTCGTTGGACTTAACCAGAACTAAAGTCCGACTGGTTCGTCGATTAAATCATGTTCTTTTAGTGTGTTGCGATTAAATATAGGTGAGATAAATAAAAAGAATGAGAGATTAAATGTTAGATATACCGAACTGGACTCCTCTGTTTCGCCGGCGAAACTCCGGTTACAGCAAGCTATTCCGGCGACGTGTGTCCTGCGGCAGAGAGTCTTCAGGGAGCTTGAGATGAGTGTGGGTGGTTTTGGTATGAGTTCTGAGTGTTCAATAGGGCACAGAGGTGAAAGGCTCGGTTTTCCGGCGAGTTGCAAAAGTTTTCCGGCGAGTGGAATTACGTCGGGAAAGAGTGTGATTGTGAGCGAAAAAGCTAACAGAGTTTAGAGGGGGTATTTATAGCGCAGGACATCGATGAATTGTTCCGATTTCCGTCTTGATTCGTCGGTCATTACGTTTTCCGGCGGTTATGACTTGCGTCGCGGGTTCAGACGTCGGTTATAACCGATGTCATAGTTAAAGCTTCGGTTAAAACTGAAGTAACCGTCCAATCTCGGCGAAATCGTCGGGATTTCCGACGACTGCGATTGGGCGCGTCGGTTTTGAATTCGAGAATTATAATATGTATTAATTGTTTCCATTAATTAGCAAGAAACACAAGTGGCGCAGTGGTTGGATGGTTAAGTGTTAAGGTTGTGCTGAATGGCTGGCTGACCCGGGTTCGAAACCCGGCAGCAGTCTTTTATTTTTAAACCACAATTTTTAACAGTTTTAAAAAATAAATTATATATTCCAATATACTTATTATTATGTATCGTTTAAAAATAATTTGGGCATTAAATACGCAAAGAAATTTTTAACTGATTGTTCGGTTAATAAACGGAGCGGGTTTGGTAAATCCGGTTTTTGACGGATGTTACAGTATCCCCTGCTTTTTAGAAATTTCGTCCCGAAATTTAGGTAGTGACATAGTTGTCTAAAAAGGATGGTGTTTAGTTTGACAGTTACATACTTAGAAAAAGAGTAAGAGTTTAAATTTTTGTTTGAGGCGGTAACGTTCCTTGTAAGGGTTAAGTACCCTGCTACAGGAATCGCTTTTTGTTGCCTACGGTATAAATATTGATAAGCAGAGTTAATTAACTAAATATGATATCATGCGTAAGAGTTTTGATATGTCTGGAAAGATAGGGTTATATCCTAAAACAAAATTTCTAATACTACAACCTACATGGAACTTCTCATAACCGTCTAATAATGCCTCTGATCCTTTGACAAGAATACTTATATATAGGAAGTACCAGCGGCGTATCCACCATATTCTTGTCAAATTTTCATTGGTTTTATCAGTAAGTTATGATTGGTTCTATGATGTGACTCTAAACATAAATAAACGCCACAACCAATGTACCAAAGAATTACTAAATCCTACATAGAACTTCTCATAACCGCCTGACAATGCCTCTGATCCTGTGACAAGAATACTTATATATAGGAAGTACCAGCGGCGTATCCACCATATTCTTGTCAAATTTTCATTGGTTTTATCAGTGAGTTATGATTGGTTCTATGATGTAACTCTAGAACATAAATAAACACAACAACCAATATTCGAGTCCACATTTTGATAGCATACATGTTTGAATGGTGACAGTTCCTCTCTCGTTTGTTATGATGGAGAGGTTAGTCTATGTAGAAATGGAACACAATCCAATTTCTTTAGGTGATGATATGATATGAATGTTAAATCATTGAATGTAACATAAATTTCAACCAAGACAATACTAACTCCTACATGGAACTTCTCATAACCGCCCGATAATGCCTCTGATCCTTTGGCGAGAATACTTATATATAGGAAGTACCAGTGGCGTATCCACCATATTCTCGTCAAATTTTCATTGGTTTTATCAGTAAATTATGATTAGTTCTATGTGACTGTAATACATAAATAAACACAATCAACTTAATTCTGATAGCATACATGTTTGAATGGTGACAGTACCTCTCTCGTTTGTTATGATGGAGAGGTTAGTCCTTGTGGAAGTGAGATATAGCTCAACTTCTTTAAATGATGAAATTGAAATACGTTGAAATGTATGATGAACAAACTACGACCAAAACATTCTAAATCCTGCATGGAACCTCTCATAACCGCCTGATAATACCTCTGATCCTTTGACAAGAATACTTATATATAGGAAGTACCAGCGGCGTATCCACCATATTCTCGTCAAATTTTCATTGACTTTATCCGCAAGTTATGATTAGTTCTATGTGACTCTACAACAAACACAGCAACCACAAGATCGTATTGCATGTACTGAAAATGAAAAATGTCTGTGCGATCAAGGCTCAATCAAACGGAGCCGATCGTATTGCATGTACTGAAAATGAAAAATGTCTGTGCGATCAAGGCTCAATCAAACGGAGCCGATCGTATTGCATGTACTGAAAATAATAAACAATAATCACTCAAACAGTTTATACATGGAACCTCTCATAACCGCCAATAATGCCTCTGATCTTTTGGCAAGAATACTTATATATAGGAAGTACCAGCGGCGTATCCACCATATTCTTGTCAAATTCTCATTGGCTTTATCCTTAAGTTATGATTGGTTCTATGTGATTCTAAAACATAAAGAAAAACATAAAACTAAACGATTGGAGTTGAATCTTGATTTTCGGTGAAGAGGACTAGTTGGGTGGTTTCGTTTGGGCCGTCATTATCTTCCACAGGGTTGGCGTTGATGTTGAAAACTCTTCCTCTTGCTGGTGGCCTAGTGATTGGGTTTTCTTGATTTACTTGGTTAACCGGGTTTGATTGAGCTTGAGCGTTTATGATGTTAACCAATCGAGGGCACGTGTTTCTAAAGTGGGTAGGGTCGCCACAATTGAAACAAGTTCGAACATATGGGAACATGGGGTATTGGGGTTGTTGATAGGTTTGGATCATGTTTTGAGTAGGGGGTGTGGTTTGGTTTTGAGGGGTGCGGCAAACCTTGCTCAAATGACCATAGCGTCCACAATTTGCACATAGTCGACAAGGTAAGGTGAGGGGATGGTGATAAAAACAGGTGTTACATCGAGGGTGAGGTCCAAGGTATGGTTCCTTATTTGGGTAAGTTGAGTTGGGTGCTATTTGCGTGATTGGGATAGCTTGGATTGGTATGGCTTGTAAAACTGGTTGATTACCTTGGGTAGTAGCGAAAAGTTGCCCGTCTCTTTTTCTCTTAAAAGTGGGTTGAGAAGGGGATTCGGTTTGGGTGGAGTTTGAAGTTTCAGTCGATGCCTTATCCTTCTTCTTCTCCTCCTTGATGTCTTTGTTCCGGATTCGGTTTTCGCTGAGCTCATAGCTGCTTCCAAAGTTGAAGGCGTGGCACTTATTACAGAGTCTTGAATTTTTGACGGAAGACCTCGAATGTAGTGCTCGATCAAACGGTAGAGGGGAGTGAACAAGTTGGGAACCATTTGATTTAACTCGAGGAATCTTTTGTTGTATGTGGTGTGGTCGCCTTCCTTTTGCTTCAACGAATAGAACTCATCTTCTAGTTTCTTGATTTCACTCCTTGGGCAAAACCGTCTTGTCATGATTTCCTTCAACTCTTCCCAAGTCAAGGTCATAGCATCTTCAACGCCTCGTTTGGCCTTCTCTGTATTCCACCAAGTAAGCGCTATTCCATATAAACGACCAGTAGCATATCGCACTTTGCGATCATCGGGGCAATCGCAATTTAGAAAAGTGTTCTCCATTTCTTCAAACCAATGGAGGAGAGTGGTGACACCTTCAGTCCCTTCGTATTTTGGAGGGTCGCAGGATTTGAAATGCTTGTAGGTGCATTTAGTGGTATTTGGGGGAGGGTTGATAACGTGTTGATCTTCTTGATTGATAGGATTAGCGGTAAGTGCTTGTTGGACTTGGATTATAATGTTGGGTATTATGGCAGCCATTTGTTGGGCGATTAGGGCAGCCATGCGCTCGCGAGCTTTTCCTGCTCTTGTCTTCCTATGGGCGAGGCTAGAAGACATCTACAAGGAATACATGTCAAGAGTATGAGTTGGATGATTTTGGGATCATGGGTCGTATTTAGGAATGAACATTCATAAAATAAATATAGAAAAATAAATCTACTACATCCATAGGATGTCTTGGGCTTTGCTCGTCATTGGGCCTTGCATGCCGCCATACTTCACCTTCGTAATCATGTGGGCCCCCATGAATACCGGGTTTTTCATATGGTTCGCATGTGTTAGCCTGGTTACGTACACTAAAACCCGGAGAAAATCGAGAAATACGTATATAACGTATGATATTCGGAATGTGTCCAGGTATAGACACGGTGACACCTCAAAGTGGGGTTAGTTCGAACGACGTTTGGTGTGGCATGCTTTGGCCTAATAGGTCCTTCGTACTCTCATCGTCAGTCCCCAGGTAGGAAAACTGGTCCCTTATATTGGATTTATACGAATGCCAATCTAGACAGGACGTTCCGACTACCGGTACTTGTACCCTTCCAGTTACTACATGCCCGTCGCAGAACTTACTTTGATGAGATTTGAAAATTGCGACAAAATCTTTGAATAACAAAAGTATGAAGATGAATGGAATATATAAACATTGAAATATGTATGATGAATGTGTATGTAAGTATATATGTTTGACTGTAAGTATAAACAAATATGAAACAAATAAACATCATAAGTTTGTATGTAACCACCTAAACAATTAAAATTTAGGCAACTATAGTATAGGCTCTAAGGGTCTAATAACCTATCCTATATCCCTATAGTCATGGCTCTGATACCAATCTGTCATACCCCGACCCGCAGCAGAAAAGGTGATCGAGGCATGATTGGGTTATCATCAAAGCTCATGACATTTATTATAACGTTTCATATTCATTAATACATTTTAAAGGGAAATATACAATCATAATTATATCATGTCCTAAGCATCAATCTAAGCTTCATTGTTTTCTTCTAAGGCATTTCCTATGTTTTCCTTGCTTCATCCTGTTCACCTGTATCATGTGTAAAAAAGGTTTTTGGATCAACAAAAAGTTGGCGAGTGAATCCTATGAAAAACATTTGAACAAGTTTATTTAATTGATTATAAAATAAAGTGCACAACCACACATGAGTAAAACTAGATGTAAACTTATTCGCCAATCATTTAATATTAAATAATGCACACATGAACAATAATGGATCGTTTTGAGGCACGCGTTGCTCAACTCGTCTCCCACGAGGAACTGATGGGCCTAATGAATGATTTGCATATACTTGACACTATGAAATACATAACTACAAACAATATAAACTAAATAATACACACACGAACAATAATGGATTTGTTTTGAGGCACGCGTTGCTCAACTCGTCTCCCACGAGGAACTGATGGGCCTAATGAATGAATTGCATATAACTTGACAATATGAAATACATAACTACAATCAATATATACAATCTAAGTTTAGATCACAATATGGTCTGGCACAAGTTTAAATAAACGAGTTAATTTTGGTGACACATGACACACCCCAAAACGTGTAATTAAAAAGGGGAGTTGTAAGATTCACTCACATTGGGTGCGTTCGGTTGATGATGTTGAATACGCACGAAGTTGGATTTAACCACGAGTGAAACTAACCTAGATAATAACATAATGGTTTGGTAAATAAGCGGATTTTATTAATCAATTTAGTAGGATGATTGGATATATTTTTGTGAGTTTAAGGCTATTTTCAAACCTTAAAAATGTTATTTTTAAGTGTTTTTAATTGATTTTTAAATAAAATAAATAAATAAAAATAATAAAAAAAGTTGACTTTTTGCGACAGTTGACCGTTGACTTGTTGACCTGTTGACCGGTCAGGCTGTGAAATTGTTTGCGCCGGGTGAGGCTCGAACCCGAGACCTCCCGTTCGCGTGCACGCAGCTCTACCAACTGAGCTACGAGTCTAACCCGAAATATTTCTGTTTTTAATTATATTTATATACTAATTGAATTAAACTGAAAATCATTTATTTTTAAAAACGATTTTAATGTATCGAACCGTGTTCTCCACAGGTCTCGAACCCGGGACCTGTGGTTTGGGTTAACACACAGTCCACCGCTGGACTGTGTGTCTAACTTGTTAAATACTCTGATTTTTATTATACTTATATACAAACTAAATAATTTCATTTCTGCCTTATATAAAAAGTTTGATAATTGTCCGGATCGGTGCGGTAGTCCGGACTTCTACTCGTGACGTGCGATTAAACGTTCACACAGTCCACCACTGGATTGGGTGTCTATCTTGGTTATTATTCCGTTTTTTATTAAACTTAACATCTATATGAAAATGAATCCGGTTCAGTAAAAAAAAACATTTTTATTAAGGCGAGTGTGCGTGGGACATGTATCGAACTCGGGACGTGAGCGTGTTTTATGTGCACACAGTCCACCGCTGGACTGTGTGTCTAACCCGAGTTATAACTTGATTTAAATTAAACTTATAGACAACAGAAACTTCGTCTTCTTCGTTGGACTTAACCAGAACTAAAGTCCGACTGGTTCGTCGATTAAATCATGTTCTTTTAGTGTGTTGCGATTAAATATAGGTGAGATAAATAAAAAGAATGAGAGATTAAATGTTAGATATACCGAACTGGACTCCTCTGTTTCACCGGCGAAACTCCGGTGACAGCAAGCTATTCCGGCGACGTGTGTCCTGCGGCAGAGAGTCTTCAGGGAGCTTGAGATGAGTGTGGGTGGTTTTGGTATGAGTTCTGAGTGTTCAATAGGGCACAGAGGTGAAAGGCTCGGTTTTCCGGCGAGTTGCAAAAGTTTTCCGGCGAGTGGAATTACGTCGGGAAAGAGTGTGATTGTGAGCGAAATAGCTAACAGAGTTTAGAGGGGGTATTTATAGGACAGGACATCGATGAATTTGGTCCGATTTCCGTCTTGATTCGTCGGTCATTACGTTTTACGGTGGTTATGACTTGCGTCGCGGGTTCAGACGTCGGTTATAACCGATGTCATAGTTAAAGCTTCGGTTAAAACTGAAGTAACCGTCCAATCTCGGCGAAATCGTCGGGATTTCCGACGACTGCGATTGGGCGCGTCGGTTTTGAATTCGAGAATTATAATATGTATTAATTGTTTCCATTAATTAGCAAGAAACACAAGTGGCGCAGTGGTTGGATGGTTAAGTGTTAAGGTTGTGCTGAATGGCTGGCTGACCCGGGTTCGTAACCCGGCAGCAGTCTTTTATTTTTAAACCACAATTTTTAACAGTTTTTCAAAAATAAATTATATATTCCAATATACTTATTAATTATGTATCGTTTAAAAATAATTTGGGCATTAAATACGCAAAGAAATTTTTAACTGATTGCTCGGTTAATAAATGGAGCGGGTTTGGTAAATCCGGTTTTTGACGGATGTTACAGATAAGTAGGTGGGAAAGGAGATGGGTAAAGTGCGTTGTGCATAATTGCCTGCATGTAGGGGTCTTGCGACCATGCTTGATAGTCTATCGGTGTAGACGGGTTAAAAGGATCATATCCAGACGTGTCTGGATATGTGGGGATTGGGTTAGTATAACCCGATGGTGGTTGAACAACAGGTGTTGGTGTTGGTTCCACTATAGGTGAAAGATTAGAGGGTCCACCCATTTGTGGGTCCTCTTGAATTGTAGGGTTGGAATTGGGCAAAGGTGGCAGCGATCCGGACCTTTGTCCGGCATGCACCGACATACGTGCTCCACGCTTCCTTCTTGGTGGTTCATGTGGTGGCTGAGGTTGGTCCACCGGTTCTATGTGGACATCTTCTTGTACTGGGGGTGGTTGAGAGTGATGAGAAGGAGTGAGGGCAAAGGTGAATTGGTTCCAATAGTGGTCCCACTCATTAGGACCTTAGTAGGGTGATCTGACATAGGAGTTCGAATCGCTTGATATTTTATTGGGATGCGTGTTCGATCTCGACGGCGGTATCTCCAGGTTGGAGTCCTATCCATAGGGTTTGGCTGGTCCAACTGATTTTGATTGGCTGGAGGTGTGTTAAAGTAATAGTTAGGGTTAAATTCTTCATGGTAAGAGTGATGAGAATGGGAATGGTGAGAATGGTAGGAGTGGTGAGAGTGGTAAGAATTTTGGGAATGTGAGGGCGAGTGTCTATTAGAGACAGAACGTCTCGTTGGTTGCCAAGGAGACGAATCTCCTGATTCTTGGTAGGCATCTGGGTTGTGAGGTTGAGGGGGAATGCGCCCCGATGGTCATCCCCTCATTGGACCTTTTCCTCTCCCACTTTGTCCTCGTACGTGGAGGCATTTTCCTGTTAAAAATAATTAAAAAACAATACTAATAACTTAATAATGCAATGAGTAATCCTAGGTCAATGCCTAGACTCGGAAGTCTAAGGAATGTGCTCGTGTAAGTTTGAGATTAAACACAAAAGGCTAGTGTTTAATTCTCTCAAACGTTGGCTCTGATACCAACCTGTCACACCCCGGATTTCCAACCCAAATCCATACACCGGTGGGCCCAGGTGGGGAGTATTGAGACATCAGTTGATAACACCATAGTCAGTTGAACACGGCACAGCGGAA